>CAJQZJ010013817.1:992726-1048763 GCA_907164525.1 Lophiomys imhausi | reverse complement strand
GTTCCAGAAGCTATGAGAAAGTACAATAACCTGGGTCCATATATTAACCTCTCAGATTTTAGAGGTGAAAATTCCAAGATATAGGGGCCAGCAAATTCAGCAGGTGATGTGGTGCTACCTCCTGGCTCACAGGGAGCTCTCTACCAAGGTAACTTTATATGGTAGAAGGGGAAGAACAATCTCTGGGGTCTGTGGTTTAAGGGCAATGATGCCACTCATAAGGATGCTGCCATTAGACCCTAACCATCTTCTAAGACTCCACCTCCTAATACTACTGCATTACAGATTAGTCTTGAGCATATGAGTCCTGGGAAGGTCTGCCTCTTGCCTTTCGCAGAAACTAGCCTTGGCCTGAGTTGACAAAATGAGACAGTAGAAGTGGATAAGATTCCATTTTAAGGCCTCATAATGTAAAAGTATTCTGCTAGGATTTTGCTTGGATTATATTTCTCTGCCTCAGGTGTTTGATGATGTTGGAGGGTGTTATATAAATTAAAATAAATTAGCTGTGTCCTAACAGTCCAAATAGGCAAAACTGACCCTCAGTAATGACCTTGTTTTCTATTTAGTCCCGGAGAAGAAAGAGACTGGCTACCTAAGATGACTGGTTTCTAACACAAGATTTGCTTCAATAGAGCTTTGTACCTTCTCAGTGCTTTCAGGTATATTCTGGTCAAAGAAAACAGATCTAAGTGCTTTTTAGAAGTATTGTTCAGTGTTTTCAAAGGTAAGGTATAAACTAAAGCAGTTCATCTGATCATTTTTCCATTGCTTGGGTTTTCTTCTGTTTGTTGGTGTGTTTGGGTCTATCTGTAAGCTGAATGTGATCTCTCTGATTACCTTTCCTTGTAACCAAGGCTTCTTTGTTCTATGATCCTCTTGTTGCTCCAGTAAAATGGACTTCCCCGGAGTGTAGGAAAAGAGCTTTAATTGACGTAATTAATGCTGTGGCGGTTACCTTGGATTTAAAAGTAGGTGTTGATTCTTCCAGAATATGAGGGTATTACCAGATAGAGCAAGCATGCTGTGTGGAGTAATCAAGGTGCTTTGGGAAGAATTTTGTGCTCTTAATTAGATATGAGATGAGGTAGCTTTCTATCAGCAGGAGACTCAGGACACAGTCCTGAACTTGCAGTGAGTGTAATGGGATTACCTCACATTTGAGATAGTATTGTCACTGATAGGGCACAAAGTCCTTCCTAGGAACTTGCACTGGGGCATGGTGGGAATTTCAGAACAAAATCCTAAGGAATTTATTGTGTACGTTGAAAGATTTTCTTTTCTGTCTCCCCTCCCTCTCTGCCTTTGCTTTTATCTCTGTGTGATATTCATGTTCGATAGTGGAGAAAGTTAAGATCATAAAGTGTTTGCTTATTATTTTAGAATATTTGGGTCTTTCAAATATTGTCCTTCTAAAGGGAGGGCTATTGAGAATTATTTTTATGAGACAGTGTATTAAGCATGGCCTGAATGATGTCCACAATAAATTTAATGTACTTTTGTAAGCACTTGGTGTGGTTGCCCAATATTGAAGCTCATAAATGTTTATGAAGATAAAATAGTATTACATTAGTGTAATTTCTCCCAGGTATAGAGATAGATACTGAGCAGATATCATTGAATGCAAATAGTTATTTTGAGAGCATGTTTAAGACTTGGAGTGCATTTTAATTTCAAAGTAAGAGCAGATTTGAGTTAATTAAGCACCAGGGACTATACATGAGCAACCAAATTAATGTGTTTTCTCCTTGCCTGTATTCATCCTCTATCCATCCCCCTCCATCTCTTTCCCTCTCCTTTGCACCTCTTACTTCCCCTCCTCTCCTCTTGTCTCTAGTCCCCTTTCCTCTCTTCTTTTCTTTCCCACATATAATATACTCTCTCTTAATTTTCATTTTTATCCATTCTCACAAAGCTTGAGTTACGGGGCTGGAAAAATTGCTCAGTGGTTAGAGCACCAGCTGCTCTTCCAGAGGTCCTGAGTTCAATTCCCAGAAACCACATGGTGGCTCATGACCATCTATAATAAGATCTTGTGCCTTCTTCTGGTGCGCAGGCATACATACTTCAATACATAACATTGATACCTATTAAATAAATAAATCTTTAAAATGAAGCTTAAGTTACTCATTTAAGTAAGAAATGTGCAAATATCAGTGTAACTATGACAGACTATCTGCCTTCATGGACCTTGTAAGAGGCATGAAGCTACTTCTTATCCACAGCAGCTTTTAATCCTAAGTCAAACAAAGATTTGGTGATATCCCAAAGAATGAGCACTTAATTAGAGAATGGAAAAGGGTGCTTAGTGAATTTTACTGAAAATGAATTAGTCATGAAGAACACAGAGGATTTTGGGAGGACAACCTGGCAAAGTGTGTAGAAAAAAATGGCTAATTAAACTATTTACCCAGTATTTATATTATATTTAATTGATTTGCAGTGTAAATCCTTAACCTGCCATTATAAATGAATACACGCAGACACCGGGTGGATCTTAACAAGCCTAGGCCTGGGTTGTGCAATCCTAGCCCATCTAAGCTAGCTCATAATTCTATTACCCAAATATAACCCCATATACACATACTTCCCTTTGGACTATTATTCTCCATGGTAAGCCAATGTTCTAGGCCACGTGGAAGGATCTTCTTTAATCTATCCCATGGCGTGTCTTCCTTGTTTACTCTTGGCTTCTCTCCCAGTAATGGCAACCTCTTCCCAAGATGCTCTGTATCTCACTAAAAGCCCACGAACCTTAGTCCTGCCTACCTCTGTCTTTGCCCAATCTCCAGGCCTCAGCATTTATTTAACCAATCAGAGTCAATTAAGTAACAGACAGCAAACAGGACCAATTAATATTTAGAATGCTTAACACTACCCCATCAAAAGTGAAAAAACAATATTGAAGGCAGTGGCACTGGAACATTTTAGGACACTGTGTGTACTTACTATTGTTGGAGAAGAGAGTACACAGGAAGATACTACCAGTGGCACTTGAAAAGGAACAGTTAGGCCAATTGGAGAAACTCTTGAATAGTTGCTCTGAGGTAAATTTTAATTTCACAAACAAAAGGTACATATGATATTCCTACTTCCAAAACTGCTCGGACAAGAAAGTACAGTGTAATAGGAGAAAAGTTTATGTTCCATCAGGGTTTCAAACTTGGGCTTTACTTGCTTCGTGCCAATTAATTTCACTTCCCATTCATGATCCTGGAGTGCTGATCAGCTTGAATGGTAAAAGTAAAACCTTTTTGATTACCTCCAACTATTGCTTTGAGTCAGGATTGCTGTCCATTGTCTTCCCCTTCACATTGCCACTTATGCTGCGAAGTGTCTAAACCCATGTGTGTTGTTAGAACTTAAGTAGAAATTTGTTCAACTTCAGGGTCTTTTCAGTCCTACTGTGTGCTGGGAGCTACAAAAAAACCCTGGACAAAATGGGGAAAAAAGAGTCACATACACACACACACACACACACACACACACACACACACACACACACGGAATAATATTTCTAAATGGTAACTCTAAGATGCAGACCTGTGCAGAGTGCTTTGGAACTGGCCATGTTCATGACACTAAGGGCGTCTAGTCAAAGAACGGATCCTTGTTGTCTTACAACATTGCCAGAAGAAACTCGTATATCAAGTGTGGCTCCTAATGCAGCATCTTGGTGGATAATGGGGAGCTTATATTGCATAAAAACCAACTATATAAATTGGGGTTGAGCAATACCCTAGGTGTATGATTGGGCTGATTGTTAAGAAAATAAAGTAAATCCCCCAGATGGCATAGAGTTATTAAGAAATGAAATCCTCCAAATTTCTTGTAGGAAGGCTTCCTGGAGAAGCTAAGATTCTAATGTCATCTAAAGGCCTAAAAAAGAATATCTGAAGAGAAAAGCTACAGCACAACCACATCAGGAGCTTATGGATTCTGGCATTGTTTTAAGAAAGCAGAGGGGGATAAGGGAAAAATGTGGAGGTGAGAAGAGGCTGTGAGAAACCTTCCCAAGGAAGGGCTGAAGAGGCACGGTTGGGAAGTAGAAAGGCTTGGGAGAAGCTGAGAAGCATATTGTGTTAACATAGCTAATGGGTTTGGACCTAGAAAATGATATGCACCTGTGTTTTCAAAATGACTCAAGAGGCAAATAAACAGCTGCTTTTGAAAGTAAGGAAAATGCTCGTGAGGAGCTGCGTCCACAGTACATAGAAGGCCCTAAGAACTTGACAAAGAGATGGAGTTCTGTACAAAGCACATTAGGAAGGAAAGAGGCCAAGACTAGTGACTAGTTACTCTGAGAAATTACTACGTTTCAGAAACAACACTGAGTAATTTCTGTGTTTTGTTTCATTTCCTCCTTACATTGATTCTGTTGGGTAGGTATTCTTATCCTTTTTTTTTTTTTTAACAAATGGAATGATTGTACCTTATTCAAAAGGATTCCCAGGGGGTTGCACAATGTGAGAGGAAGAATGGAGCACTGAATTTATAATTAAGAAGCTTAAATTCTGTGTTCTCACTAAACTACATGATATTACATTTACATTTTTACTCTGAACCTACTGAGCTAACTGGTTGATGTAGTCACTTTTCTGTGGCCATTTTCTCCACTGTTAAATTAGCTTTAAGGTAGCCACTCAAACAGTGTGGGTTGAATCCATATTTATAGTTTAATAATTACCAGGCTATTATGAGCTTTTCTTTTTTATTCTAAAAAAAGCAGATATTTGGACATTTGTCATTGGTATATTAGTTTTTTCCAGCTATTTCTGTGTGTGCAGTACTATAAATATGATAAAAGTGATAGCAATAATGATAATAATGTTAATAATGACGTCACCCTTGTGTTGATCACATACATTGAGCCAAGAAATATTCTAAGGTCCTTTGCAACATCTCGTTTAATCCTCAGCAAAAACGTGTGATTTAAAACTCTATTTCTTCTGTGTGGAAACCCTGGTTTTAGAGGCCTGTCTGACTTTCTCACTAGTAAGATTTCACAGACAATATGTGCCAGACCAGGATCTTCAATCCTAGAATGTTTTGTGTCAAAGCATAGGTTCTTATATATATATATATGCACTATAGCCTTCTAACATAACAGAACATTCTTTTAAAGTTAAAGTTGCCAGTAATTTCAGCCATTCTTGCTTCTGATTAGTGAGAATTAGTAAACTTTTAATCTAATTCATGTCCTGTTGAGTTGGTTACTGCTATTTTTAAAAAATCTTAACTAAAAAGGAGGGTTGTTTTTTTCTTTAGGTAAGTAAAAATAGCAAAGAAATTAAAAATAATACTCTGTCATTTTAAGTCCCCAGACATCCCTATGACACAACATATATCTATTGAAACATTTATTTGCTTGAACAAAAATGTGCAATTCAATTTATTCTTGGTTGGGGAAATTTTTCTTAAGAATAGTTGAATATCTATCTATATCTATCTATCTATCTATCTATCTATCTATCTATCTATCTATCTTTCTATCTATCTATCATTTCTCTCTCTCTACCTCTCATATCCAGAAATAATATCCGTGGCATTTATTTTCAACATCTATCTTGAAAGAACTAAAATAGAACAAAAGATGCTGAAAATAGGATCATGAAAAAAAGAGTCATTGGTGTCATGTCCAGGACATGAGATGGGAAGGGGGAGGATATTAACTATTTGATACTTTCCGGTTCTTTACATTTAGAATGTAGGATTTAAAGTGAAAAGGAAGACCTGGAAGTGGGGCAAAGATGAGGTTGAAACATTCAGAATACTAATTTAAATGATCAAGATCACAAGGAGAAATGTACAAGGAATAGGTCAAATGTACTGAGGACTTAGGAAGTTTTTACCCCAAGAAAAGTACTCAAAGGAAGCAAACTGGGGAAAAATAATCACACAACTTATGTGACCAGAACGAAGTCCATTTGGGTCCACTCAAGAGTTTTGCTGACTGTTCATCATCTTGACTACCAGAAAGAATGAGTTTGACTTGAGTCTAGACATGGGCTCTGCACCTCATTATCCAAGCTGAACTTGCACCTGTGATTATATACAGTTGTCCATCAGACAAGAACATTTGGAATCTCACCCACCTACTGGGTTTTCATTTTTCTTCACTTACACCTATCAGTTAAGAGAAAGCTGTAACAGAGAACTTGTATGTATACAATTTTTCATAGTGTCTTGTTCTCAATTAATATTCAATATAATACATAGAAATAAAAATATTATGTCATAATGCAATTCTCACTCCCAGGATGCTGTTCATTAAATGATGTCTATCAATTTCGCAATGTGATCCTTGATCAGATCAGCAACTGAGAACACTAACAAGCATATACAATTATATGTGTGGCTCTTCTCAAAGTTATGGGTCACCAGTCCTTGCTAATAACAACCACCTTTCAAAGACAAGTTCTGGTGTGTGACAGTGCCACAGTAAAGCTTCTTAGAATAACATCTTTATTAAATAAGAGCTGTATGCCTTTAGGGGAAGGGTAGGACACATTGTGTAATCCCCTGCTTTGCATATTGAAATTCAGCAGCTAGACGTTGTTAAAGAAATTCAGGAAGCATCTGAAAGAGCAGAATGACCTTCACATTTTCATAAAATAAATGATTAATGTGGGGGCCATTAATTCCACCCATACTCTGTTCTCCAAACGGCTTTATCCATCCTGAAGAAGCATTTCACTTTTAAGGATAAATGATACATATTTTAAAAATAATTGTAACCATCAGGTATGTAATTTATATTTGTTATGTATAATAAAATACACAATTAAACATCACACTATAATTAATCAAGGCATTAAAGCCTGGAAGTGGCAAGAATCTACTTTGTAGCAGCATCCCAATTTGGGAAGACTGTTTATAAATAGTCTTATATTAATGGGACTGTTTTTATTCCTGTCTCATTTTCTTTTGCTACTTCTTAGGTCAGTGTTGATTATATATTACATTTGTATATGTGCTCTGGGCAGAATAATGAAAGGGTACCGTTTGAGCTGTTCTGATAAAAATCTGAGGAGACAAATATTTAGCCAAAATTTAATGCTGGTCCTTTTTAAAACAATCAGCAGGAATTAATTTCATTATATATCAATAAATTGATTCAAGTTTATCTCTTGGATAATGAGTATACTGAAATTATAGCATAGATAACACAGGGGAAATGTTTCTTTCATGGCTCTGGAGCAATGAAAAAGATCAAAACCTTAGATTTCCCAGCTTGTGGACCTCAGGTCACATGTGACAAGCAAATTGTTCATGGCCCATGCATCCAAGGTGTCCTGAATACTTTATTAATGACGATGGTAACAATGCAGTGTTTAAACATCACATTGGCCTGTAAGATAAATGCTTGCTGTCCTCGCACTTCAGATGAGGAGAGTGAGTCTCAGAATTTTTACATGACCTGACATATATGTTAGAGCATGACCTGCCTTACAGACTTAAAGCAGGAGGAATTGAACTCAGGGAAGAGTGCGTGAACTTTTGGTTTTCTACACACGCAGTGCAATACATTGTCATTTTTCTTGGAGCAGACTCGCTTTTGAAGTAAGTGTTGATATCTGGTAATGAGACAGGTTCCTAACTAGTGTTCTATGCTATTGAAGAAATTCTTTGTGGCAGTTTCCTCAGGCTGGAGACAGAATACCTAACTATGATTATACTGAAGAATAAACTATCTGCATCATCATATCTGTCAAGAAAAAGGATTTGAAAGAAAGGTTCACCTGGCTGCCTTCGTCAAGGATAATTCTATTCCTTATTTTCAAAAAGTGTCCCATCGCATGGCAGGTGTCATCAAGCATTGATTGAGTGTGTGGAGAATCTGCTAGTGAATCCTGCAGCAAGGGCACCACTAATGGAGGCTCATAAACACATGCAGGTAATCTGGGAATAATTAAATTGAAGGTTACTAACTTTCAATGCCTTCATACTCCCATGAATACTTTTGGTGTCTTGTAGGTGAGTATAGAGGTTTAGGCAACATATTTGTGGAAACTTTGGTATCTTTCTGTGGTCGCCTGGGATTTTTCTAATGCATAGTCTGTGCTTAAACATCTTTTACCAGCTGACCACAGTAGTACATGTCTTTAATCCCAGCGCTAAGGTTGAGGTGCAGAGACAGGTAGATATCTGTGAGTTTGAGGCCAGACTGATCTAAATAGCAAACTCCAAGACAGGCTGGAACCAAGCACTACATACACCTTCTTCCAAAAGATAAACAAACAAAAGTCTCCTGGGCCCTTGTTTTCCCAGGGAATGCGGAATTAGTCTGTGCGTTAAACTGGTAGCTCCACTGTAGGAGTTAGATAAATTAGATTTAGGAAATATATAGGAGTTTCTGATACTGTCTGTTAATTCGGGGCCTGAAGAGCATTATCAGCATGAAGTCAGCAAAAACAGGAAAGACTCAATAGACTGAAAAACAAGTTTGAAGTCAGCAAAAACAGGAAAGACTCAATAGACTGAAAAACAAGTTTGAAGTCAGGAAAACAGGAAAGACTCAATAGACTTGAAACAAAGTATCTGGCCTGACATTGTTTTCAGCTGCTAAGTGGGCGGAGCCCAAATTAAGCTGAAACAGAGTTCCTCCTATCTGAGGACCGTGTGTGGAGCCGAGAAGAGAAGAGGCCCCTGATGCTAGAGAGCTCCAAGAGTCCTGCTGAAAAAAGGGCTGGCCATTGATGGCCAGCTCTCTCCCTGAAGCAGAAAGAAGCTGGTGAGCAAAGAAAGCCTGAGCAAGACACCAAAAGGCCAAGGACTGGACCCTGTGGCTCAGCTTTTGCCTAGAGGGGTTTGATCTGTCCAAACAGTGGCCTAAAGGAAACGGTGCCTGGCTTTAAGGACTGAGGCAGAGCAGCTGAGTTCCTGATTCAAAAGAAGTAAGTTGGCCTGCAGACGGCTGGGGTCTCCCACAGAGAAGAAAGCATGAAGCCTTATTTAAGGTGAGACTGCAATAACCAACTACCCTGACGAACCTGCATCTGAGAGATCCAGAAGAAGGACTGCTAAGTGTGTTAAAGAATCTACAACAAAGACTGTGTTCCTGACGACTGAGGACCTGCCCCAGAGACTGTATCATTCTAAAAGGTTATGAAAATAGTTGTTATAATTATCAATAGGTTTAGTGGATAGGTTAAAGGGGTTGTAGGATTTTATAGGATTAATAGTTAAGAAATTGTTGGTGTTTGTTATAAGTGAATTTAGTAATAAATAAGTGTTAAATAATAACTTAAAAGTTCGGTTACACTCCACCTACTCTCTCTGCTCCCAAATCTTCCTTTCACACCTACAAACTCAGACAGAGACACTATTTCTTCTCATAGGACTTTGAGATAGAGGCCTAGAGCAGACACTAGTGGGCCCTGCATAGAAGAATCAGTCCAGCACTGAATGATCCAATTTACAAGAGAGAATCTAATAGAATCTAGGAGCTTCTGAGATTCTAAACCTGACTAATTACCCAATCATCATGAATCAGCGTCTGACACTTTGTTAGGTGGTAGAGACAGAAAGACTTACTTTGACTTTCATGGGGCCCAGAAGAAGATTCGCAAGTTAAAATGTCTACTGTGAGTCATGTCATAGAAGAAATTACAGCCATCAGGAAGGAAAGGGCTTTCAATGGATCTTTGGAGACTGATGGACTCTCAGAGAAATGTGAGTGTTAAGATGATGTCATTTTAGAAGTTTCTGGTAGATCCCACATTCTAGGCTGTGGATTCTTAGAACAGATAACAACACTACAGTGAGTTACAGACACTAAACACTTCTCTGGGACTTTGGATCTTTTAGAATGAGCAAAAGTTAAAGTTCACACATACTGCCCCTTCCTTGTCACAAGGAGCTTAACATGGCACCAGTGCAAACTTAGAGCAATTAATATGACAGCATGCTTGACAAGAAGCTCTCCTACATCAGACCTAGGTTATTTCAAAGTACTGTTTGCTTTGTGTTCCCATTTGCTGGAACCCTGCTCCCTTTATTTCTTTCTGCTACTTTCATTTAGTAACTCTGTGGTCTTGGACAAATATCCTAACCTCACTAAGTCTATCTTGCTTAATCTAAAATAAAAATTGATAACTTGAAGTTTCAATTAATGCCCGTATCATCATTATTGCCATCATCAAAACTAGTACTGCAAGAAATAAGACATGTATAGCTCTGCATAGCTATGGGGAATTGGGTATTACAAAGGGGCATCATAACTTTTCAAAGACCTCTGTTATAGAATATACCCATATACCCATATTATGTTAAGTCCATAGAGTCTACCCGATCAAATTTACCAGTTCCAACATTTTGTGTCTGATATAATTAAATTATGTTGTCGAATGATTCATGCAGAAAGTGAGTCCCAGATTATCTTAAAAATATGTAGGTAAGAAGTCATGCATACTTTATTTTTCTGGAGTTTTTAATCTTAAATCAGGAAATATAAAATAACCATTGAGATATAGACATAACATGTAACATGTGTCACTATGTGCCATTAAAATATGATGCCATGTGATAACTGTTTTTCACCACAACACCATGGGATGGGAAGTTTATTCAGGACTGTGAAATATACTCATGTGCTCCATGGATTACTCAAATAAATATGCTTAATTTGAACCCTTGATGGTTGTCCACATAACACTTGTTTAGTTACAGCATACTAATGGAAGCTTAAACCAAAGGTATATCACCGATATCCTCTGCCTCATCAGAACCACTGGGAGAGCTATGGTCTCTTTTCTCATTATAATTAATTGAATCTGTGCACAATCAAGAAGTTTGTGGTCCAATGATTTCAGTTTTATTCATCACAAATGTTCCTGTCTATTCTTGGTAGAATTCTAGCTTTAGTAATCTTATGTAGGAAAGCACCTGCCTACCTTTTTATTTTCTGAGAAGATAATATGTGTCCACAGCTCCAGCAAATTTGTATTCATAAACATCAGCGTGTAAGAGCTGTTGTGTCAGGAGCACTGAAAATGTGATAAATATTAATTTCTAGCCTGGTATTTTGTCAAGGATTTTTAGAATCAGCATTTCATGTTTTTGTTTTTGCCCTTGGAGTCTTCAAAATAATAGCAATAAAACCCTGCAGTTTTTAACAGGGTTGTGTTTCCATTTTCAGAGACCTGCTAGTATTTTCTCTTTCTACATGATGAGATTTTTACTCTTGATTAATAAAAAGCCATGTTTTCTACTTTTTCCCTTGTTTAGCTCTTTTATTTGTAGCTGTATGAAGCAGGACCTGGAGTTCTCATTTGATTTTGGTTTTAGTATTCACTTTTTTTAAGCCACAAAAAAGAACAAGAAAATGTCCTTCTATACATAAAAGAATAGGAAACAATATTCTAAGAACATTAACATGGTATGCCTAAGTTCTTTAAAGAAAAATTATTCAAGTTTATATGTTTATAAGACACATAAATCTAGAGTTCTGTAGTTTGCACGGCAGCAGTCAGTTGTTTTCTCCTTGTGAGGAATAAGCTTCTGAGGGAGCCATCTCCACTATCTGAAGAGTGCTCAGTTTACCTTGTCCTTGACTTTAGTACAGGCTTTGCTTTCTGTAGGTAGATATTTGAACATAAAGGTTCAAATATTCCTATGAAAATAGAAAAGAAGCCGGCACCTCTGCACTGAGACTTGAGTTTTAGACCTTGATTTATGCCCTGCCAGCTGTATGACTTAAATCATTTGACCTGTTATGAACCTCTGTAGAGTGACAGATAGAAACCAGCACCCATCCCATTGGCCTGCTGTGCAGACTATCGGGAGCAGTCTGTGCATGTGCTCAGCTGTCCTGGATCAATGATGATTAATTCTCCTTGCCTGAGACATACCAGTCCCAGCTTCCCCATCAAGCTCTGGCTAGTTTTCATCATCAATTGTTTAAAAGGAAGACATTACATTAAATTGGCTTTCAATCACTGTGGGTCCTTTAAAGTCCAAATTCTGATTTCCATGTTAAGAAAGAAGAAACTGAGTTAGATGAGATGACTCAACTGGCTTCCAAGACTTAATTAAGACTTAAGTTGGATCCCTGGAACCCACATGTTAGAAAGAGAATATGGCTCCTACAAGTTATCCATTGTCTTCTACACATGTGCTATGCATGGCACACACACACACACACACACACACACACACAGAGAGAGAGAGAGAGAGAGTTTTAAAAGTGTAATTTTTAAAGTCTTTAAGAAAGAAAGCAGAGACTGGAATCTTGTGTGATGTGCTCTGCCTTTTCCTCTCAAAAAAAATCTCAATTTGGAAGGATGGATGGCAATTATGCCACATCTCCAACATGCAAGTGGGCCATTGTCAAAGAATCAGAAACATGATTGCAGCAAAAACTAAATATGTTTGTAATGATTCTGAAAGTAATTTGGAAGCACAATGGTACTGAAGGAAAGTAGGGAGCGGAGAGTCTTTCACCTTTTACTCCTTCCTCGCTAAGGAATTTTGGAAATCAGTCAGTTTGTGTAAGTCTTATCTTATGAATTCAGTAAAGATTCCCAGACTAGAGCAGTAAAGACTGGATGGGGTACATACAGAAAAACTAAGCAATGCATGTGCTGTATATGCTTCAGAAATGTTAGTGGTCTCTGTCATCATCCAATTTGCCTTCCTATTAACTGGTCCTTGTGATGTTTCAGCCAGCAGGACCACCTTCATTTGATTAAAAGGCTCCAGCCCAAAGCTACCAAAATGCTTGTGATCTCACTGTTGTAACTCACTGAGGTGGAGTGGTATTGCTAGGGAGATCCAGTGGAGAATCTACTGTTTGCCATGAAGCACCCTTCAATGTCCTCCAGTGAGTGAGCATCTCCCTATTGCCAAATGCCTCCCCTGTTAATCATGCACTCTAGTCTGCAGAGCAGAATAGAAAAGCATCAGGCCAGAACTGTGCTGTGCTGCTACACAAGAGAAAGTCTGGCGGTGAGGCTGGAGGTGGGAGTCAATCTTGCTGGAACATAATGTACCAGGATAGCAGGAGGGGAGATTTAAGAGCAGGAAGAACCCAGATTATGGAAGATCTTTGCAAATGGTGAGTCATCGGAAGATATTGAGACTGAGAAGTGATGTGATCAGATTGGCAGCCAGATCATTCCATCAGTAGAATGGAAGATGAAGTGAAAGGAGCTGAGACTATAGATTCAAGCAGACTAGGGCCTTTCCTACAGGCACAAGATGACAAGGCCCTGATCTCAGGCAGATGCTTAGGAGGAAACCAGCTTGGTAAGATATTTTAGGTAACAGGCTTGATTCCTGCTTGGAGGTAGAAGGTAGAAGAAAAGTGACATCCAAGGTGACTCGGGCGGCCCAGCAGTGACAAGGCTTCCTGTGCAAGGATGCTCCTCCTTCTGTGATGTTCCTAGGACTCCAGTTTTGTTTGAAAAAGTTACTCATCAGTTACACAGCAGTTGTACTGTGTTTTTCAACTCAAACTTAATATGTACCTTGAAATTATGACACTTGTACAGCCATTATCCTTAACCAAGATCAAACTCACCACGGTCAAGTCCTTGTTTTAGGGTTCAGTGATGCTACAGTAATGATCAGGCATTTTTTTTTAAGTGAGATGTATTGGGTATATATGTGTATGCTATCTCTGCTTTTAGAGCACAGGTAAAAGAAATTTAGAAGGCACTGGTCTCAGGGCTATCTTCTTTAAACTACCAGTTCTGCCTCTTCAGATAAAACCCAGTTGGTTTTATCAACAACTGCTTTGTAATGTCTTTATCTCTTAATTAGTTCTTTGTTCTGGATTCCCAGATCATGGCTTATTGGCACCCTGAAGAGACTTGTGAAAATATTGTTATCCATTGAGATAAGTTAACACTAGAGTTGCCTCTGATCTCTTCCAAGCTTCTGTGCCTTTGAAAGAGGCTAATCCAGTACATTCTGTTTAGCTTTGTTGGTCAAGTTTGGTATCTACATTTCTTCGGGATGCCTGTAAATGATTCTGTTATTGTTATTTTATAGAACACTCTGATATGTAAAAGGGCAAGTCTGCCAAGGTGCCAGTCTGGTGAAAGGACAATTTCTGACCATGACTCCGAGGACCTGGAATCTGGATATTTTTTTGGCCTCAGAATAGCTGTGCAACCTTGGGGGAAAAATCCTTTCACCTATTGAGTTCCTATGTCTTTATCTGGAAGACAGAATGCTAGACTGTGAAATAAATCAGTTTCCTCAAATTCCCAGGGTCATGAGCTGTGTTAAAGTGTCCTGGATAAACTCAATGATGTCATCAGGGTCATTGCCTATGTAAAAGTTTGTGTATCCCTTTAAGAGCAGAAAGCAAGGCAAATGTAAATGGTTAAGGAACTGAAGGCAGAAGAAAAAAAAAAAAGAATAAACAGGAGATTAGGCCCAGAGGTTGTTTTGGAAGCAGGGCATGTGAACAGGTGAAGAACAGGATGTGAAGGGCACAGCCTTCTAGAGCAGGTGGTCATCAAGCAGTCAGATGGCAAGGGGGTGGGGAGGGATAGTGGCCACAGCAGGCAGGCAGCAAAAGGCGATGAAAGAACTCAGGAGCACAGAGTGCTCCAGGTCAGAATCATGGAAGCCTGTCAGGGAATAGCAGGACTCTGGCCACCTGCCTGGGTTCATAGTCAGGGCAGAGCTTTAAAAAAGAGACTTGGGAGGGGGAAGAAGAATGAGAACGATAGAGAGTTCCAGTTTTAGAGAACCTGACATATTAGGCTGGCCTCCAAAAGATATCAAGCAAAGAGGAGCAAGACAGAAGGCGAATCCTCAGAACTGGGACGCCAGGTGGGGGCTGCGTTGTGGAAGCCCTGTCACAAGAATTGGGACAAGAGGTCAGAGGTAGATTAATGGAAGGCAGGTTAGTTCTAGACCTTCAGGTTGAGAGTTAGGGCCATTTATACCCTTCAGCTTTAAGAGATGATGGTTTCTTCCCTTAGCTCCCCAGCTTCCATAATTGCCTGGCCTCCTTCTGCCTTCTTCCCTTCCTTACCAACTACTCTTCCCACATTCTCCTTTCACCAGTTTTATTGAGAGCTACCTACGTTCAAAGTACAAGTGAACCATGACCATTTTCTAGAAGGATAGTCAGCAAAGGAGAAGTGTACAAGCATGCTACATCATGGTAAATACAGCAGAAACACATACACAACATTCAGGGACCACTCAGTAGAGATACAAATTCTATCCAGCAGGGCTCCTCCCAAGAGGCCTGTTCTCAGAGCAGAGCCTTGAAGGGCAGGTTGCCCAGTGCCTGGAAGACAGGGGAGGAAAGGACGTTAAGCCAGGCATGAGAATTATCTAGTTAAGGGTGTTGACAGCTAAGACCACAGGAGATTGTCACAGACCAGCAAAGGAAATGACTGTGGAATTTTCCAAAAGCAAGTGGCACTGATGCAGAGTTTAAGGAGTTGAAACTTTCAGCAGGAAAGAAGGGAAGGTGAGAGATGGAAAGGGTGGTGACAATGAAACCAAAGAGAAAACCTTGGCTCCCACTCTTGGCAGGAAATTACCAAGGAGGAACCAAGCATGTGGCAGTGCAGAGGAATCTGGATGGATTTACAGCACTTAATTTATACTGGATCCTCTAATGTGCATCCAAAATGAGGACCATTTCTAGGAATCAAGAACAGACACCTAGGAGTGGAGATGAGTCTTTTTGTTTCTCCTCTAAGTCTGGATACTTCTTCAATGCCACCCTTGCTGTGTTCTTAGCATTTCCTCCTTGGCTTGTCCCTTTCTTCTCCTTCCTAGTATTTTCTAGCCTATCATACCAGAGGTTTCACATAATAACCATCTCTTCCCCATAGGATGTAGCTCTCTAAGGACAAACATTTTATTGTCTAAGATATGTCTCATCATTTTATCCCTTATACACAAAGCATTCCTAACCATAGAGTAGATAGCAAATGTGGAATGAATGAAATAAAATCACCAGCAGCCATGCACCAGGTGAGGGTACTGTCCTAGAATGAAAGGAAGCAGGGAGACTAAGGCTGTTCCCTTTATTTTACAGAATACTGAAATGAATGGCCCAAGGTCAAATCCACAACATGTCAGGCAGAGGTAATAGGAAGTGAAGAGCTGATAGATGCGTGGGGCTTGGTCTCCCAGGGCTGATTGGCATGGAGGAAAGGAGATAACCGTGAGCATGCTGCAGTCTGGCTGTGGAAAGACTCACCGGCTTACAAGTTGGTTCTGATATTACTGAATTGAAACTTAAAATATGAAATAGATGTGGAATTAGATTTTCTTTTGTAACTAAAGCACACTGGAAGAATTGCTTTCTTTTTCTTCCAGGGGCTCTTTTCATTCACTTCTTCTTTTTGCCTGGTCCGTTTTAGAAATTAATCTTGTTTCCTTCCACTGTTAGAAGAATGAAGGGAATGCTATCTATTTCCTGTGAACCTGGACATTGTTTATCATTGTTGTCCCTTCCCACAATTGTGCTTTGTATTCCTATTGCTTTTTTCCTCCCACAAACATCAACTCATAAGAGAACCAGATAAGTTATTTATAATATGTGAATAAAATTTGGATAAATATCATATATAGATATGACAAAATGGTTTGAAACATACAAGGATTTACAAATTATGTGAAAACTTAAACTACCACCTGTATATTACTAGTCCGTGAATTCTTTTCCTTCAATTACTTATCATTCAATACATAGTTCCTTAGTACTGACTAAGTTTGAAAGCTAGGCTATTGGGCAATGTTGAAAATAGATCATAGATACCAAAACTTAGTCATAATTGTAGGTAATACATCAAATATAAAACTTTTAGTAATATATATTATATATAATTTATTTTCTACTTATGTATACTTAAATTATATAGTATATATTTACTCTTTGATTATATATCCATACACTGTCAGGTAATGTGTCTGTGGTAGAAAATAACACCAACATATACCTGCCACTATGGAGATAATGTACCACTTAAATGACTTAATGTATACTATCATGGAAATGTAGGAAGGGCTTGCTCTGCTTGGGCAATAAGAGAATTCTTCAAAAAGTTATATTTGACCTCTGAAGGCTGAAGGAAGTGGACTAAGTCAGGGAAGGTGAATGGGGAGTAGTAGTGTAGGCAGAAGGAACTGTATGCATGAAGACACTGAAACAAGTGCATGCCTCACTAAAGGATTTAAAAAAATAGTGGAGTGGACAGGAGTTGTTGGGAAGCATGAGGCTTGAGCAGAGTACAAGGAACAAAACACACCATGCAGAATGAGGCATTAATGATATATCACTCATTAGAATTTTGCTCTCCTTCAAAGTACTTGAAAGTCAATAAAAGTCATAAACCAAAGAAAGTAATTGTGGGATGTGAAATTTGGATACTGGATTAGAGAATAGAAAATGTAACTGGAATAGGAAAAAAAAAGCCCTAAGGGAGAGGCAGAAACACTAAGGAATGTTTTATAAAAGCAAAATTATTTCCTGCTGAGAAAGTTGAAGTATTAATGAAAAAGAAGGCTTTGAACATGGGCCTTTAAAAAGATGTAGGATTTGTGCATGCATGATTGAGGATTGTGAATTTTCAAGGGAATCCTTAATGGAAGGCCAATATAATAAAAGGTCAGAACGATGAAAAAACACAGGTTGAAGTTTGGAGAAAAACAGCAAGTCTATAATTCCCAGTGACTAGTAGGAGAGAATCCCGAGTTATATGAATGAGAAATAGATTGAACCGTAGACATGAAGATAGAAAGGCTTGAGTCTTGTCATTATACTATATGCTTTCATTTTGTTAGCAAACAGGAGTCACTGAATGATTTGGAGCCTTTCACACAGGCTCATGCTGGCATTCAAGGGAGCAAAATTTAACAGGAACTGGAAAGAGTAAAGGTTGAAAAGAATGAAAGCAGATGGACGTCTAGCACAAAAGATTCTACTGGAGCCAACAAGGCTCGATTGGGGGTGGTGGCTATGGGAACAGAAAGAATGGAAAAGATATTATAGAAGTAGGACGAGAGAATATATTGATTGTTGGGATGAGGGAGGTTTAAAGACTTCTTAGCATTGCTGGTTCTGCTCTTCTTTTGAATTCCGGTAAACATGTTTGAAGCAGGTTATAAAATCTGTGCTCTGGAATACAAACTGACAACCCCATGATATCTTGCCCACATGCCAGGGATAGTTGTGTCACTAACTGAACCAGTTTTTGGATGACTCCCAAATGGACTGTGTTTTAAATGTTAACCTACTAACAGTTACCCCCATGTCCTATTAGCAATCAGCTGAACCATCTGTTCCTACTGACAGAGGGTAGATATATTCTGGAAAATGAATTTGGGAATGATTAAACATTCAGTGGTTAAAAGAAGAATGTGTCAGGAAAATTAAAACACTGTGTACTTGAGTGAAACTGGTAATGGGAATACATAAATAACTAAAAAGAGAACTGGATCTGCAGTAAGGGGATTTTAGTTTGTGTGTAGAAGTTTCAGTTACAATAGATAAAATTTATAATGAATTCTTTGAATTAATGCTGTATTGGCAACCTTTTTTAACTGAGACTAATCATGAAATCAGAATGAAAAAGTATTACCAATAGTTTAAAAAGTTAAGAACATAGCATCTTTGTTATTGATATAAATGTTATCCATATTGCCATTTTGTCTCTCATTCCTAGATTTCTCATGTACACACTGAAAATGCTGTTACCTGTCTTGCCTAGGCCAAAACTGTAAAGATCAAATGAGCTGATATACAGGAAAGAAATATCCAAGTAATATCCTCAGACCTAGAGAGATTCTTAAATGTTCACATCCAACTATTATTTGAATCAGACCTGCGAGTCTGTGAATATATGTCATTTGGAGTCAGAGCAGTAAGTGGGTTGTCATATTAGGTATAAAGATGATGGACAAAAAAAAATGTTTGACCAAAAGTCTATGAGTTCTTCATTAAAATCCCAAATAACTGCTCGTGGTAAATGTTGTGTTAAAGCACAAAGAGGATTTCATCTCCATGGTTTAGAGAACAACGATTTTGAAGTTTGAGAGCCAACTATCCTCATCAGTAACATGGAAATTTCTAAACCCAACTTAATCAGTCCTCACTCTACATTTCTACTGAATCAGAAACTATGAGGTTAGGCCCTAGCATATTGTGAATAAGACAAACCCTGTACATACTGAAGGTTGAGAGCCAATGATACAAAGGAGACAGTCTTGATGCTGTAATAGAACATGGAAACAAATACAGACTCTGATCCTCATTGATGCAGTGAACTCAGCCTTGTATAACCACTACTGCTTTCCACTATAATGAAGAATTGAGAAGTTTATTAAATACATGTATTTCTCCCTCTTAAAGTAGTTAAGTACTGGATAGGCTAACCTAGAATCTATTAATTCATCTTCACATTTCTTTCTTTCCTTCTTTCTCTCTCTCTTTCTCTCTCTTTCCTTCTTTTTTAAACTCTTCCATTTTTTCTTCCTTTTTTTTAAAATGTAAACGATTTTCAGAGAATTTAGTTATTAATCAAGCCATGGTACCATAGACAGGAGTGGCTTCTTATACTCTTATACTTACATGTATAAGTATAAATGTTATTCATAACATTTCAATATACTCATAAGTTTTATTTCCTACATTATCAATACAATTTACAATAAACTTCATCTTAGAGCAAATAGATAATGAGGATATAACTTTGTTCTCTTCAAAAGGGCATCTATGCCTGACATTTGGTAGTTATTGGTGGTAAGGGTTATCAACTAAGTCCCATAGTTAAGGAGATTAAGGCAAAGAGAGCATGTCTGGATGTATTCCTTTCTTCTACCAAAAACAAGCTCCATAGCAATGTATAGTGATCACTTACTATTACCTAAGAGAACCAAAGGACTCATCAGTGAAGCAGCTTTGACATGGGGCCAGAGGAAATCCATTTTTTTTCAACAGCTATTTATAGAGTACCAGTGATGTGCTAGGCACTTTCTTAAGCTCTGAGTGAATCAAACTATGGGGAAATATCCTTGTCCTCAATGAAGGTCATTAAACAAATGATCACAAAAATAAGTGTATAATGATTATTTGTGATCAGTTCCATTAAGGAAAAATACAGGATGTTTTGAGGGCATAAGGAAGGACAATTCTGTAAGGCTCAGACTTTATAAAGCTTGTAAAGCTGTGGTACATTTACACAATGGAATACTACTCAGCTATCAGAAACAAGGAAATCATGCAATTTGCTACAAAATGGATGGAATTAGAAAAGCTCATCCTCAGTAAGCTAATCCAGACCCAGAATGATGTACATGGCATCTATTCACTTATAACTGAATTTTAGCCATGTAGTACAGGATAACTATCCTACAACCAACAGACTGAAAGAAACAAGAACATAGACTTTGTTAATTGTTAGTGGGATATTTTGCCCTAGTGGAGTTGCCATGTAGGCCCCCAGTATATGAGGAAGCTCTTAGCCCACGTATGGCTGCTGAACTGAGGGGGGCTGATATGTAGGGCACCCCACACCAGAAGAGTAAGATAGGTGAGAGACAGGGAAGAGGGTGGAAGGGTGGGCCCAGAAGGGATGGAGGGAGGATACTGTGATGGAGATGTAAATTGAAGTAATAAATAAACATTAAAAAAAGCTCATGGTCTTTAATATACAGTACAGCCTCTATAATGGGAACTGGCCCCTGTATTACTTTTTTTTCTTTATTTTTTATTTCTTCAAGTTACATCTCAATCGCAGTCCCCTCCCTATTCACCCTCCAGTCCCACCATCCCACCCTCAACCCCCCATCCTCTTCCTTTTTTTTTAAGTTTAAGGTATATCTTATTTCCCTCTACAGTTTCCCCTTTCAGTCAAACAAATGGCTCTTCTCTTATAATAATAAATACTATAAAAAACAACAGAGGTAATTAGGCCACAGTTATGAGGGTTAAATAGCTTAGCATACATTCCCAATGACCAGTCCATATGTATTTGGTACCTGAATTTAACATTCTACTATCTAACCATCTCCATGAGTTTAAAGTTCTATATCTAACTCAACATTCATACTAATTGCAACACAATTTTAAAAGTATTCTCTGAGATCTATAACACTCTCTTGACTCCTAAACAAGCAAAATTTAACTATGAGACTCTAGCTATCTGTTCTTCAACCACCTCAGAGACCTGAGAGGGATAAATATATCTGATTATATAGGAAGTACAGGGTCTGCAGCTTCCCAAACTAAGAAATGACATACCAGTGGCTGCCTGGACAGTTCCCATTTTCTCTCCATACATTGCAGCATCTGTCTTCAGTCATTTGGCCCCGCTTCTCTGACAGACATTGATTGTAGAGCAGGGGTTATGAAGAACTTACCTACCCTGTCTTGGCAGAGCTAGGCTGTCGACTTACCTGCTTCCAGGTTTTGTCCTTTTTGGACAGCATTCTGTCTACAGTTGGAGCAAGGGGCTTTTCCTACCAAGAGATAGGCTTGCGACTAATTCAATCATCTCCCACTGGAGATTCTTCGATGCTCATCTTCTACTTGGAGGAGAATTAGGGGGTGCTGTCAGGAGTTGATATGTCTTGATATAAAAAAATCTAAAGTTACGAAAACATCTTTGAATGCCATATTCTGCAGATCTCTTGAGGTTTTTGAAGAGGCCCTATCTATCTCTTATATTAGGGTAAGCAGATGTTGCTTGTCTCTTAGCAGCTTTATTTCTGATTAGCTTAGAAAATAACTATAATAGACTGTCATAGTACCTAACAAAATGACTGGCTTGCGTAACCATTAGTTTGCATTTCTTAATTATCCTAAACAGTTTATGACAATTAGTAGTAAAAGGCCGAAACATCACATATCATTTTTTTTCTTTACCTCCTAACCCTTATATCCCATTTCTCTGGGGGGAGGTGTCCTTATATAACAGTCCCTCATCTCAGTTGAGAGGTCGTATGAGGGCCAAGAGCCTCCTCATTCATTGGGGGTCTACGAGGCAGTACCAGAAGTGAAAAGTGTCTCATTGCCCGGGAGAGAGAACTAAAAAAAAAAAAAAATAATAAGCAGACAAATAGATAAAAAAGACTAAAAAATAGAAAAAATATATTAAATATATAAAAAATAAATAAATAAATAAAAATAAAAAATAAAAAGTCTATGCCCAAGTTCCCTTTTGTATGTTGGTTATAGTATCAATACCTTCTACTATATAGCTAAAATCCTACTATAAGTGAATAGATGCCATATGCGTCCTTCTGAGTCTGGGTTAGCTCACTCAGGATGAGCTTTTCTAGTTCCATCCATTTGGCTACAAATTGCATAATTTCATTGTTTCTGATAGCTGAATAATATTCCATTGTGTAGATGTACCACAGTTTTTTCACCCATTCTTCAATTGAGGGACATCTGCATTGTTTCCAGTTTCTAGCTTTTACAAATAAGGCTGCTATAAACATAGATGAGGAAACTTCCTTATGATTCCGTGAAGAGGCATTTGGGTGTATACCCAGAAGTGGTATGTATGGCTGGGTCCTGAGGCAAAGCTATTCCAAGTTTTCTAAGATATCGCCAGACTGACCTCCAGAGAGGTTGCACAAGCCTGCATTCCCACCAGCAATGGAGTAGGGTATCACTTTTTTCACACCCTCGCCAGCATGTGCTGTCATTTGAGTTTTTGAACTTAGCCATTCTGACAGGTGTGAGATGGAATCTCAGAGTCATCTTGAGTTGCATTTCGCTGATGATTAAGGATGTTGAGCGTTTCTTCAAGTGTCTCTCAGCCATTAGGGATTCCTCCTTTGTGAATTCTCTATTTAGCTCTGTCCCCCATTTTTTGATTGGATTATTTGGTTTCTTGGCATTTAATTTCTTGAGTTCTTTGTAGATTTTGGATATGAACCCTCTGTCAGACGTGGGGTTGGTGAAGATTTTCTCCCAGTCTGTAGGCTGCCATTTTGTTCGAATGACAGTGTCTTTTGCCTTACAGAAGCTTTTCAGTTTCATGAGGTCCCATTAATTGATTGTTGATCTCAGTTCCTGAGCTGTTGGTGTTCTGTTCAGGAAGTTGTCACCTGTGCCAATAAGTTCGTGAGTTTCTCCCACTTTTTCTTCTAGTAGATTTAGTGTAACCGGCCTTATGTTAAGGTCTTTGATCCACTTGGACTTAAGTTTTGTACAAGGTGATAAGTATGGGTCTAATTTCATCCTTTTACAAGTGGACATCCAGTTGGACCAGCACCATTTGTTGAAGATGCTGTCCTTCTTCCATTGTGCTGTTTTGGCTTCTTTGTCAAAATTTAGGTGGCCATAAGTGTGTGGGTCTATTTCTGGATCTTCATTCGATTCCATTGATCTACTGGTCTGTTTCTCTATCAATACCATGCTGTTTTTACAACTATTACTCTGTAGTACAGCTTGAAATCTGGGATGTTGATACCTCCAGATGTTTTTTGTTTTTTTTTTTTTATTGTACAAGATTGATTTAGCTATTCTGGGCTTTTTGTTGTTCCATATGAAATTGAGAATAGCTCTTTCCAAGTCTATAAAAATTGTGTTAGTATTTTGATAGGAATTGCATTGAATCTATATATTGCTTTTGGTAGGATGGCCATTTTTATTATGTTGATCCTACCTATCCATGAGCATGGGAGATGTTCCATCTTCTAAAGGCCTCTTCCATTTCTTTGTTCAAGGGCTTGAAGTTCTTGTTGTACAGGTACTTTACTTGCTTGGTTAGAGTTGCCCCCAGGTATTTTATGTTGTTTGTGGCTATTTTGAAGGGGGTTGTTTCCCTTATTTCTTTCTCAGCCCTTTTGTTTGTTGTATAAAGAAGGGCTTCTGTTTTTTTTTTTTTAATTAATTTTGTATCCAGCCACTTTGCTGAAGGTGTTTATCAACTGTAAGAGTTCTCTGGTGTAATTTTGGGGGTCACTTATGTATACTATCATATCATCTGCAAATAGGGATAATTTGACTTCTTCATTTCCAATGTTTATCCCCTTGATCTCTTTTAGTTGTCTTATTGCTCTAGTAAGAACTTCAAGTACTATATTGAAGAGATATGGTTAAAGTGGACATCCTTGTCTTGTCCATTAGTTTAGAGGAAATCCTTCAAGTTTCTCTCCATTTAATTTGATGTTGGCCACTGGCCTGCTGTATATTGCCTTTATTATTTCTAGGTATGGTACTTGTATTCCCGTTCTCTCCATAACTTTTAACATGAAGGGGTGTTGGATTTTGCCAAATGCTTTTTCTGCATCTTGCGAGATTATCATGTGATTTTTTTTCTTTCATCTTGTTTATATGGTGAATGACGTTGATAGACTTTCGTATGTTGAACCATCCCTGCATCCCTGGGATGAAGCCTACTTGATCATGGTGTATGATACTTTTGATGTGTTCTTGAATTCGGTTTGCTAGTATTTTATTAAGTATTTTTGCATCTATGTTCATGAGGGAGATAGGGCTGTTTAATCTGTTTATCTGATCTCGATTTAGTTTCGGTAGGTGGAATCTATCAAGAAAATTGTCCATTTCACTTAAGTTTTCAAATTTGGTGGAGTATAGATTTTTAAAGTAGTATCCGAATATTCTCTGGATTTCCTCAATGTCTGTTGTTATTTCTCCCATTTCATTTCTGATTTTGTTGATTTGGGTTTTCTCCCTCTGTCTTTTAGTTAATTTGGCTAAGGGTCTGTCTATTTTGTTGATTTTCTCGAAGAACCAACTCTTGGTTTCCTTGATTCTTTGTATAGTTCTTTTTGTTTCTAAGTTGTTGATTTCAGCCCTAAGTTTGCTGAACTCCTGCCTTCTGCTCCTCTTGGGAGTGTTTGCTTCTTTTTTTTTCCAATTCACCCAGTTTAGCTCTTAATTCGCTAATATGAGCTGTCACAATTTTCTTTTTGAAGGCACTTAGTGCTATGTACTTTCCTCATAGCACAGCTTTCATTGTGTCCCATAGGTTTGGGTATGTTGTGTCTTCATTTTCTTTGGATTTTAAGAAGTTTTTGATTTCCTTCTTTATTTCTTCCCTGACCCAGTGGTCCTCTAGTAAAGAGTTGTTCAATTTCCATGTGAGTGTAGATTTTCTGTTGATTCTTTTGGTATTGAAGTCCAGCTATATTCCATTTTGGTCTGATAAGATACATGGGGTTATTTCAATTTCCTTTTATCTTTGAGGCTATCTTTGTGTCCAACTATATGGTTGATTTTGGAGAAGGTTCCATGAGGTGCTGAGAAGGTGTATTCTTTTGTGTTTGGGTGAAACATTCTGTAGATATCGGTTAGGTCCATTTGGTTCATGATCTCTGTTAGACTCATTATTTCTCTGTTTGGCTTTTTTCTTGATGATCTGTCCATCATTGTGAGTGAGGTGTTGAAGTCTCCCACTATTAAAGTGTTTGGATTGTTTGGATTGATGTGCAATTTAAGTTTTAGAAGCGTTTCTTTTATAAATGTAGGTGCCTTTGCATTTGGGGCACAGATGTTCAATATTGAGATGTCCTCTTGGTGGATATTTCCTTTAATGAGTATGTAATGCCCTTCTCTGTCTTTTTTTATTAACTTCAATTGGAAGTCTATTTTGTTTGATGTTAGGGTGGCTACTCCAGCTTGTTTCCTGGGTCCATTTGCTTGGAAAACCTTTTCCCAGCCCTTTACTCTGAGATAATGTTTATCTTCAATAGTGGGATGTGTTTCTTGTATACAGCAAAAAGATGGGTCTTGTTTACGGATCCAGTCTGTACGTCTGTGTCTTTTTATTGGCGAGTTGATTCCATTGATGTTGATGGATATTAGTGACCAGGTGTTGTTATTTCCCATTATTTTGGCATAGCTGGTTGTCTTGTGTTCTTTTTGTTTAGTTACTGTGGAGGTTTCTATTTCCTCTGTTTTCTTGGATGTAGTTATCTTCTCTGTGTTGGAATTTTCCTTCTAGGATCTTCTGTATTGCTGGGTTTGTGAAGAGATATGTTTTAATTTGATTTTGTCACGGAATATCTTGTTTTCTCCTTCTATGTTGATAGAGAGTTTTGCTGGGTATAGTATTCTGGCTGGGCACCTATGTTCTCTCAGGGCTTGTAGGACATCTGCCCAGGCCCTTCTAGCTTTTAAAGTTTCTGAGGAGAAGTCAGGTGTGACTCTGATGGGTCTGCCATGGTTAGTGACTTGGCCTTTTTCTCTTACAGCTTTTAATATGCTTTCTTTGTTCTCTACATTTGGAGTTTCTATTATTATGTGGCGAGAGGTGTTTCTTTTCTGATCTAATCTGTTCAGTGTTCTGTAAGCCTCTTGGATTTTTACTGGCATCTCTTTCTTTAGGTTTGGGAAGTTTTCTTCTATGATTTTGTTGAAGATATTTCCTGGACCTTGGAGTCGGGAGTCTTCTCTTTCCTCTATGCCTATAATTCTTAGGTTCTGTCTTTTCATTGAGTCCTTGATTTCTTGGATGTTGTGGGTGAGAGATTTTTTAGCTTTCTCATTTTCTTTGGATGTTGTATTGATTTCTTCCATCGAATCTTCCATGCCTGAGATCCTGTCTTCCATCTCTTGCATCCTATTTTTCATACTCACATCCGTAATTCCTGTTCTCTTCCCTTGATTCTCCATTTCCTCTTTTAACTCTGCCTGTGTTTTCTTTATTGTTTCCATTTCTATTTTCATGTCTTGAATGGTATTGTTCGTTTTGTACATTTTCTTCTCCAGTTTGCTTGTTTTTGCCTTGAAATCTTTCATTGCTCTGTCCTTTTCCTGTTCAAGCTGAGTCACCTTGGCTTGGAGCTCTTTAAAGGTGTTCTTCCTTGTTTTGACTTGTAAAATTGTGGCTTCTTTGAATTCCTTCATAGATTTTATTTCTTCTTGAAGGGACTCTATTACTTTCCATAATATAGAATTGTCATCGTTTTCATGTGTTCCAGTTGTGGTGAGGTGGTTCGGGCTGGATGGAATAGTGTTGCTTTCTTTTGTTGGAGACATTTCGCTCTTTTTTTTTTTTTTTTTTTTTTTTTTTTGGTCTGGGGCCTCTGGCCATGTGGAATTTTTTTTGCTGACTTCTGGCTTGGGTCCAAAGGAGGCACTGTGGTGTAGGATTCGAGTTGCCTTACTCTACCCCTATAAAGTGAGTCATTCAGCCCCGCCTCCTAGGTGGAGTCCTAACTAATCCAGGTGGTGGAGCTATGTACAAGTAAGCTCTGGTTCCCCGCTGGAAGGGCCAGTACTAGTACAAAAGTCTGATATATGACAGTTTCAAATATCTTGCAGTTTGCCCGGGGTTGGTTCCTGTAGTGGGTAAATCTGCCTGCCCTTCAGCCCCAATAGCCTTGCTGCTCCCACGGCTTGGAAACTGGCCAGTGATGTCACAGCAGTGGTGTTGCACAGTCTGAGGGCACTTTGCAGCCCAGCTATGTTCACTTTCAAGGGTCGCAACCTTTCGCCAGATAGTTGGATTGTCTGTGTGAGACCTGGGGGTGCCCAGCAGGTTGGGGATTATCTCTGCGTGGAATCTGAATCTGCCAGCTGGGTTTTAGATTGGAACTTACCAGGATTCTCTCCTGGTGGGGGATGGGTGGTCCCGATTCCTGGGTCCAGCAGCTTCCTTGTGTGTCAGAGAGTGGGAAGGAGCATCCTGCCCAGGGACTCTCAGTGGTCCCTGGGTAGCTGGGTGAGATTTAGAAGGGGTCGTGCCATTTGTAAAGCGTCCTGCAACACTCGCCGCCTTGTGACTCTTAACCCCAAAATCAAAATACATCCGCGCAGGCCGCCGCCATCTTGGATCCCCCCTGTATTTCTTTGTAGAATTTTACCTACCATATTATTTTCTTGTTCTCTGATTTTTGAAATGTCACTTAATCTCTCAAAGTTTATATTTTTTAAATAGTAAAATGAAACAGAAATACTAACCTGGAAGATTTATTTCTCAGAAATTAGTGTAAAGAATTAACAGAACTGTACTTGGCACATGTTAAATGCTCAGTGGATGTTAGTAGAGAAGGCAGAGGAGGATGGTGAGGATGAGGGATTGGAAAGTAGAGAGGGAGGGAAGAGAGAAATGGATATAAGTGATGTTTGTGACAGTAGATCAAAAAATTGGTACTCTTAATACTCAACTTATGCTCTATTACTTAGAATTATATGTGTGCTTGTATATTCAAGCTATGAACTATTATTTATAAATATATGTGTATATGACTTAGAAATATACATGTGTCTATTGAAAATACATATATATAACTTAGAAAAATACATGTATATATATATAAAACTTAGAAAAATATATGTATATAACTTAGAAAATATATATTTATATATACATACATTTTTAAGTAATATACACATATATATTTCTAAGTAAAAGGTCATAGTTTAAGTACACACATACACACATAGAAATACAGCTAAACAATTAGATAAAAATCTTAAACATACAAAACAAATTGATCTTGTTTCCAACTGCCTTTCCACCAGAGTGTGTGATCTAATTGTCTTCACGAGTCTCTTCTTTTGTGAAATAGAAATGCTCCCTGACATATTTGACTATGAAACTCCATTAATTCAGGTAGACTGAGTATTTCCCTAAGGGATAGTGAATATTGAATGAAAAAAATATATATATGCATGATTTCTTCAAATTCTAAAACATAAAATTATTGATCGTAATATTGTTCTCTTAATTTAAGTATTATATTTTAACATGTAAATCTATTGCTTTTTCAAGCCATTCATATACCCCATGAGTCTTATCAGATGTCATATCTGTTATAGAGGAGCCATAGATGTGCAAAGTAGGATTTCCATGCATGTATGTATCTAAACTGCAGCTATTCCAGAGTTAAAAGAGTCACAGCAGTTCAGTTACAAAATCCTACACTACTAGTAGTAGATTTAGTAATCGAAAATCATCAGTGTTCATACAGTAGATCCACATACAGCCAGAGACAGTGGGCACCTACTGAGATATCTATCACCTACTGAGCCCAGGTTTCAAGTTTATTAAAGAGGGCAATGTTTAAGAATAGGGAATTGACTTAAATACTTAAATACTTGGAGCATCGAAAAGCAGAGAGGAGTTACTCCCTGCTGCCTGTCTTTCACCAAAACTCTCTTATTATCAAAATATCATCATGGATCATCCAACCCTCTAGGAACTTACAGTAGATAAACTCACTATAAGATGTCCACATAGGGCAACTTAAGACTGGGGTCAAGAAGCTACTACAAGGGTTAGAAGATTAGAAAGAGAAAGAGACCATTCCCTGAGGAAACCACAGGAGATTGTTCAGAAGTCAGTAAAACTTCAGGATTGAAAGAGAAACACCAACCAGGTACTAAAGAGGATAAAGAGGGAATCAACTCTAGCCCTCTTCTGTCTGTATTTCCATGTTGTGATCTGTCCTATGAAGGCTCAGGTTCTGTTGTTGTTGTAGTTATCATCATTGTAGTTATAGAAGTAATAGTAGATGTTGTTGTTGTTGTAGTCGTAGTAGTTGTTCTTCTTCCTTCGTCCTCTTCCTCATTATTTATTTAGATTTATTTAGATCAAACCCAGGATTTCTCCTAATCTTAACCATAAGTTTTACCAATGAGTAATTCCCCTGACCCCAAATTTTAGGTTCCTCTTCAAGCTAAGTGGTTATACCTCACATGAGAGATATAATTAAGATCACAATTAATTAATTTGTTAGTGGTTACTCCCTTTTTATTCACCCTAGTGCTAATGCATTCTTTATGTATACTATGCTTGTTAAAAGGTGAAAATGTAAAGCTGTAACTGAGAAAATGCCACAGAGCTCTGCAAATGAGTTCACTGTAGGAATCTAAATAGAAAATAAAAATCAGCTCTTTAAGCTACATCTTTACAGGGAGTGTTTTGAGTCAGCAATTACTCTGGGTATCAAACACATACTGTGCTGCATGAATTGGAATGACCTAGAATATTTCAGCTAAGTTACAGCATAGTTCATATGGGCCCCTATTCTCACTACACTGAAGAGGGAATGGAATATAGGGAGATGCTTGACTTAATTCTGTTGTCAACCTGAAACATTTGGGTATCTCAAAAACCTGTAACACAGACCTGTTTAATGTATACTTGGTCTTTAACTGTCATTGCATCTCACTGTGTAACCCAAACTGGCCTCAGCTTTCTATTTCCCTGTCTTGCCTCCCAAGTGTCAGAATTTCAAATGGGCATCAACAGTCCCGAGTCTTGTCATATGCTCTTGAAATAAAGATATGAAAAGTAATTTTAGTCAACAATAAATTTATGTTATAAATCTGAATTACTGTATATTTTAAATGAAAACAATATATGGTGGAAAGCCTTTAAAAATCCTTACTTTAGGCTGGAGAGATAGCTTATCAGATAAGCATACTGGCTACTCTTCTAGAAGACCAGAGTTGGATCCCCAGAATCCATATGGTGACTCTCAACCATCTGTAACTCCAATTTCAAGAATCCTATACCCTATACTGGACTCCTCAGGCACTGCACAAATGTGGTGTGAAGATATGCATGCATACAATACACTCATATACATAAAAATAAGTTTAGAACATTATGTTTTGATCCACATTCTGACAGATTACGTTGTTTGAAGAGTACAGATAATTAAAGAACAAAAGCTCTTTCTGGCTTGCAAACCATCATGAGTTGAGTCCTCCAGTGCACTGTCTCCATGTACCCTTGATGCAGTGTTAGTGCCACTCTACTCATGGATATTATTATTAATGTTTGCCCATCTTTTCTCCTGTTCTGTGACATTTTTGTCTTCTATTTTCCATGTTATTTTTCTAGTACCTTTCATTCTGGCCAAAACTGACATATTTGCAAATAAAAAAAAATTCTTGATTACTTTTGTCCTTTGACAATTTTATACATGGATATGTTGTATTCTTATTATTTATTGCCCCACCTGTATTGTCTCCCTCCTATATCTATCAGTCCTGCTTCTTCCTTATGAGTCCCTTTCCCAGATTTATGAGTTTTGTTTGTTTGTGTGTGTGTGTGTTTGTGTGTGTCTGTGTCTGTGTGTGTGTATGCATGTATGTCCCATTTAATTTTAACCAGGGCCATCTACATGAGCATTGGGTGAGAACATGCCACATGAGCCACACACTGGAAAACAAAGACTCCTTCTTTCCCTGAATCCATTAGTAGCCTATAGTTGAGCAGTTACAGGTAAGGCCACCTGGGTCTCTCCTCCATGCACGCTTGACTGTTCATGGGCCCCTGCCTGTGTCCACCCTGTGCAAGCCTCTGGAGCTCCTATGAGTTCATGATCACAGTGACTGTCTCTTGTGCAGAAGATGGCATTTGTAGACCTTCATCTTATCTCTTGCTCTTACATTCTTTCTGCCCTTCTTGTACTGAGTTCCCTGAACCTTAGAGGGCATGGGTTCAATGTCTTGTTTAGGGCTGAACACTTAGCTGTCCCTTATTATCAGCACTTGTGCAGCCCTAAGTCTCTGCATTCATGACTACTCACTGATTTAGGCTGAAAGTAGCATTTATCTATGGGTATAAATGGAAAGAGGAATTTTGACACTTGTCAATTCCTAAACAACAGTATCCAGGTCCCTCTTGAGGCCTATAATCTTCCCCCACACAATCTTTAAGGAACTTCCAAGCAGAGCATGTAACCAGCACTCCGTCTACAGGTGATCTGACGAATCCACTACAACTACACGAATCCACTACAGCTACACTATCATAACACTCCTTTCAACTCTTATAATAAGCTGCAATTTCCCCTGTATCATTGGTTAAAGGGTTATAACAAAAGTACAAGGAAACCTTTCAGATCTGAGCTACCTCAAGTAACAATACCACTTGTATTCCCACAACCTCTCTTCCCCAGGTAGAAGCCATTGTTATAAAAAGAAAGCACTGAGACAAAAGAGTTCATGTATAAATGATTTTTCATCAAAGCAAATTATAGTTCACTTGTCCCATATGAAAACAAAACCATTGTTAATTTCTATAGACTGACATAAGAATTTTCTTCCAAACAAGGCTTATAGTTATTAGCACTTGTAAAATCAGGTAATAAACCTGTATTTTTAAAAGTAGATAGAAAATGGGAAATGTCAGCATGATGTTAGGAGCCTCACTGAAAGTCCTTCCTTACAGTTGGAGGTTGGAGGTAGTATATGAGGTAGTGTAAGTTAACTACAGTTAACTATAGCAAACCAGTGACAGTGAGGAGATGAAACAAAGATTGCAGTTGTCATATGAGCAGCCGATTTGATTTGAAATGAACGGTGGGCTTCATCTTCATACAGGAAACCCACCATCATTTGTCAGCGACACATCCATCACTTGACCCATGTGTGTGTGTGGAGAAGACATGGAGACTTGTACAAGAGTCCCAAATCACCTCTATTGCCTGTCCACATCCCTTTGGACGGACATCCATCACTGGTGCCAGCCCTACTGCAGACAAGAATAGAGAGTCATTGTCTTGTGGGGCAAGGGAAAAATTAAGTAATTTGCTGAACACATAATACAGACACAGAAAATGTTTATAATGTATGATAATTATTTTTCCATGTTTATAGTTCTCATTCTCTCTCTTTTTTTGTTCTTTTTCATCAACTTGGTTTTTTTTTATTTCTTCAAGTTACATCTCAATCACAATCCCCTCCCTATCGCCCCCAGTCCCACTCTCAGACTCTCTTCGCCCTCAACCCCCATCCACTTCCTTGTTTTTAAAGTTTAAGGTATATCGTTTTCCCCCCAACAGCTCCCCCTTTTAGTCTAACAAATGGCTCTTTCTCATATAACAACAAATACAATGCAAAACAACAAAAATAATTAGGCCACAATTATTGGAATTATAAGGCTTAGCTTGCATTCTCTTTTCTATGTTGAAAACAAGCAAAAACATAAAACTTCCTAGGAGCTTTAGTAAAGATAGGCAGTGTTCAAAATGGCTAAAAGTGAGGACTAGAAGTATAACCATTTTAGTTCAAATTTTACTTTACTCTGACTAGCCCTTTGTTCTGTTTGAGATTTTTTTATTCTTAAATTTCCTCATTCATTATTGAGAATAAAAGCATTTAATAAGAAGAATGCCTTGCTGAAAAATGATAAAAATGATATGTACCAAACAGGGGAATTATTCAGTAACTTTATGAATAGAAACAATATAAAGAACATTATTACAGGTGATATCTACAATTTAATTTCTTCTAGTTCTTTAAATTTAATACTTTTTCTTTTAGTCTATCTATCTTTGTACTTTTGACCATGGAGATATTCTGAGAAACAGTAATGTGTTGTCACAAAAATAGAAGAATTTTTGTAGGGAGAGGAACCACTGTGGTTTTGGTAGTCTGCAGAACATTACAGATTTTTCAGTTTATTGGTATGGGCTTGATAGCTGCCCAGTGCACAGGAATGTGGTGCCTGTCTTCCCAATGACATTCAGAATGACTCACCAGAAAGCTTGTTTTTGCCAACTCTCTACTCTCCTTTGTACCATGAAGGGGGACCAACTGTACCTCCTGAACAAAATGGCTTCCTGAGGCTTTTAGTTCCTTAATGTCTCTCTCTCTCTCTCTCTCTCTCTCTCTCTCTCTCTCTCACACACACACACACACACACACACACACACACACACACACACACAGCCATTTGCAAAACATAAATATCCAAATGTTGGCATGAAATAAATTTAGCATAATTAAGTAAAAGGGTTCTCATCAGTGTCCATGCAGGCAAAAAGTGTACCAGAAATGGCACAGAATACTTTCCTCCTGTGAAAAACCAATGGAAAAAAAGTCAACACGATGTAATTATTTGGGTGTTCATTTTAGAGACTCTCATTTTGGAACTTTCTCTAAAAATATGTGATTAATGAGCTTTGCTGCTAATGTTTGGTCCTCATTTTGCAGTGAGGAAGTTATTTAACATATCTCATACCAGGTATAGGTTTAAGGGCATAGACCTTGTAAAGAGTTGCTGTGCAAACTTAGCTGAAGCATTTTAAGTGATTCTGCTTACCCTTCTGTAAAATGGAGTAACAAAATACATTGCACAGGGCTGCTTAAAAAGTTAAATGTAAAATGCCTTAAACAATGTCTGTGCTGAGTAAGTATCCAATATATGTTTACAGGTGCTTTATTATTGTTGCAAAGTATACGCCAAAATGGATCACATTCCTTAAGCTATATCCTTCACCAAGAAAATATGACATGGCCAACACAGAAGACAGATACTGACTTTCTCCTGTAGGACCATCAGCCATTTGTGCTTCCTGGATGCTGAGGACAGAGAGTGCTTGCAGTCATTTGTGTTATCCATGAACTACTTGGCTGTATGACTATAGTACATACTGGACTGTATGCCCACCTCCGTAGTAGACACTTGGCATAGCGTGCAAGGTACTACACACTAGCAGGGTTAAGGGAGACAAACACTTATTAGAAGACAAGGCTCAAAAGTGCAATAAGAGAAGATGGGTGGGGGGGTTTGCATGCCTGGTTCAAAACTGAAAGGAAAGCTTCCCTAGAGGGAAAGTCACATTTAGCTCTTAACAGTGAGGGTATCTCTGACAGATATATTACACCTTCATTGCTGCCTCAGAAGGCACCTTAGCTGCTCAGTCCTGGTTTGCCAGAAGATAGCTGGCTAGGTGAAATGGTTTCCTAATTTTCAGAAAAACACCAGGATTCTCATGAAATAAAGAAACTCCTCAGGTAGTGCCTAAGATTCTCCATCTCCTCTTAATATGTGAAACTTAGAATCAAGTGGGAACCAAATGCTAAACTGAAAACAACTGCTTTGACTTTTTTTTTCTTATATTAAAGAAAATCCTATACTAAATTTCTATTGGGATTTTGGGAAGAAATTATTTGAAAGAAATAATCAGCATTTAGGGTTTTTTGGTTTTTTTTTTGCCTCCACTAAGATGTCTTGGAATACAAATAAACTGTAGTTTTTCTGCTAAATTCTGAGAAAGTGTGCAGCTCTGCATCTCAGCTAACACCACTCCCTTCATTGTCTTGGGGTCAAACTTGCAAATTTGCTTGAATTAAATTTTTATTAGATTAAAATGATATGTATTGTGTTTGATCCTTGATAATAACATGAACTCTAAAGACTGGTTGTTGGAAAGACAAAATAAATATCTCAATCTTGCTTGTCTATATGGATTATAGCATATATACTTGTCTTCATCCATTTCAGCTTTCTCATTAATATCTAATTAAATATTTTCAAGCTCATCCCATATCAACAAAATGTTTGTGTATGTGCTTGATTTCCCTGTATGAATTTGGTATAATTTTAAAAGTTCTCTATTTATGGGTATAAGTGTTATTTCTGATTATTTATTCTTAGAGTTAACCCTAGTTCTGTTAGTGCCTACTAGATACACATGCACTCCTACATTCACAACTTTGTGTGTATTTCGGATAAGAGCATGTGACTGCGATAGCAAGTAAGATCGGGACTGTATCAACATGCATGAATCCATACCAGATCCTGTAAACTTATTCTACAGCTCTCTAACATTCTTTCAACCTGCCAGAGTCCCATGCAAATTATGTGCTGCAGATGGCAGAATTACAAGATGGAGGACTCCTACCCCACTACATCTGACAGCTGAGAACGACATGGCTGCTGTGCTAGTCCCCTGAGAGTGTGTGCTTAACACAACATCACCTCTTAATGTCTAACTAATGCAAACCTATTTATTTCACATATAGATGAATAGTTTTATGAATGAGTTTTCTGTAATACAATTTCTCCTTAATCATTAGCTTGTATTTCTTACAGTCTATAACACAGAAGGACATCACACTTTCTAATGTATCCCCGTGTCTCAGCCCTGGGTTCTTCTTCTAGCCAAACTGTCCTGGTTCAGTGCCTTCCTATTTCCCAACTACTACCAGTTATCTACAATATATATGTTATACGTATAATATATATGTGTGTGTGTGTGTGTGTGTGTGTGTGTGTGTGTGTGTGTGTATGTATGTATGCATATATCAGATCCAGATTTCTTTTTACCATAGTGTTCATCAGATCCACAATGATACAGAGGGTAGCTGCTCAGTGCAGTGGTCAACATGAAGTAGATACTTGATAATGGTGGTAACTATATTATTTTACAGTCATTTCCTACAACAAAATCATGCCTTGTATATAGCTGATAGTCAGTAATTAAATGATGATCAGTTATTGGAGAAAACTCATGATTCATTAAGTTATGTTGCCATGGGATTTTTAATTTTTCCTCCCACACATTTTTTTAATGATTGCAATTTCTTAGAATGTTGATTAAGAAAGATGAATGAAAACTATATAGAAGAATAACCCATACAATTTTCAGTTAAAAATAAGGAAGCATTCCTTTATAACCAGGTAGATTATGCAGTGGCATCCAAGGATGATTAGACCACTTAAAGCAAAATTAAAATTGGTGTATATATCACATTAAATATTCATACCAAACATCTACACAAAAATGGCACTGCTAACTTACAGCAATGTTGGAATAGCTATTTTTAGCACCCTTTGAACCAAATATCTAAAGAGACCATTATTTGCATGTTGTTGCCTCATGAATTCAAAGTGAGCCCATATATAAACCAAGGTATTTAAAGGAACATTCAAGAGTTGAATTCAATGTCCCCGCATGAGTCTGTTGTGTTTCTATAATGCAGCAAATATGAAGAATGTTATTTCTGTTGACAAGGCTAGATGCTCTTCAACTGTAGAGACAAGTATCAAATAATCTTGGTTATTTTCACATTGATTTAAGTGATTTTAAGTGAAGGAAATGTGTGAAATTGTTCTAGAACAAAACATCATGTTGTCTTGGAAACTTTGAAAGATAAAATAGGAAAAATGGAAACAAGGTACAGTCGTGTTTAAACTGCAAGAGCTATGAATTTAAATCAACCTGACATTTCTAAGGATTTTATTTCATCAAGAATAAAACTTATTGGGGACCAAAAAGAGAATTGAGGACACACATGATAAATGCAAAACAACACAGTTCACAAAATATATTTCTATTTATCTTATCTGTACAAAAAAAATCTATATTCACCATTTTGACATTGACTTTGGACAAGTAATTTAGAGGCTCAAATGAGAAAAAGCAATTTGAGAACAAGGAAAAACCAGCACCTTTCCTCTTAGTCAATAATGTAGAAATAATTAATTAAATTATTTACTGGCATTTATATTATTGTTAATTGGATGGCGGTGTTAATCCTTAACCCCCCCCCCATTATAAATGAGCACACAGACACTGCATGGATTTTAACAAGCCTTGGCCTGGATTGTGCAATCTTAGTCCATCTAAGCTAGCTCATAATTCTATTACCCAAATATGACCATATATATATATATATATCCCCAGAACTGTTATTCCCCATGCTATGCCAATGTCCCAGGCATGTGGAATGACACTCTTTTCTCTAACCCATGGCATGTGTCCTCCTTCCTGCTCTTGGCTTCTTCTCCTTCTTCTCTCAGGGGCTGTTTCAGGATCAGGATACTGAAGGTTTCATCTTCTTATTCTGGAGGTGTCTTCTTCCCATAAACCTCTCTGCTTCAAAAGTCCAAGCACCTTAGTCTCACTACCTCTGTCTTTACTCAATCTCAAGACTCAGCATTTTTTTAACCAATCAGAGACAAGCAAGGTAACGCAGCTTGATGTACATTACTTGATGTACAGCAAGTGAGTTTCTGGGAGCAGGTTAATTGGCATTTAGAATGCATAACGCACTCCATCACAATAGTATTTTCACATTTATACCAACTTTACAAATACATGAAAAGAATCCATACCTTAAAATTTCACTTAAATTTTTCAGGTTTTTACTTACACAAAAATAATGAATTCACTAAAATATTATTTGTGTTGGGCTTTGGTGAAGAAGTCTCAAAAATAGTAGTAGTCTTTTTAATGTTCTTAAGGGTATATGAATTATACTAACAATGAGTTTTATTATATTTTCATATATGTAACTAATACATATCAATTTTATTTACCCTATGCTATGCTTTCATGTTTCCTTCCCATCCCACTGATACTTTTCTGTTCCCAAATACACCCCTTCTACTTTCTACTTTCTACTTTCATGTCTTTTGGATCCATGGAGCATCATTAGGTTTGATTACAGAAGCATGGATAAAGTTTGTTTACTTGTTTGCTGTTGATGTTGATGTTGTTAGAAGCAATATGTGCATCGAACCAGTGGCTGCACCATAGACAAACATGTCTTTCTATCCCCCATGTCTTAGAGTTTCTTTTGCTGTGAAGACTCCATGACCATGGCAACCCTTATAAAGGAAAACATTTGGTTAGGGATGCCTTACGGTTTCAGAGGCTTAGTCCATTATTGTTATGGCAGGAAGCAAGGAGGAATGTAGGCAGACATGGTGTTGGAGAAAGAACTGAGAGTTCTACATCTTGATCTGCAGTGAAGAAGTAAATGTCATACTAGACCTCTGAAACATATTTGACTTCAGAGGGTTTTCTTAGTCAGGGAGGGAAATTCCATAACCTTTATCTTCTATCCTTAACTCTAAAAACCAAAACCCCATGGTTGAAACTGCCAAGTTCTGCTGCTTGCTAGGGCTGGAACATGGCCCCCTCATTAAATTAAATCTTCACCATCTTTCTGGATTTGATAGTTTCCTTCACAGCCTAAGCTTTACAGTCCTGGAACTCCATCTGTAGATCTGGCTGGCCTTAATGTTGGAGGTCCATATGCCTCTGCCTTAAGAGTGCTAGGATTAAAGGTGTGCACCACCACACCAGGGTCTAAGATTTTCTTTAATTCTTTTTCACAAGTTGAAAGCTTAGCTGGGTGGGGTCTTGCCCTGAGATCACCACTCCCCTTATTCCATTTAACATCAGGCTTCTCTTGAATCTATTTATCTCCTCAAACACAGGACTTAGCTCCATTCTATTTCTTGGTGCCCTTTTTCTCCTTGAACTGTGCATTTTCTCTTTTTCCTTGCTCAGCTTTCTCCTTTTCATTACAGATATTCATAAGAGGGAACATGAGAAACCAAAGGACAGAGTCAATCCTAGGCTATTTTGAAATTTCCTCTGCCAATGTTACAAATCAAAAACTCTTCAATTTAGACTCAGACTTTTCAGACAAGGGCCTAAGCAGCCACATTCATTGCCAAAATATCACAAGAACAATCTCTAGGCCACATGCTAATATTGTTCTTCTCTGAAACCTCTTCATTCAGGCACACACTATTCAAATCACCCTCAAGACCACTGTGTTCCATGTTCCTGCTAGTCTGACCCATTAAGTCTCACTTGAGCATTTGGTGCATTTCTAATCCCCCCAAAAATACAAAAGACCAATTTTTTTTTCAAACAAAAGCATGGTTATATCTATCGCAGCAATATCTGATTCCTGTTACCAACTTCTGTCTTAGGATTTCTATTGCTGTGAAGAGACACCATGACCACAACAAGTTTTATAAAGCCCTCTTTAACTAGTTTTGGCTTAAAGTTTCAAAGGTTTAGTCCATTATTATCATGGCAGGATGTATGGAGGCATGCAGGCAGACATGGTGCTGGATAAGGAGCTGAGAGTTTTGCATCTTGATCCATAGGCCGAAATTGAATGCCACATTAGGCCTTACCTTGTGCATATGAGACCTCAAAGCCTATCCCCACAGAGACACACTTCCTCCAACAAGGCCACACCCACTCCAACAAAGCTTCACCTCCTGATAGTGCTAGTCTGTATGGGCCAAGCATTCAAACACATGAGTTTATGGGAACCATTCCTTCAGTTTATGAGACTGATGCACTACCTACTGCACTAATGAGGCATCTTGAGGACCATTCTTATTAAAACCATCACACCCCATGAACTATTGTCTGTGTATAAATCTTTAAGGAGAGGTAGGGCCCCATGACCACCACACTCCACCCGACATGCACTCCCAAGACAAGGTACTGATAGGTTCAGTCTCATGGAGATCTCGTACATGTAATCACAGCTGCTGGGAGTGCAAGAGTGCTATAGGATGTTAGGCTCACAAGTCAACTTCCCACCCCACCCACATCTCCTCCTTTAGCTATTACATTCTTTCTACTTCTTCTTTTGGGCTATTACCTGAGCCTTAGAGCTGGCATTAGAGATGTCCTCTATATGGTAGGGCACTCAACAATTATTTATATTCTGTACTTTGATCTGTTATGAGTTATCTCTGACTAAATATGAAAGCCTTGATATTCCATGGGCATAAAACAGTTATTTAGAGAATAATTTGACTGAGACAACATACCATTTAACAAAACAATATCAGAAACTTTTCTGTTAAGATCTATGATTTTCCCACATCAGACTTTTGACTAGGTTTACTATACTAGACATAAATTCCTTTCCCTCTGTGGAGTTAAATTCAAATTGAATCTGAAAGCATATTGTTACCCTCATAATGAACTTGTCAGTTCTTTCTACTGGCATTTTGCCCTGGCAAGTCAATATTGCTATGTGCGGGGACTATAGCCAAATAAACCTGTTGCTAACAGCTCTCCATAAGCACGCTGCATAGCATTTTCTAGCACAACACTGGGAGGGCTAGCCATCAGGGAAGACATATCCAACTCAGTTCCAGGTTGATTTTTGTGTTGATGTTCTGTGACCAAGGAATGTGGCATGGTCAACAAGCAAATGGTTCTTTCCAAATCCCCATTCCCAACAACATTAGCTGTGGAAGTTGGCCTAGTGACTAAGCCTTTGCAGGGAAACAATAATGCAGATAGGATGCCAACATATTCCTTTATAAAGCCTATTAGAAGCAACAGTTTATGTGAGAGTGTATGTGAGAAATCTGGGGTTTGAAGCACATTTTTTCTTTAAATTTTAAAAAATTTACAATTCTTAGTGTATGTTGGGGCTGCTTACTATAGCAAACATGGAGGTCAAAGGATAGTTTTCTTTATTTGATTCTCTCCTTCAGCCATGGGTTCCAAGACTTAAAATTAAGGACTCAACCTTGCACAGGAAATGGTTTTACCCACTGAACCATATTGCCAGGCCCACTGAACTACATTCTGTGACAGAAGCAAGGGAAGGTGAACAAATAAACATATGTAGGAGAAAGGTGGATTCATGGAGTCTAAAGATATCCTCTGGAAGTTTTTGATAGCATAGAAAAAATATATATGTAAGAAGAGAAAAGAATTCTTATGGTACAATGGCATTATACAGATATAACAGCTTGTATTTGCTAGGAATATATGGACACATATACATGCATGTAATAACAACTAATAAAATAGGAGGCCATGGATTTTAAAAAGAGCAAAGAAGGGTATATGAGTAGGGGGTTAGAGGGAGGAAATGAATGGTGAAATGGTATACTTATAATCTCAAAAAAATTAAAAATCTATTTTTAAAAGAATACTTATGGTAACTACTTATAAGATTTCTTTAAAAGTAATGGTTAAAAACTTAGCATCTTCAACAAATGGTGCTGGTCCAACTGGATGTCCACTTGTAAAAGAATGAAATTAGACCCATACTTAACACCTTGTAAAAAACTTAAGTCCAAGTGGATCAAAGACCTTAACATAAGGCTGGTCACACTAAATCTACAAGAAGAAAAAGTGGGGAAAACCCTCAAACTCATTGGCACAGGTGACAACTTCCTGAAAAGAACACCAACAGCTCAGGACCTAAGACCAACAATCAATAAATGGGACCTCATGAAACTGAAAAGCTTCTGTAAGGCAAAAGACACTGTCATTCGAACAAAACGGCAGCCTACAGACTGGAAAAAAATATTCACCAACCCCACATCTGACAGAGGGCTAATATCCAAAATCTACAAAGAACTAAAGAAATTAAATGCCAAGAAACCAAATAATCCAATCAAAAAAATGGGGAAAAGAGCTAAACAGAGAATTCACAAAGGACGAATTCCTAAAAACTGAGAGACACTTGAAGAAATGCTCAACATCCTTAACCATCAAAGAAATGCAACTCAAGACAACTCTAAGATTCCATCTCACACGTGTCAGAATGGCTAAGATCAAAAGCTCAAATGACAACACATGCTGGCGAGGGTGTGGAGAAAGGGGAACCCTCCTCCATTGTTGGGGAGTGCAGGCTTGTGCAACCACTATGGAGATCAGTCTGGCGATATCTTAGAAAACTTGGAACAGCTCTGCCTCAGGACTCAGCCATACCACTTCTGGGTATACATCTAAATGATTTCTCATCAAATCATAAGGAAGTTTCCTCATCTATGTTCATAGCAGCCTTATTGGTAATAGCTACGAACTGGAAACAATCCAGAGGTCACTCAACCAAGAATGGATTAAAAAACGGTGTTACCCCTTGATCTTCTTTACTTGTCTTATTGCTCTAGCAAGAACTTCAAGTACTATATTGAAGAGATATGGTGAAAGTGGACATCCTTTTCTTGTCCCTGAGTTTAGAGGAAATGCTTGAAGTTTCTCTCCATTTATTTTGATGTTGGCCACTGGCCTGGTGTATATTGCCTTTATTATTTCTAGGTACGGTCCTTGTATGCCCGTTTTCTCCAGAACTTTTAACATGAAGGGGTGTTGGATTTTGTCAAATGCTTTTTCTGCATCTAGCAAGATTATCATGTTTTTTTTCTTTCATCTTGTTTATATGATGAATGACGTTGATAGACTTTTGTATGTTGAACCATCCCTGCATTCCTGGGATGAAGCCTACTTGATCATGGTGTATGATACTTTTGATGTGTTCTTGAATTCAGTTTGCTAGTATTTTATTAAGTAATTTTGCATCTATGTTCATGAGGGAGATTGGTCTGAAATTTTCTTTCTTTGTTGGGTCTTTGTGTGGTTTAGGAATCAGAGTGATTGTGGCCTCATAGAATGAATTTGGCAATGTTCTTTCAGATTCTATTTTGTGAAAGAGTTTGAAAAGTATTGGTGTTAGCTCCTCTTTGAAGGTCCCATAGAATTCTGTGCTAAAGCCATCTGGCCCTGGGCTTTTTTTGGTTGGGAGATTTTTAATGACTATTTCTGTTTCCTTAGTGGTTGTAGAGCTGTTTAATCTGTTTATCTGATCTTGATTTAGCTTCGGTAGGTGGAATCTATCAAGAAAATTGTCGATTTCACCTAAGTTTTCAAATTTGGTGGAGTATAGGTTTTTAAAGTAGGATCTAAATATTCTCTGGATTTCCTCAATGGAGATCAAGGGGATAAACATTGGAAATGAAAAAGTCAAAATATCCCTATTTGCAGATGATATGATAGTATACATAAGAGACCCCAAAAATTCCACAGAACTCTTACAGCTGATAAACACCTTCAGCAAAGTGGCTGGATACAAAATTAATTCAAAAAAATCAGAAGCCCTTCTTTATACAACAAACAAATGGGCTGAGAAATAAATAAGGGAAACAACCCCCTTCACAATAGCCACAAACAACATAAATACCTGGGGGTAACTCTAACCAAGCAAGTAAAGGACCTGTACAACAAGAACTTCAAGCCCTTGAAGAAAGAAATGGAAGAGGCCTTTAGAAGATAGAAACATCTCCCATGCTCATGGATAGGTGGGATCAACATAATAAAAATGACCATCCTACCAAAAGCAATGTATAGATTCAATGCAATTCCTATCAAAATACCAACACAATTTTTTATAGACTTGGAAAGAGCTATTCTCAATTTCATATGGAACAACAAAAAGCCCAGAATAGCTAAATCAATCCTGTACAATAAAAAAACATCTGGAGGTATTACCATCCCAGATTTCAAGCTGTACTACAGAGCAATAGTTGTAAAAACAGCATGGTATTGATATAGAAACAGACCAGTAGATCAATGGAATCGAATGGAAGATCCAGAAATAGACCACACACTTATGGCCACCTAATTTTTGACAAAGAAGCCAAAATGGCACAATGGAAGAAGGACAGCATCTTCAACAAATGGTGCTGGTCCAACTGGATGTCCACTTGTAAAAGAATGAAATTACACCCATACTTATCACCTTGTACAAAACTTAAGTCCAAATGGATCAAAGACCTTAACATAAGGCCGGTCACACTAAATCTACTAGAAGAAAAAGTGGGAGAAACCCTTGACTCAGTAGGACGCATATGGCATCTATTCACTTATAGTAGGATTTTAGCTATATAGTAGAAGGTATCGATACTACAACTAACACACCAAAGGGAACTTGGACATAGACTTCTTATTTTTAATTTTTATTATTTATTTATTTTTTATATTTTTTCTATTCTTTAGTCTTTTTTATCTATTGTCTGCTTATTGTTTTGTCTGTTTAGTAGTTCTGTCTCCCGGGCAATGAGACACTTTTCACTGATGGTACTGCTTCGTAGAGCCCCAATGAATGAGGAGGCTCTTGGCCCTCATACGACCTCTCAGCTGAGATGAGGGACTGTTATATAAGGACACACCACACCATAGAAATGGGATGGAAGGGTTAGGAGGTAATGAAAAAAAAATGAAATGTGAAGTTTCGGCCTTTTACTACTAATTGTCATAAACTGGTTAGGATAATTAAGAAATGCAAACTAATGGTTATGCAAGCCAGTCATTCTGTTAGGTACTATGACAACCTATTATAGTTACTTTCTAAGCTAATCAGAAATAAAGCTGCTAAGAGACAAGCAACATCTGCTTACTCTAATATAAGAGATAGATAGGGCCTCTTCAAAAACCTCAAGAGATCTGCAGAATATAGCATTCAAAGATGTTTTCGTAACTTTAGATTTTTTTATATCAAGACATATCAACTCCTGACAGCACCCCCTATTCTCCTCCAAGTAGAAGATGAGCATCGAAGAATCTCCAGTGGGAGATGATTGAATTAGTCGCAAGCCTATCTCTTGGTAGGAAAAGCCCCTTGCTCCAACTGTAGACAGAATGCTGTCCAAAAAGGAAAAAACCTGGAAGCAGGTAAGTCGACAGCCTAGCTTTCAAGACATGGTAGGTAAGTCCTTTGTAACCCATGCTCTACAATCAATGTCTGTCAGAGAAACGGGACCAAATGACTGAAGATCGATGCTGTAATGTATGGAGAGAATGGGAACTGTCCAGGCAGCCACTGGTATGTCATTTCTTAGTTTTGGAAGCTGCAGGCCCTGTACTTCCTATAAAATCAGATATATTTATCCCTCTCAGGTCTCTGAGGTGGTTGAAGAACAGATAGCTAGAGTCTCATAATTAAATTTTGAGTGGTTTAGGAGTCAAGAGAATGTTAGAGATCTAAGAAGATACCTTTAAAATTGTGTTGCAATTAGTATGAATGTTGAGTCAGATATAGAACTTTAAACTCATGGAGATGGTTAGATAGTAGAATGTTAAAGTCAGGTACCAAATACATATGAACTGTACATTGGGAATGTACGTTAAGCCATATAACCCTCATAACTGTGGCCTAATTACCTCTGTTGTATTGTATTGTATTGATTATTATAAGAGAAAGAGCCATTTGCTGGACTGAAAGGGGAAACTGTAGGGGGAAATAAGATATGCCTTAAACTTAAAAGAAAAAAAAAGGGAAGAGGATGGGGGGTTGAGGGTGGGAGGGTGGGACTGGAGGGGGAATAGGGAGGAGACTGCGATTGAGATGTAACTTGAAGAAATAAAAAATAAAGGAAAAAAAAACGGTGTTACATCTACACAATGGAATACTACTCAGCTATCAGAAACAACAAAACGATACAATTTGCAGCCAAATGGATGGAACTAGAGAAGTTTCTCCTGAGTGAGCTAACCCAGACCCAGAAGGATGCACATGGCATCTATTCACTTATAGTAGGATTTTAGCCACATAGTTCAGGATAACTATACTACAATGAATGCACCAAAGGGAACATGAACATAGACTTTTTTTTCCTATAGTGAGACACTTTGCCCTTGTGGTGCTGCCTTATATGCCTCAGTGTATGAGGAGACTCTTGTCCCTCATATGACTGCTGAACTGGGGCGGGGGACTGTTATGTAGGGACACTCCACTCCAGAGGAGTGGGATGGAAGAGATAGGGGGTAGAAGGTGGAAGGGCAGGACTGGGGGGGGGGGGAGAAGACACTATGATGGAGATAACCTGAAGTAATTTAAAAAAAAAATGCTAAACCTCAAAAAATAAAAAATAAAAAGAACATCTTTATATTTCTGCTCTAATCAGGCATACTTATGACTGGATTCTCATTTTTCCTGTCTTTTTTTTTTCCCTATACTTGCTACATGATTGTCTTTTTAGAGGTTTTCTTGCCTTGGCTATCTTATGTAGAGGATGGGGTGTTCTAAACCATTGCATTCCTAGAACATCTCACTCAATGCAATCTATAAAATTCACATTTTAAGTAAATGTATCATGTTTAATATACAACTTCACTGTAAATTAAAAAGAAATAGCTACCATTTTTGCATCAAATACCTCCAGAAAATTTCCCTCTTACTCATTGTCTTTATGTTACTCAAACACAGCAAATAAAGAAGAATGGAAAGTGTTTTGTTGCTGACTTTACTTTTAATTCTCCCACTCTACGTAAATTTGAAAATTACTCTGAGATGTAAATGATGTGCTTTCGGTATGGTTTGTTATTTAGGATTTGCAAGTTTTAAGGGCATAATATAGTGTGCCTGATGGGGTGTGTAGTTTCTTAGTATTGATGACATAGCCATCACAATTATAGTTATGCTACTTCCTACCCAAGCCTATCACCGTTATGATTCCATGCCTCTCTAGGATGAACTGGATATATGTTTACCAGCACGACTGCTTCTCATGGTTGCACTCGTGATGTGGCGTTAGACTGAAGCAAAACAGAAAAGTGTATCATAGTGGATCGCTAAGCTAGTAGTGTGAAAATGAGCTTTGTCCTCTTCCCAGTTACAGCTCTTTCTGGTCGAGTGAAGCATTCTGAGTAGCTAGATTCTAAATCTCAGAAACAGGAGACGTCTAAAAGTGCTAGCTTTAAGAAAGTTTGGGAATTGTCGATATGTATTTCACACATGGCTCATAGGTCGACTTGCTAAAAGAATGCAACACCAATAGTGAAATTAACCGAATGGAATTTGGAGGGCTGACATTCAAGTGGACACCACATTGCAATGCTAGTGGTAAGGAATAATTGAAAATGCTGGGAGCATTTAACTCCAAGAGGCAACTGAGACGTTTTTGCTGAAAGAGAAGAGAGCACTTCCTCACTGAAGGTTATTATCCTAAAGTTGGTCCCGGGACATGCACAAGAGTTTGATAGGGCACAGTAGCAAGGCCCCAGCCAACCATTATCAGCCAGCACTCTGTGTGCCAAGACTTCATGAGTGTGCAGAGGGGAAAAACAGGAAAAACCAAACATTGCCTGGTTTGCTTCCAGGCTTAATATGCCTTTGTCTTTGAAATGAAGTCAAAAGAAGGAACTCAGCTGGGGGGTGGAGGAGGCACAGGCCTTTAGTCCCACAGCCCTCAGGAGGCAGAGGCAGGTGAATCTCCGTGAGTTCGAGGCTAGTGTGGACTACGGAAAGGGTTCCAGGACATCCAGGGCTACACAGAGAAACGCTGTCTCAAATAAATAAATTGAATGAATGAATTAATAAACGAATAAACAAACAAATAATTAAATGTATAAATAAAGGAAAAAGCAGAGGGACATTGTATATGTAAAACCTTTATCTCCCATACAAGTTTAATTATGGTATTTGACCTGCATGGCCTACTTGGACTGAATATGGGCATAATCTTCCTTTTGTGTCAAGTACATCTAGCAGAGGACCAACTATTGAACACCTATCATAGATGTCCTACTTTTTCAATAATCATTTTAGAATGAGTGACAATATAGAGATGAGCTGTCTACATTTTTACTTTTCATCACTTTAATGTTATAAACTCATTAATAAAATTTCCACACAGCTTGATTAATGTAGCCATTCAATCAACCACTTGCCCAGTCCCATGCTTTATGAATCTCAGTGAACGTCTAATGGTGAGAATGGCCATTCTGAGTCTTGGAGTTTCTCTTAAAGCTTTACACTTTCAATACCAATTATGTTTTTATGGATGTATCCACCACAAACAAAAGAAAATGAAAAAATCTATACTAGTGTTGTAACTGAACAGCAATTATCTTATATCTATTTCATGACTCATGTATTTATTTGCCTGCATTCTGTCCTTCCTCATGGCTTACTATTATCTTTCTTAGTCTCTTCTAAATGCTATACCCACACTCATCAGGTTCCATATATATGTGTGTATATCATAGGCTACAATATGCATATTAGGGAGAACAGTTTTGTGTTTCTTTTTGAGTTTAAGTGATCTTTATTAGTATACATTACAAGTTCATCCATTATCTTTATTTCATTTTTCTTTATAGTTGAATAATATTCTACTTTGCATACATATATTGCATTTGTTATTCACCCATTTGCTGATGGACATCTAGGTGTTTTTCATTCCTTGCTGTCATTAATAGAGCAACAACAAACATGGACATGTAAGAATCTCTAAGGTAGAATATGGAGTTTTATGTGTATTTGTACCAGAGTAGAATAGCTGGTTCATATGGTAATTCTATCTATATATTTTTAGGAACCTTTTAACAAGCTTCCATAATGGCTGAATCAATGTGCCTGCCCACCAGCAGTGAATAAGTGTTGCTCTTTCTCCACACTCTCTCCTAAATTTACTGTCAGGTTTCTTAATGATGGCCAATCTGATTTAAGACAGATGGTATCTCAAATAGTTTTAATTACATGTTCCTTGTGAATAGAGATGCTGAACACTTTTTTTGACATCCCAATTATCAACAAATGAATCTATGTGAAATTAAAAAATTTCTACACAACAAAAACTGTTAGCAATGCAAACAGCTCACAGAATGGGTGTAAATCATTATCAGCTGTACATCAGACAGGTACTAATATCTCAAATTCACAATGGATTGCCAAAATTAAGCACCAAGGAAATAAAACTATCACTAAGTAAATGGGCTGGTGAAGCCCAATACAATCTTAATTTTACATTAATATACAAGGGTCAATACCATTGTGGCCAAATATAGTCTTAATTTTGTATCATTATACAAAGATCAATACTGATGTAGCCCTATACAATCTTAATTTTGCATTAACATACAATGATCAATACCAATTTAGCCAAATATAATATTAATTTTGTATCAGTATACAAAGGTATAAAGCTATATTCAATAATCTGTCCTTTTTTATTGTTCTTTCCTATACTATGTCTATGTCCCATTTTTCTCAAGTCTGTTAACTCCTATATAGGAGAGAAAGGAGGATACAGAAAAGCAAAAGAGAGAAGTCCCTGGGTCTAACCTCCAAAACCCATTTAACAAGACCATTTAACAGCTTGTAGTCTTTTCCCCTAAATAACAAAATTTTCTATTATCTATCAAATAACCAAAGGGGGAGAACACCCTCCCCACCTTCTGGGGATGGGACTTTGTTCTCTTAAAATGACTTCCTGCTGATTTGGGACATAGTAAACCTGTTTGGGGCCCAAATAAGAATGGAAAAATGGTTAAAAATGTTAATAGAATCATTTGATGTTCAGTCCTTTTGTGCTCAGCTATTTAGATGTCCTAAGAAGTTCATAGACAGAAGCTGATCTTCAAGCTTTATTGAAGATCTGGCTGGAGTAGTCTGTGGAGCTGAACGATCTTAGCGATTTTGAGTTGTTGTGGTTGTAGACTTTTGAGGAAACTGCTATTGAAGAAGTCTGCAAGGCTGGATCATCTGGGCCACTCGTCTTCTTTGGTGTCTGATCTATTTTCTGCTGAGGTTTCCATTGTCCAGTTGTCCCTGGATTCCTTGAATGGATGCTTTAAATCTCCTGGAAAGATAAGATTAGCCCTGCCCTAATCCTAACTCTGGGACAATTACCTTTTTTTGGGGGGGGGGGGTCAGGTAATATTTTTCCTGGAGCAAATTTGGTTTTTTTGATAATATATAAAGTATTACCTTTCAATCCGGATTAAAGAAGAAATTATTTTGATATTTTGGAGCTAAACAAACCTTTAGTGTATATATTTTGAGATCTCAAAGGACAATTTGTTTGACTTGCAGCCTGCCTTTTGTAAGTAGCTTTTAAACTTAAATCTTTCCAAATCCTATGTGCCTGTCTCTGCATTCTAAGTTTTGGGATCAAAGACATGTGGTTCCCAACTGATGTGATTAAAGATGTGCTCCTCCACTCCTGGATGAAATTGGCAGGTATTTTCAAATGAAGAAGCACAGATGACCAGTAACTGTAATTTTTCTATTGCCAAATCAGTATTTTTTTTTCTGAGGTTTAACTTCTTGGTTAGGATGCTATTTATTGCAGTGAGTGCTGGGTTTTGTTTTATTCATTTTTGTTTAAGTTTGTTGCTTATTTGTTTATTTATTCAAGGCAAGGTCTTGTGTATCCCAGGGTATACTCAAATTTGCTAGCCAGTGTTGACTTTTGGTCGTCCTGCCTTCTTGTACTCAAATGTGTGGATTCCAGGTGTGCAGCACTGTGCTCATCTTTGATGCCATGCCAGGGATCAAGTTCAGAATTTTGAGCATGCTAGCCAACCGCTCTGCCAACTGAGCTAGATGTGCAGCCATAAAACTTTCATATTTTAGGTATAAATAACTACTGTAACAAGAGAGGCAATGTATGTGTGATTTGAAATATTCCTACAGTTTAAAAATAGGAATCACTTTTTGGACAGCATTCTGTCTACAGTTGGAGCAAGGGGCTTTTCCTACCAAGAGATAGGCTTGCGACTAATTCAATCATCTCCCACTGGAGATTCTTCGATGCTCATCTTCTACTTGGAGGAGAATAGGGGGTGCTGTCAGGAGTTGATATGTCTCGATATAAAAAAAAAATCTAAAGTTAAGAAAACATCTTTGAATGCCATATTCTGCAGATCTCTTGAGGTTTTTGAAGAGGCCGTATCTATCTCTTATATTAGGATAAGCAAATTTTGCTTGTCTCTTAGCAGCTTTATTTCTGATTAGCTTAGAAAATAACTATACTAGACTGTCATAGTACCTAACACAATGACCGGCTTGCATGACTATTAGTTTGCATTTCTTAATTATCCGAAACAGTTTATGACAATTAGTAGCAAAAGGCCGAAACTTCACATTTCATTTTTTTTCTTTACCCCCTAACCGTTCCATCCCATTTCTCTGGCGTGGGATGTCCCTAAATAACAGTCCCTCACCTCAGTTCAGAGGTCATCTGAGGGCCAAGAGGCTCCTCATTCATTGGGGGTCAACGAGGCAGTACCTGCAGCGAAAAGTGTCTCATTGCTCAAAAGAGAGAACTAAAAAACAAACAAACGAATAAGCAGACAAACAGATTAAAAAAAAAGAATAAAAAATAGAGAAAAAATAAAAAGTCTATGTCCATGTTCCCTTTGTTGTGTTGGTTTTAGTATTGATGTCCTCTACTATATAGCTAAAATCCTACTATAAGTGAGTAGATGCCATATGCATCCTTCTGAGTCTGGGTTAGCTCACTCGGTATGAGTTTTTCTAGTTTCATCCATTTGACTCAAATTGCATAATTTCATTGTTCCTGATAGCTGAATAATATTCCATTGTATAGATGTACCACAGTTTTTTAACCCATTCTTCGGGTGAGGGACATCTGAGTTGTTTCCAGTTTCTAGCTATTACAAATAAGGCTGCTAAAAACATAGATGAGGAAACTTCCTTATGATTCTGTGAAGAGGCATTTGGGTGTATACCCAGAAGTGGTATGGCTGGGTCCTGAGGCAAAGCTATTCCAAGTTTTCTAAGATATCGCCAGACTGACCTCCACAGTGGTTACACAAGCCTTCACTCCCACCAGCAATGGAGTAGGGTACCCCTTTCTCCACACCCTTGCCAGCATGTGCTGTCATTTGAGTTTTTGATCTTAGCCATTCTGACAGGTGTGAGATGGAATCTCAGAGTCGTCTTGAGTTGCATTTCTCTGATGATTAAGGATGTTGAGCATTTCTTCAAGTGTCTCTCAGCCATTAGGGATTCCTCCTTTGTGAATTCTCTATTTAGCTCTGTCCCCCATTTTTGATTGGATTATTTGGTTTCTTGGCATTTAATTTCTTGAGTTCTTTGTAGATTTTGGATATTAGCCCTCTGTCAGATGTGGGGTTGGTGAAGATTTTCTCCCAGTCTGTAGGCTGTTGTTTTGTTCGAATGACAGTCTTTTGCCTTAAGAAGCTTTTCAGTTTCATGAGGTCCCATTTATTGATTGTTGATCTCAAGTCCTGAGATGGTGGTGTTTTGTTCAGGAAGTTGTCACCTGTGCCAATGAGTTCGAGGGCTTTTCTGACTTTTTCTTCTAGTAGATTTAGTGTGACCAGCCTTATGTTAAGGTCTTTGATCCACTTGGACTTAAGTTTTGTACAAGGTGATAAGTATGGGTCTAACTTCATTCTTTTACAAGTGGACATCCAGTTGGACCAGCACCATTTGTTGAAGATGCTGTCCTTCTTCCATTGTGCCATTTTGGCTTCTTTGTCAAAAATTAGGTGGCCAAAAGTGTGTGGTCTATTTCTGGATCTTCAATTCAATTCTATTGATCTACTGGTCTGTTTCTATACCTATAACTTGCTGTATTTACAACTATTGCTCTGTAGTACAGCTTGAAATCTGGCATGGTGATACATCCATATGTTTTTTTATTGTACAGGATTAATTTAGCTATTCTGGGCTTTTTGTTGTTCCATATGAAATTGAGATTAGCTCTTTCCAAGTCTATAAAAAATTGTGTTGGTATTTTGATAGGAATTGCATTGAATCTATATATTACTTTTGGTAGGATAGCCATTTTTATTATGTTGATCCTACCTATCCATGAGCATGGGATATCTTTCCATCTTCCAAAAGCCTCTTCCATTTCTCTCTTCAAGGGCTTGAAGTTCTTGTTGTACATGTCCTTTACTTGCTTGGTTAGAGTTACCCCCCAGGTATTTTATATTGTTTGTGGCTATTGTGAAGGGGGTTGTTTCCCTTATTTCTTTCTCAGCCCATTTGTTTGTCATATAAAGAAGGGCTTCTGATTTTTTTGAATTAATTTTGTATCCAGCTACTTTGCTGAAGGTGTTTATCAGCTGTAAGGGTTCTCTGGTGGAATTTGTGGGGTCGCTTATGTATACTATCATATCATCTGCAAATAGGGATAATTTGACTTCTTCATTTCCAATATTTATCCCCTTGATTTCCTTTAGTTGTCTTATTGTTCTAGCAAGAACTTCAAGTACTATATTGAAGAGACATGGTGAAAGTGGACATCCTTGTCTTGTCCCTGAGTTTAGAGGAAATGCTTCAAGTTTCTCTCCATTTATTTTGATGTTGGCCACTGGCCTGCTGTATGTTGCCTTTATTATTTCTAGGTACGTTCCTTGTATGCCCATTCTCTCCAGAACTTTTAGCGTGAAGGGGTGTTGTATTTTGTCAAATGCTTTTTCTGCATCTAGCGAGATTATCATGTGGTTTTTTATTTCTTTCATCTTGTTTATATGGTGAATGACATTGATATACTTTCGTATTTTGAACCATCCCTGCATTCCTGGGATGAAGCCTACTTGATCATGGTGTATGATACTTTTGATGTGTTCTTGAATTCGGTTTGCTAGTATTTTATTAAGTAATTTTGCATCTACGTTCATGAGGGAGATTGGTCTGAAATTCTCTTTCTTTGTTGGGTCTTTGTGTGGTTTAGGAATCAGGGTGACTGTGGCCTCATAGAATGAGTTTGGCAATGTTCTTTCTGATTGTATTTGGTGAAATAGTTTGAAGAGTATTGGTGTTAGCTCCTCTTTGAAGGTCTCGTAGAATTCTGTGCTAAAGCCATCTGACCCTGGGCCTTTTTTGGTTGGGAGATTTTTAATGACTGTTTCTATTTCCTTAGGGGTTATAGGGCTGTTTAATCTGTTTATCTGATCTCGATTTAGCTTCAGTAGGTGGAATCTATCAAGAAAATTGTCCATTTCACTTAAGTTTTCAAATTTGGTGGAGTATAGATTTTTAAAGTAGTATCCAAATATTCTCTGGATTTCCTCAATGTCTGTTGTTATTTCTCCCTTTTCATTTTTGACTTTATTGATTTGGGTTTTTTTTTTTTCCTTCTGCCTTTTAGTTAATTTGGCTAAGGGTCTGTCTATGTTCTTGATTTTCTCAAAGAACAAACTCATGGTATATAGAGATCTCAAGTGTAGTGGCTGATGCACAGTAGGACTCACAGTGTCAATACTAATTTTCTTTCACTAACATGTAATAACTTGGTGTCTATTTTAATGTAAAAAATCAAGCAAGCCAATTTTATCAATTATATAAAGTTGTCAGGGCTCTCCATTTACTAATTCCCTGTACCCATATTTTCCTTCTTGACATTTACTTCAATATGTAATATTTTGTGATTTCTGTAGTCTGTATTCTAGACAAATTCATTGCTTTATATCCCATATCACTTATTGTACTTCAGAGTAATTGCAGTTTTGAAACATTGTGCTCTCATTCAATCCACCTTACTCTTTCCTTTTTAAATGAGACACCATCTGGAACTTGTCTATATTTGTCTTAAGAGAGAGAACAGATTGAACAGTTTAAAGAACTTGTAAATCCAAACAGATAATCAATTTGGACAGAGTAATTGTTCTTCTGGGTGTTCGGTGTAACCTAAATTCACTGGTGAAAATCTCATTCATTATAACCAACCCCGAGTTTCCTTCCAGAAGTGATATGATAACCAGGCAGATATGCCCTGATGTTTTCCAAGTCTCCATTCCTGAGTGCAGACAGGGGGCACCTCCCACAATCCTCAGCATTAATGGTGACAAGGCTACTTTGTGTTTTAAGGACAAGATTGTTAGATTAATTAAATGTCAGAAACTAAAATTAACTTAGAAGACCAAGAGAGATTTTCTGGACTATTAATTCATTGAATGTATAATAGGCTTTATTGTTATGTTTTGGATAAATATTCCCCCAAAGCCTATGTCTTTAATGTATGCTTTTTCCATCTATGGTGCTATTGAAAGCAGTGGAGCTTTCAGAGCTTGAAAGTAGTATGAGGTCTTCCAGGCTTTGGAATATGTCTCTGAAGGGGGATATTGAGACTCCAGCCCCTTCTTCTTCCTGTGCCAAGATTTATTTTCATTCATGAAGTTAATAATCTTCCTTTACCTCATGTCCACACCATAATATACTGTAGTGATGCAAAAGTGACGGGCCAACTGACTATGGATTTAAATGTGTCAAGCTAAAAGTCAAAACAAGCTTACCTTGTGTTTTGTTGTATAATGGGAAGACTGACTAACAAGTCTACCATGTAGAGGGAGAGCAAACAATGCTGTCACTGTCACCAGGAATATATTTCTTAACTTAGAACTCTACAAATAGATAAAGTGCAAATGAAGTATGAGAGCACCTCAAATTTCATGAGACTTGGGAAGGGGGTCACCCAGAGAGTGAAAGTCACAGATGTAGGAAAGGTGGGGAATTAGAGAAGAGATTGCAATGGAAGGTTCCCCAAACAACATCAGTGGAAACGGTCTTGAGAGCTGTAACTTTGTGGAAATGAGGACCTGGCTTGACAAAATAAATAGTGAAGTGAGGAGACCAGACAGTGATGAGATCAAGTAAAGTAAGAAAGAGACAAAAGTTAGAAACTACAAAGGGGCTTGACAAGGCTGAGTTCTACAGAACAGCTACAACGCAAACTACAATGACAGGACACATATGAAGTGTTTTCATAAATGTTAAAATGTGTATCTTGTGTGGAGAGTAAATCCATTTGACCTTAATATGAGGAGCATTCTTTTCTGGATGACTTAAACTCAGAGCATTAGTTTAGCAGAGAAAAAATTTAGTATATTACCTGGCTGTGACTGAGTAATATTCACAGAATAAAAACAATATAAATCCATTTATTGATTTTTATCTTTATATAAACTTACAACAATATAAGACATTGTTATGATTGTTATGATTGCATAAAAAACATAAATATCAACAATGTGGAACATATAGAAGTGTAAGTTTAATCATCAGAAGTAAGGCTATTGAAGGATGACCAGTGGCAA
>CAJQZJ010013817.1:970559-992716 GCA_907164525.1 Lophiomys imhausi | reverse complement strand
CATTATCATTTTAAATAGAAATCACACAGTAATGGGGCGTATAGGCCTTTTTGTTGTTGATGGACTAAAATGTATTGAGAAACAATATGTTAATCTTGACTTCAAACACACAAGCCATATCCTACTTGTGCTATTTTGTCAATGTCTTTTGGACATCTACTGTGCACCAAGCACTCTTACATGCCGAGGGATAATAATAACAGAGGCCTGATGCTCTTAGATTTACAGCTTACTAATTTTCCAAAGAGGACATTACCATCCAAGCATGATTTAGTGATGATGGCAACATAGTACTCTACATGGAGAGAAGAAATGTGTGGACATTTGGATGTTATAAAAATTAAGACACTTTGAATGAGTCCTGAGGAATGCTGCATTTCTGAGGGTAGGCATTAGGGTAATGAAATGTGCCCAGTACTGAAATCTCTAAAGCAGGGCTGTAGAAATGGCTCAGTGGTGATGATCCTTATTTCACAGGCATGAGAGCCTGAACACTCACACGAAGAGGCCAGGAGTGGCTATGTACACCTGTCACTCCAGTGCTGTGAACAAGCTAGAAACAAGAATCTGGTCTCTGGTTCTTGCTGGTCACCAAACTAGCTCCTGGCTCAGTGAGAGACCTTGTCTCAAAGGCACACAGCAGAAAGTGAAAGAGTGGGTCACCCAACATCCTCTATGAACTCATCTTGTGTTCCCAGAGGCATGAGCAATCATATACACATGTGAAATCAATGCACATGCATGCACACACATACACACACCATACATATATATGTATGTACATACATACATACATATCTATAAATTCTGAGTTTAGTGAGAACAGAGTCCTTGTCCCTCTTCATGTCACTAAAATAATACTCTTTTGGACTGTGACCTATGGCCACATATGAGAATAAAATCAAAGGTTTACATCCTTGAGTTGTAAAACCACATAAAGAGATGACATCATCTTTTACTGCTTTCTAAGACTTGGGGATCCAAGTAAGAGCCTGACTTTTCTCTGGTTTAAATGTGATAGGATGGATGTTACACAGATGATTAGAGGAAACCATGGTTAGGCTACAGTGAGAGAATTGTGAGGTTGAAGGCAAACCGAGAGTTAAATCTCTGAATAGATGTTCTTTAAATATATATGATGTTATATCCTGCCATCTACCTTTCCAAGAACTTCCAAATATATATGTCACTTTATTATCTAACCTCTGCACCTGGCACGTGGAAACAGATGGGAGAACCCGAAATCTCACTAAAAGCTGCTTTTGAGTGTATCTTAAGCTAGGGTTTGACTTCTTTGGAGACAGTTATTGTACCAATTACTCTGCCACCTGGTGGCTATTAGAATCACTACATTTCATACAGAAGTAAAGCAGCACCCAGTTCCTTAATTGGGACTGCATGGATTAGATTATATATGTTCACCTTCTTTAAAGAAGTATAGTAACTAGATCCACAAGTAATGATGTTAAGGAATTAGCTTTCTACTACTCTTGACAATACATGGCTAGCATGCTATTGCTTATAATTCTTCAGCCTGTCATGAAATGTCTTCCAATTTTTAGAGGGATCACAAACGCCACCCAATTCAGTATGTGAGTCCCTGTCATACAGAACTTAGCTCTATACCTTAGCCAATCTGATTTAATTTACACAGCTGACTATTCCACAACTTGATGTTGTTTTAAAGGTTGCCAATTCAAACATTGTACTTGCAGCTATCTTCTCTATATAAACAGGAAAACTATGAAAATTTCTCTTAAAGTAGAATTTCCTACACTCACTACATAATCACCAAATATAGAATACTTAATAAATAAAAGTTTTATTCAATTTCACAATACTCAGTTTTCTAAGGATCCAGTCAGTCTCATAGATAACCAGAATTGAAAGTAAAGGCCCAATGCACAGAACATTTCACTTATCTTCCAAAGGTAGAGAGCAGGGTTGTGTGTGTGTGTGTGTGTGTGTGTGTGTGTGTGTAAGACAGACAGAGAGAGAGAGAGAGAGAGAGAGAGAGAGAGAGAGAGAGAGAGAGAGCGAGCGCAAAGGTGCCTGGTTCTTATTGGCTGAAGTACTGTACTGCCCACAATTCCCTGTCATTTTGTCCTGCTTATTCATAACATGACTGCTTCTTCAAAGCCAAGATAAGTTTGGTGTTGAGTCCTTTAATTCCAATAGTTGCAGAGGCAGAAGCTGTTCTCTGTGAGCTACAGGCCAGTCTAGCATATGTTCCAGGTCAGCCAGGGATACATAGTGGGAACCTATCTAAACACAAAAACAACAACAAAAGATTCTCAAATATTTTTATTTACTTACTTACCTACTTATTTACATATTGATTTTTGAAAGAGAGTGTCATTATGTAGCCTTATCTGGCTTAGAAACTCCTGTTTCCATGCTGGGCTTGAACTCATAGACAATTGCCTGCCTCTGTCTTCCTAATGCTGGGTTTAATGGCCAGCACCATCACATCTGGATGTATCTCCAGTATTTTGAGACAGAATCTTATATACTCTCAGGTGGCCATAGGGATGATGTATCATCATCTTTACCATTTCATGTAACTAATTACAAAAGCAACATCCTATCAAGTTTGCCATGATTATTTCCCATCCCTATGGGTTCCACTTCAACCCATGGGAGAAGGGATATTGTATAAAGGTACAAAAGCCAGAGATCTTTTGAGTTTATCTTAGCTTGGGTCTATCTGAGATGGAGAAGTCTATCTGGAAAGTTGTGGAAAGCTTCCCAGGGGAGTGATAATGTGATAAGACAGTGGTTATCAACCTGTGAGTCTTGACCCCTTTGGGATCTAACAATTTTTTCACAGGGCTTACCTAAGACCATCAGAAAACACAGATATTTACAATGTGATTCATAGAATTAGCAAAATTACAGTTATGAAGCAGCAACAAAAATAACTTTATAGTTGGGGTCATCACAACATGTTGAACTCTATTAAAAGGTTGAAACACTAATTGATAAGATACCATAGTAGGAAAATTAATTAAGCTGAGAGAGAGAACAGTTTTGAAGAAATATAAAATAAAAAATATTGTGCCAGTTCATCAAAAGATGTTTTGTTGTTGTTGTTTTTGTTTTTATTTGTTTGATTTATTTATGCTTTGTTTTGTTTTGTGAATCTTCAAAAGTAAAGGGAAGGTAGATAAAAACCCTATGGAAAGAGCTGTGATCAGAGTCATGGCATGCCTGCTACTCTATGCACAGCAGCATGGCAGGTGGATACTAGGAAGCTAAGAATAATGAGATGCTGTGTGTGTCCCCAGATTCCCTGACATCTCTGGTGTCAGAGGATGGAGCAGCATTTGGTCATAGGTAGTATTTAGGAGATACAGTCACAGTACATAGTGCCAGTCATGTAGTCATAAGAGAGAGATGAGGGGTATTGTAATACCTGTTTTAAGGCCAGCAGACATATAAAAATGATTTTAATTTTTAATGGTACAATTGCAAAACAAAACCAAAAACAACCAAGGTTCTTTTTTCCATTAGTAGTATAAGGCCAGAGTGGACTTTAAGGCTAAGTGGCTATGATAAAACAAAGCCTCTGTACATTGAGTTTTCTCATCTATAGCCATTGCATATCCTGCAATAACAATATAACTCCTAACTTGAGTAATTAGACAAGAGGCAGAAGCTTCTAAATGTTTTCATTTAGTGTCTCATTCAACATGAGTCTCTTAATTACTTTCTGCTTCAGTCCAAATTTAAAATGATACTGCAATCATTGAGAATTATGTTATCACAAATTAATAGAGGTTATGTGCTAAAAACAGACTGAGGGGACAGTGGTGGAAGTGCTCCTATTAGCAGGGGCTGTGGCCATCCCTAGGTGCGGCATGATGAGGGCAGCGTGGTGGTTTATGTACATGTGTCTAAACACTGAGAAAAGAGTAGCTTGCTGATAGAGAATGCCTTTACTGCAGACATTCACATAATGACAAAAATAAAATAAAAATTAAGCAAAACCTGATTAGGGAGGTAAATTGATTTCTCACAGGAAGGCTGACTTGTAGAAGGCTATTCTATTCCACGACAACAGAGCTTCTAGCCACCAGAGTGACTATTTCCTGCATTGTGTCCTTCCAGCATTTATTTTTCTCTTCCTAATTGCACTTCGTTTCCCCTGGGGATCCCTCCTCCCCCAAATCTGATAATTCTGATATGTCCATAGGTTAAGGCAAATGCCCTCATGCTCCAGAGTTAAAGGGATGCCAGAAGCTGAACACTGCTGCTGCTTCCAGATGCTCTCCTCTTGCAAGGAGGCCAGTTCTGGCTTTTGCTGGAACTGATCAGGCTGGCAGCTGCTGCCTTGTCCATTTCTGCTGTTTTTATCCTGTAAGATTTCCAGAAGCTTCCGATGAAGTATCTTACTTCAAGATACTTGAAGGCAAGTCAGAGTTGGCTGTTTTTAACCTGGGGGTTAGGGCAGTGGGAGAGTGTGGAGTTGAGTGCAGGATGATGTACTGTTTTGTTATCATTTTAGAAGGGAAGAATATATCAGGGCTTACTGAGTTTCAGCCAACTGTTACTCTGATATTTTACATATTTTTCATTGATAAATTGCCCTGAATTATAAATTTATCTTTACTTTAATGGATATACCCAGATGAACAAATCTTCTCATGCTAAATTTGATTTTATTTCTAGAATAAAGTCAGCTTGGACAGGATGAATTTATAAGAGAAAATGAAGTTATCTTTCTGTAGCTAGATACACATGGTGAGATTCTGATATTTTTGGAAGTATGAGTATAGTGAAATTGACTAGTATTTTATGTACATTATCTTAGTCTCAATTCAATATTATATCACTTTTCTTATTCTATTAAAGAAATATTCTGAAATACAAAATTTTCTAGTTAAAAAATATATTATTATTCTATGTGTATAGATGTTTTGCCTGCATGATACCTATGCTCCATGTGCGTGCTTCATGCCTGCAGAAGCCAGAAGAGGGCATCATTTATCTCCTGGAACTGGAGTTATAAACAGTTGTAAGCTGTTTTGTGGGTGCTGGGAATTGAACCAGGGTCCTCTGCAAGAGCAGTTAATAAACTGCTGAGCTATCTCTCCAGTGCTATATTCCACTTGCTGGAGGATGAAAAATATAAAACTATCTAATTGCAGGAATTTCATTTTTTATTTTTTTGTTTATATATCATAGTTTTGAGATTCTTCCAGGCTTATTATTTCTTCTTCAGACAAATTTTATAAGTATTCCAGCTGACTTTTATAACAGCTCAACACAAGCTAGAATTATCTTATAGGAGGGAATACCAATTCAAAAAAAAATACTCCATAAGACCTAGCTGTAGGGTCTTTTTTTATTAATGATTTATGGATGCAGACCCATTCTATTGCAGGTGGTGCCAGCCCTGGGCTGACGGTCCTGGGTTCTCTAAGAAAGCAGACTAAGCAAGTTATAGAGAACAACCAGTAAAACAGCTCTCCTTTATGGTTTCTGCACTAGCTCCTCTGCCCATATATGTTCTTCTTGAGCTCCTGCCTTGTTCTGTTCAATGATGTGCAAGTGTAAGCCAAATGAATCCTTTCCTCCCAATTTGCTTTTGGTCATGGTGTTTCATTACAGCAATAGTAACCCTAATTAAGACAATAAGTTATGGTTTTCAAGAAATTGAACTATTTCTTTTAACTTTTCAAGTTTATTAGAGAAAATTTTTCAAACACTCTTAGTATCTCTTCAAACTTTGTCCTATCATAGTTTATTTTTCTTTATATCCCAAATATTGCTTATTTGTACATTGTCCAATAGTGATTCATCATATAATTTGAAGTAATATTGTAGATACTGTATTTGTCAATGTGGATAAAGTTCCCTGAATCACAATTAACTAATGCATGATTAGTAAATAATTAATCATGAATATGGACCCATGAAAATACCAATTAAATATGACATGGCTCCATAAATTAAACAGTGATATTTATTCTTGGTCACTTCCCTTGACTTGAAAGATCTTTCTAGAATTTGTTAATTTTCTCATGAAAACTACTGTTAGATTTTGTCAATCACTTCCATTATTTAATCTGCCTTTTTGTAACCTGTTCTGGGTTTTTGTGTCTATCTTTTCCTTAATTTTATTTTGCTTTTCTGCATTTATTCTCCCCCCTACATTCTCAATGTGAATATTTTGCTTTTTAGTTTTCTGATTTCCCCTTTATTATTCTAAACAAAGCTCTGAGGTTTCTTCTTCTATTTACTTTAGTAATAATTCCATGTATTTTAATGCGTAGTGTAATAAATGCTGTTTCACCTTTTCTTTATCTCCTGAGTTGTTGTAAATGTGTTCTTTAGGATTCCAAATATAAGAGTTATATATTGTACTTAATTTCTAGTTATGCTCAAACCAGCAATACTACTTATATTATATATTAATTCAGAAATGTTGAGGACTTTGACTAATAGCCTAGCACAGGGAGTATTTTCTAAGTGTTTGAAGTGGGTTTCAAGAACATGGGCATTCTGTAGTTGATGAATGTCATTTTTAGGTTGGCCAGATGATCAGATGATCAGATGAAGTCTGTCCTGTATACTGCTTACAACTTGACTCTCTCTTTTCATATCTCTTACTTTCAGGTTTTCTTCAGAGTGGAGTTTTAAACTTTGATAACAAATATTAATCATAAAAATTTCTGCATTATTTTTCCAAAAAAGCATTTTTTTTTTTACTCTGAAGAGATTTTTGGCAGGATGAAAAAATTTAGTGGATTTATTTATTTGTTTATTTTGTTCAGTTTGAAGATACAATTCCATTCTCACTGTATCATCCAATTACATTGTACTATTTTATAAGTCTGTTTTTTCCATCTACTTGATTTTAAGACCACTTTAGTAAATAAAGATTTCCTCTGCCTTCACATCAATGGGTCTAGTTCACTTTACAGCAAAATCCTAAGAAGTCTTAGTATTCTGCTGATATCTATGGTTTGACTCAACATTCATACTAATTGCAACACAATTTTAAAAGTATCTTCTTAGATGTATAACACTCTCTTGACTCCTAAACAACTCAATATTTAATTATGAGACTTTATCTATCTGTTCTTTAATCACCTCAGAGACCTGAGAGGAATAAATTTATCTGATTTTATAGGAAGTACAGGGTCTGAAGCTTCCCAAACTAAGAAATGACATACCTGCCTGGACAGTTCCCATTTTCTCTCCATACATTACAGCATCGCTCTTCAGTCGTTTGGCCCCGCTTCTCTGACAGACATTGATTGTAGAGCAGGGGTTATGAAGGACTTACCTACCCTGTCTTGACTTATGGAGATGTTTAGATAGTAGAATGTTAAAGTCAGGTACCAAATACATATGGACTGGTCATTGGGAATGTACGTTAAGCCATATAACCCTCATAACTGTGGCCTAATTACCTCTGTTGTACTGTATTGTATTTATTATTATAAGAGAAAGAGCCATTTGTTGGACTGAAAGGAAAAACTGTAGGGGGAAATAAGATATACCTAAACTTAAAAGAAAAAAAAAAGGGAAGAGGATGGGGGGTTGAGGGTGGGAGGGTGGGACTGGAGGGGGAATAGGGAGGGGACTGCGATTGAGATGTAACTTGAAGAAATAAAAAATAAAGGAAAAAAAGAAATCTATGGTTTGCTTATTTTAAATCTGAAATCTTACAGCCAACATTTGTTGGAAAACTATGACTTTTTTTACTCTCTTTTCTAAAATTTCTTTTATTCTCTGACATTATAATATAATTACACCCACAATGTCTTCCCAACACAACTGCTTAAACATGAGCTGAGGAAGGATAGCAGCAAAAGACACACTAAAGTGGGTGGGAGAAGGAACAGGAAGCCTCCATTCTACACAAAGAACTATAAGCAACTAGGGATGCTGAGAGTAGGACAAATAGACTCACTCTCTTTGACTAAAACTCTCAGAACAAGTATACTGTCAGAGGCTTGGAAGAGACTTTCAGGATCTTCTCTATGTGAAATATCCCAGTGAGGATAGTGAGACTTGAATGTAAACCAATGTCCTTTTGCTAACTCACGTGTGACTTGTCTAACAGTGTTGTATTCTTCTCATCTTCTCATAAGTGTCCACATGTCTGTAGTTCACTTCTCCCCTTAAAAAATATCCTATGTTAATCCTGCAGGGAAAGTTTCCAAAATAAATTTTATTCCCCAATATTCTTTGCAACAAAGTCTACCCTGTCATTTCTTTATTTTTTATAAGACTGTGTGTGTGTGTGAATCTATGTGTAACATGTGCATGCAGGACCCCTCAGATAACCTGGAACTGGATTTATGGCTTATGTCCTGCCTCGTGGGTTCTGGAACCCAAATCTATGTCCCTATGTCCTCAGGAGTGTTTCTAGGAAATGTATTTGACCCTTTGCTTGGATCTCCTTTGACTATTTAATCTTCAGTCTCTCTCTCTCTCTCTCTCTCTCTCTCTCTCTCTCTCTCTCTCTGGTCTCTGATCATAACTTAAGCACTTTACTATATCTTATCCTGAAATTTGAAGTGTTTTATGTTTGAGTCTGTTGTTCTTTGTACTAACTTTGAAGTATAACAACTGGAAGTTTTATGGCTGTATTTTTGTTCTTCTTCAACTTTATGGTTTCCAAATATGAGTTGAAGGTTAGTTTTCCACAGAAAGAATAATTGTTTTTTCCAAATACCTGGAAACCATATGAAACTATTCTCTGATGTCACTGATGTTTTGGACAATATAAAATATAAATATGAGTCTAAGTATTTTTTAAAAATGTTGAATGGTAAGGTCATGTTTTCTCTGGGAAGAACCCTACCCCTACCACTCCTGTCATTAATGTCAAAGCTAAAATTGTCGGTAAAAATCCTTCCCATTTTTTTCTAATTTGTGATTTATCAGTATGCTTGGACAGTCATTTACAGACCACAGAACTTAGGATTTAAAAAAAAGGAATAATTTTCACATAGTTCTGGAGAATGGGAAGTATGAGATCAGATATTAGATGAGAAATCAATTTCTGGTGAAGGTGTTCTTCCTGGCTCATATATGGGTGCCTTATCACTACGTGCTCACATGGCCTTTTTGTAATAAGTGCACTTTGGAAATTCAGATTAGGAACTAGGAGAGCAGAAGGTGAGAGATAAGTAGAGGGAGAGTAGAGGGAGAGAAATAAGAAAGTGGAGAAGGGGATGGTGGTAGGAGAATAAAAGAGAAACAAAGAACAGAGAAGACAAAGAAAGAGGAAAAGCATTTGCTTGAGAAGAGAAGGCTGGAGAGAGACTTTCTGGTGATGCCTATTATTATAAAAACACTAATACTTACTATATCATAGACCCACCTTAGACCAAGTCTTTGTTATGAATGCTTCCTGAAGGATCCATTTCCAAATACAGCAGCCCTGGTGGTTGAGACATTTGTTTGAGAATTTTGGTGAACACGGGCATTCATCATATAGCTATGGAACAGATAATTTCCTTGACTCTTTTACTAGAGGATATGAAGGTAGAGATGCCCAAATTTCTACTATAATGGTTGCTCCAACTCCTCACCTTGTATGAAGCAGGCGAAGGATTCTGTACTCTTAGATAATTGCAACTAACTGTTTAGGAGACTGAGAATGTCCTAAGTTCCAAGTGAAGCTGCTGAGAATTGTATTTAGTTTCTTCTTCACAATTTTTATTTGGCCTCTAATAATTTCCTATAGTTTCTCTTCAGATTACTTATACATAAAAATGTGTATGTTTTGAGTTTTATTCTATAACACAAAGGTATTTATTATATGACTTTAGTGATATGTAGAAGTAGTAAAATAAGGTAGAAGATAATGAATTTACATGTGCTAATTCTATAGATTTAACAATCATTAACCTTTTCCAAAATGTTCTGCATCTTGCCCTGCCTTTAATATTTTACTACACTACTTTAAAACTATGATCTTTGACCTCATTATTATTACATCAGATGGATGTAACTCTGACACTAAGGATATTTTCTCCATAATAACTTAGAAATTATCAACACATTTTAATGTCATCCAGTTCTAGCCTGTGTTAAAATGTACATTATCATTTCTAAAATGTCATTTTAGAATTGTTGTTTTGTGTTTTTTTTTCCAAACCTGTACCCAGGAAATTTTCACATTATTGTTGTGTTTTCTTTTTATTTCTCTAAATCTAGAATGGCCCTTTCTAAATTTAATGGTCCCAATGACTCACTGAAAACTGAGTCAGCTGTGTTATACAATGGCTCTTGATAGTGTACAGAATAGTTCTCATTTCTCTATATTTCTATTAAATAAAAACAGATTTTTATATGGATTCAACATGTTTGATCTGGATACATCATACATGATACACATTGTTTATATTTCTTTGTCAGGAGGCACATTCAGCTGGTTATCATAAATTCTGTAATATTAAGTTTAATTTGTAGTGTATATTAGCTAGCCTAAACTTTCCACTATAAATTTTACCCTTAATTTTATCACTTAACGGTTTTACAGTCTATCACTGAATGTTTGTTGCCTTTTTGAAATTATTTTTTTCAAAGGTTTGTTCACTGAGTAATTTTCTAGTCCTAATCTTAACAGTTTTTAGATGGAAATAGTCTAAAAATATTTCTTGAGACTTAAATAATACTGATTTTCATGCCACACAGATGAGAGCAGACACTTACTTCTTTTTAAATAGCACTGGTGATGGTAAGTGGTTGTAGCTGTAGTTGTCTTCGGCATTGTAGTGAATTACATTTTATTTTGTTTTTATTTCAGGAGTTTTAACATGGGAAGTTACAAGTTGTTTTTATAAGGAAAAAGAATATAAGTAAAAATCATTAAGAATTCTAGTCAATTGAGTCACATATAGACCTTTAAACTCATGGAGTTGGTTAGATAGTAGAATGTTAAAGTCAGGGGCCAAATATGTATAAACTGGACATTGGGAAGGTATACTGGGCCAATTTACTCTCATAAATGTGGCATATTTATATCTATTGTTTTGTATAATACTTACTGTTATAAGAGAAGGAACCATCTGTTGGACTGAAAGGGGAAACTTCTGGGGGGAAGAGGGTGGAAGGGCGGGATAGGAAAGGGGAATAGGGAGGGGTTTGTGACTGAGATGTAACTTGAAGAAAAAAAAATAAAGTATTTAAAAATAAAAAAAAATAAATAAAAGGTTTATTAAACATGTGCTTTTCCCCTTCACATTGTAGTTATTTGAAAATTTCAAACATGCATATAATGTGCTTGGGTTTTTTTTTCATTAATTAATTCATTTGTTTATTTTACATTCCAATTGCTATCCCCCTCCCTCTTCTCCTCCCAGTCCCCCCCTCCCACTCATTTCCCTCGTATCCCCACCCCACCCAGTATCAACCAACTCTGGCACATGAAATCACATCAGGACCAAGTGCCTCCTCTTTCACTGAGGCAAGACAAGGCAGATCTGCCAGAAAAATGGGATGCAGAGGGAGGCAGCAGTGTCCAAGTCAGAGGTAGACCTGGCTCCAATTGTTAGGGGATCCACTTGAGGACCAAGCAGCCCGTCAGCTTCTTATGTGTACTGGGCCTAGGCTAAGTCCTTGAATATTGGTTGGTGGTTTAGTTTTTATGGGCCCCCCATGTCTGAGTTAATTGGCCATGGAAGTCTTGTGGTGTCCTTGACCCCTACAGCTCCCCCAAACCTTCCCCTAGCTCTTTCTGAGGACTCCCTGGTTTTCTCCTAATGTTTGGCTGTGGGTCTCTGCATCTGTTTCCGTTATCTGCTGGATAAAGCCTCTCAGATGGCAGTAATGTTGGTTCCTGTCCACTTCCCTCTCTCCATCCACTTCTGATATCTATTGTATTTCTCCTACTTAGAGGGATTCAAGCATCATCCCTTGTGCCCTCCTTGTTACTTAGTTTCTTTGGGTCTGTGGATTGTAACATGGTTATTGGCTAATATCTGCTTATGAGTGAGTAAATGCCATGTGTGTCTTTCTGGGTCTATGTTCCTTCACTCAGGATGAGCTTTTCTGGTTCAATCGGTTTGCCTGCAAATTTCATGATGTCCTTGTTTCTGATAGCAGAGTAGTATTCCATTGTGTAAATGTGCCATAATTTCTTTATCCTTTCTTTGGTTGAGGGACATCTGCTTTGTTTGCAGTTAATGATTATTATGAATAAAGCTGTTATGGATATAGTTAAAAAAAGAATTCTAGTCAAGTTGCTACATTTCTGATTAGTATTTCTTGAGCTCATAAAAGTTTGCTTGTTATAGGCTATTTTAGAATATAAGCAAAGGCAATTCTTAATTTGATAAAATTAAGAATAGAATTTCTGTATCTTTTAACTTCCATTCTATGCTTTAATGATACAAATAATTTCTCAGTTCTCTGTTTACTCTTTAAAGACAATGTGTTTTCCATGCTTCAATGATAATTTTCATAAAATGTGTTCCTAGGATTTACCCATCCCCTCCTGGGATGGTGACGCATGACTTTTGTCCCAGTACTTGAGAGGCAGAGATGGGAGAATCTCTGTGAGTTCAAGGCAAGCCTGTTCTACATCATGAGTTCTGGAACTGCCAGGGCTATGTAGAGATACCCTGTCTTAAAAAATTGTTTTTCACTTATCTCTCATCCATAGAATTTGGTTTATGATTAAATTTTCTTTTAATTAACAAAAGATTAATATGGAAATAAAAACATTATTAAAATAATTATCTATAGTTTAAGACATAACAGGAGAAAGAGACAGAGACACAGACACACAGAGAGAGAGAGAGAGAGAGAGAGAGAGAGAGAGAGAGAGAGAGAAATTCCATAGAAGGAAACTTGTTAGGTTCCAAACAGAAGATTGATTGATGGGAGTTTAAACAAGCAGAATAAGTGCTGTGTACAAACATTGATTACTAATAGGGCCATTTTTCTCCTTGGCCTTCTATTATATCAATATCTTATTATACATAGAAAACAAAGACAGAACATAGTATAAAATGTATTTAAAAGGCAAATAGACAGGTTTACATGAATTAGAATTTATGAAAATGGTTTCAAGCAAGTCACTGTACAAGAATTAATTAATTAGGTCACATCCAAATAAAGATTCTTCATTAAAGTACTTCACCAACAGGAAAGACATATTCTGTTTATAATGCATGCATTACAATCTGTAATAAAGATCAAGAACTTGATTAAAAGAGAAACTAGGGGATGGTAATATTATTTTTACATAGTAAGAATCTTTCATTATGGGTATTTAAACCTTAATAAAAGTGTATTTCATTAGCTGTTCCAAAGGTAACTTTGTAGGTCAATATTTAATGGGAAAAATATCTTGTGACAAAAATTTGATATTCAATTCATCTAAGTCAGAAAAATATAGACAAAATGGTTCATAATTTTAAATATTTCACTGAGCAATTATTCAGATGTTTATATATAAGCTAGATTAAGTATAAAAACTAAATAAAACATTTATTATAAATTGACAGTGTGTCTCACCAGGAAGCCAAGGAACACTGTCACTTTCTGTTGTGTATGGACTATTTTTAAGTGATCAGAAACAACTTGATAACTGCAGTGATTCACTCATTCTCTCAGCAAACATATCAGATACCATGTTCCAGATATATGTCTCAGCACTGAGAAAGTAAAAATTAATGAGACAGCAATTATTCATTCATGCTGCTTACAGTCTCTTTAGAGAATGATATACCAGGACAGCAGGAGATGAGACTTACAAGTTCTTGAGTGGAATATGGGGAATATGCTGTGGGTGACTTGGAAAGAACAAGATATCCTTTGTCTGAGATACGTCTTTTTTGAAAGTTTCCTTCAATGATGACACTTCAGATCTGGTTGGTGAAGACTGAATGCAACTCTTCCAACTAAAGAAATGTGGAAAATATATGAAATATAAAACCAGAGAATGGAACCCATTTGTAAAGCTAGCCCATTTTAAAGCTTGTTTAAAACAGCATGTGACATTCAGAAAGCAGAGCAAGGTTCTCTGTATTTCAGGTAGAGATGTGTGAGTGAATGTCACATTACTCCATATGATAATGCTTGAAGACTGGGAAGATTGAGAGCTGCAAAAGAAATTTGGGCTTTTAAACTCCAGGTGTCCAGTAAAACTGTGGTGTAATTTAGGTAGCCACACATTCTCCATATTGGAGGATACATTATAGTTAAAGTCATGAGTTTGAAAGGAATTTAAGGTTGATAGAATATGGCTCACAGTAATGGTGAGCACAGGGTACAGGCTGTCTGAGCAGGTGAACACCTGAACACTGAAAAGTATACAAGAAGTGATGAAAAATCATCATGAAGAGATTATCTGAGTATAATACATTGCCAGTATTAAGTGAAGAAGAGTGGTTCATAGAGGTATTCTAAAGGAAGTTTCCAGGGCTTGGTTTCCGGCATGTAGAGGTTTTAGAAAGTGAAGCTAGCCCTGGAAGAGTTATAAAGGATTAAGGCTACATCCAGGTGCTTTGTGCCCCATAAGGATCTATTTACCATTGTCTTCCCATCACCAGAATTATAAACACAGCTCACCATACTCAGCTTTTGTTTTTGTGGGTACTAGGGATCAAACTCTATGTATATCTATAACTTTATGAATCTTGCTGTTTCTTAATATGAAAAACTGATATTTAGTGTTAAATGATGTGACTAAGGACATCCACAATCATCTAGATCTTAAACAGTATCTTTCACAAGTTCATTCTCCAACTGGTAACAACTCGTATTAACACTTCAGTCATCTCCAGTTTTCTCTTTCAATCTCCATCTCTGTCTTTCATTCAACTATTTAATAAAGTATTGCCTAGATAGTACCTTTAGTCATTAGTGAAAGTCGTTACTCAAATGTTCCAATCACTCTTGTGGCTTCATCATTTTATTCTAATAGTATTGTAGAATATATAAAAAAAAACTAAAGCATTCCACAAAATCTCATTCAATAAGTGAATTTGAATGACTTAATGCTATTGAAGGTATTGAGTCAGAAACTTAGGTGGAAATGACGAACTTCACAGTGACCATAAAGGACAGTGATGCTGGAAGTCATTCAGCCTGGTTTGTCTTTAAGCCAAGGCAGCAGCTCTACATAGAAGAGATTTCTATGTATTAATAAGAATGAATTTCTAATATCAGCTGCTAATGGAACTTACTTTGTGCTCTTGTGACTTTCTCTAGGGAAATGTGTATTTGCAGCAGTGTTAAACAAAATACCTTTAAATCAGAAGTATGGAGTGTGGTTTCACTGGTACCATCTGGAAAGAATCAATTCTTCACCTATAATGTTTCTAAGCCACCACAAATTGAAGCAGTGCAAAGATAGCTCATGGAAAGTTAAAGCTATAATTTTTTGATTTCCATGATTTTGGAACTGTTATAGGACAAAAATCTTCATAGATAGTTTATGTATTCTGTCTTTTTATTAAGTATAAATTTTATGTAATTCCAAACTATCACAGATTTTGTAAATATATGGACCTTTGAAGAAATCCAGTTCTTTTCGCTATGTATAATTAGAATTTGCATGTGTATTATACTATAATTATTTGGTAAAATATAAAACAACACTGATTTTTTTTGTTTTATTAATATAAAGCTATGTACTTTCTAACCCACTTCAAATGCCTTATAGATTTTGAAAATTATAATTAAATTGAATACTGTATACAGTGATTATCAAACAGTACTTTAATGTACCCATTTATAATATGAACTTAAATGTAAGTCATTACTTTCCCCCTTTTAATCTCTCTACGTTTGGATTTCCTGGATTAATTTAAATGTAAATATTCCTTCAAAAATCACCTCCTAAAATCCTTAAAGGTAAATTTCAAATTCTTTTGCTTAATACGTAGAACTGAAGTAAGTCTTTCTTACAGAACTCTAACGTAAAGCCATTTAGATATTATAGTTTTTCAAAATGATAGCCTTTTCCAGTGAAGTGGGTTTCCCTTTTGTCAATGTGAAGGTCATGTCTAGCAGAGAGGAAGTGAAATAAACAGATATCATGTATCATTCAAAAGGCACTACTTTCTCACATAGAATATAATTTACCAACTAGTACTTTTATTCCAGACTATAGGGACTTTTTATTGTGTTTATTTATTTACTTGTATCTGTGCATGTGCCACCCATAGGACAACTTGTCTAAATCAGTACTCTCCTATCAGCATGTGACTCCAGGTGTCAAACTCTAGTCACCAGGGTTGACTCCAAATGTCTTTACTTGGTAAGCCAGTTTGCTGATCCCAAAGACATTTATATTAGTAATATAAAAATATTCGATGATGTTTTAAAAAATATAGGTGGAATGGGACTAGTCATGTTGTAAAGCATAGATAAGAACTTATTAATTGATCATTTTTAGAACTGCCAGCTCTTGCCAACAGAGTAGGCAAAACTAAGATTTCATACAGTGCATGCATTTGTTGAAAGAACCATGCTTTATTTTTTTGTTAAGTATTTTATTTTATTTTTCTCACTAATTTATTCACTTTACATCCCGATTGCAGCCTCTTCCCTCCTCTCTTCCCAGTCCCACCCTTTCACCTTCTTCCCCTGTTCCCCTCCCTTTTTCTTAGAGAAGGGAAATCTCTCAATTGCCTCACCCATAGCAACCCACCCTAGCACATCTTGTCACATCAGCACTAAGCACATCCTCTTCCACTGAAGCCAGATAAGATAGTCCATCCAAAACCAGGCAACAGAGTCCATGTCAGAGACAGCCCCCACTCCAATTGCTAGGGGACCCACAAGTTGCCCATCAGCTTCATATTGTAGGCAGGGAGCCTGGGAATAGCCCATGCATGCTCTTTGGTTGATGGTTCAGTCTCTGTGAGCCCCCATTGGCCTAGGTTAGTTGACTTTGTTGGTCTTCTTGTGGAGTTCTTGTCCCTTCCAGGTCACTCTATCCTTCCACCAACTCTCCCACAAGACTCCTAGATATCTGTCTAATGTTTGCCTGTGGATCTCAGCATCTGTTTTGATCTGCAGCTGGGTGGAGGCTCTCAGAAGACCAGTATGGTAGGCTACTATCTGAAAGTACAACTATTCTTTCTAAAGTGTTTATTGACAAACAGTGCAGTAATACCACATTAAGAATCCAGCTCTCTTAAAAATTAAGTAAACCAATACCTGAAAGAAAATCAGTAAAAACAATTAATCCCACTTGTCTGATCTCGTTGGAGTCACAAGAGGTCTTTAATCCTTTGGATATGAATAGTGTATTAGTTGCTTCTTGTGGCTCTGGTAAATACCACGACCAGTAGCAACTTATGGAAAGAAAGAGTTTAGTTTGGCTTATGCTTCCAGAGGAAGAGCCCATAAAGGTAGCAGAGGGATGACAGCAGATGGCCCGAGCAGGAAGCTATGAGATGACATCTTTAACCACATGCGGAAAGTAGAAAAATATGAACTGGAAATTGGAAACATTTATAAACTCTTATAGTTGTGCATATGATGTACTTCCTCCATAAAGGCTTCACCTCCTAAAGGATCAATAACCTCCCCAAACAGCTCTACCTAATAGAAACCAGGTACTCTAATACAGGAGCCTGTGAGGTACATTTCTCATTCAAACTACAGTTGGACACCTGAGTCTATTAAGAACGGGAACTGTGAAGAATGAGTGAGAATGTGGTGGACACATTTCTCCATCAGCTACTTAGCACTCCTTGCTCACAACACATGCAAAATTAAAGCAATTTTTAGGACATTCTTGCCATAGCAGAATCCAATATTTTCCTCATAATCCTGAGTCTTTCTTTGGCCCAGGTCTTCACTGCCTGCCATTTCAATTACTTGATAAATGATTCCTTAAATCACACTCATGTAGCTGACCAATAGGTTATTCAAATCCAGACACTGACCGTCTTCAGAGAAAAAACAGAAATGCTTTTGGTGTTAACCCTATGAAGGAGGAAGTGGTGTTTTGTAAGACCCTACTGTGACGGGCACTTCACCTTCATTAGCATCACACTCAATACTCCAAATATTCTATGTTGACAAACAGTTTTCAAGACCATTTGTGAACAGTGTGTTGAAACTTTCTACCAGGGTTATTGGACACAAAACTTCTTAATGTTACCATACTGTTTTTGTTTGTTTGTTTATTTTTTTCAGCTGGGTCAAACTTAGAGAGTCCTTGGAGAAGGTGGAGTTTAAAGCTGTAATTACAAAATTTATTTCCCACTTTTAAATGTCTAACACTTTATGTTTATATTTTCATTGAAATTTCAAATACCTCAGAAAATTGAAATAAAGATAAAACCCACATTACCTTTTGTTACTCTTAGATGGGAGGCAGTTCAGATCCATAGAGCTATTAAATATTAACGTCTATGAATATGTTGTGTTTATGAAAAATGCAATGTTCATTCTGGGAAATGTACTATTGGCAGGAAAGAAATGGTTTCATCTTGCCTGTAATATTTTATGTTCTCTCCTCAAGAGGAGAATAGGTAAGAACCCTCTCTTACCTATTGTTGTAGTTATTTATATTTCATTTCGAAATGTTTATGAAGTCTTAATAAATGCATGAACTGAAAGGTAATTCTACTGATTCCCAACTGAAAGACTAGAGAAAGTTAGGTGTGACTTCTCTGAACTTGAGCTCCTTCATCATTAAGGTGAGAGTAAGTATTCCCTTCATATTATGGGAAGATCAGCTTTACATACAGCTACCTAGTGTATGTTCATCAATCAGTACCATGATCCATTTCTTTCTCTCTTTTTTTCTTTTGGCCACTAAAACAGGTTCAATTCCCTGTTAAAATGTCTGGACCTCTGTGAAAATTTATGTATAAAGATCCATCAATCTTTATAACATAAAATCCTAAAATTAGGAAGGGTTGTGTTCTTAATACTTCAACCATGTCTGTGTTATCAAACTCTTTATTGGTTGGACCAATTTCTTGATCAAACAGAGTCAAATTGTTCTCAGAGCCAACTTTTGACTGAAAGTTAGAGTAAATTAAGCTGAGTTTTGTGTATGCTTGTGCACCATGACCTCAAAGCAAAGCTATGGGTGTCGCTGAGCACATCAGCCTCTCTGTGGTTCAGTTTCTCCATCTGAGAAAGTAGAAATTATCAAATCCCTCTCAAAATGTTATCATGGGCTCTAAGAAATGAAATCTTTTAATGTACGATAATGAGATCACTGATAACCTGTAAACAGACCTTGTACTTTGTATGGAAGACCTAGTAGCATGGTGATTGAAAACTGCAGTATAGGGCTGCAGAGATGGTTCAGTGATTAATAGCACTTACTGCTCTTTCCAAGGACCCTGGTTTAATTCCCAGCAGCTAGTTGGTGGCTCACGGCTGACTGTGACTCCAGTTACAGGGGATATGGTGCCCTCTCCTGAATTCTGCAGTCACATGGATACACACATACATGGCCACAAAAAAAAAGGAATAAGTATTTTTTTAAAGCCTGAGTTACAAAGTATACTAAACCAAAGTTGCACCCCAAATCTGCTGTATAGAGAAGGTAAAAACTTCTCTAGATGGATTTCCAACTCTTTTCTAAATTTAAATAGTAAAACCTAAATTCATAATGTATGTATTTCTCTAAATTATATGAGATAACAGATATAAAATATATCACAAATTGCATAATAAGAATGTAAACTACTCAGGGAGAATCAGTTTGGGGATTTCAAAGGACCCTTTGGGGTAATGGAAGTCATGAATGATTTAATAATAATGCAAAGTCATCACAATGTCTTGTTTCCAGAAAGCTAACTCACTTTCTGAAAAGCAATGATTATTTTGATTACCTCAGTATTCCTCTACTTCCATATGAATTTTGTAATCATTCTGCTTGTATAAAGAGTGACATTGTAGTTTTGATACAGATCATGTTGAATCTGTGGGCTGCTCTGTTCTCATATTAGTTCTTCTAATACACCAGTCTGCATACAAATCTTTTTCTTCTAGTATCTTTTCCAATTTATTTCTTCAATATTTTAAAGTTTTTATTTCAGATGTTCTTTACATCCTGAGTTAGGTTTGCTCTAAGGGTTTTTTGTTGTTGTTTGTTTGTGACAATTGTGAATGGGTTTGCTTTTTCTGGTTTCTTGCTCCCAATATTTGTTATTGTTATATAGGGAAATACTGATTTGTGAATGTTGAATTTTGTATTCTGCCACTTTGCTCTAAGTGTTTATCAGTCATAAGAGTTTACTAGTAAATAATTTAAGATCTAATATATAGAATCATATAATATGCTGATAAAGCTATTTTAATGTCTTCCTTTCCTTTTCCCATTGTTATTCTTTCTATTTCTCTTTCTTGTCTCATAGCTAAGACTTCAAGTACTATACAACTAAGAATGAGAAAAGTGGACATCCTGTCTTATTCTCATTTATAGCAGAAATGAGAGTCATTCCAACTGGAGATAATCTAAGTAAAGGCATTAAGTCTGTCTTAAGAAGACAAATATCTCATGTTTACTCCCACTTATGGTTCTTGTATTTTATATAGGTATATAAGATTATACATGTACAAATGGTATGAAAGTAGAAATGAAATTATTTAGGGCAATAAAGAACAAAGAGGACTAATGGGAGTAGAGAGGAGTAAAGAGATGGTAATAAAGTATGAAAGTGGGGAATTGCTCAGAGTTCATTAGATCCTCACATGAAAATGGCCTTGTATAGCCCATTATATAGATATCTTACATTGAAAAAAAGCACTGAGATAGCCAATAGTGCTAATCAGATATTAGACTGTAAAGTGGTATGTATATTTTTCCATCACTTACAAAATGCTTCCTGAATTTCAAACCCATGAAAAATCACTTAGTATTTATTGACACTTGTAATCTTATTATATACCTTAGAAAACATTAACACTGAATGCACAATTATCACACATAAGTTGTATGATTTGCTAAATGGAGAATTTGGCTTTAAAAGAATACATGATATTTAATTTTTAGATGGTTTTGGCAACATGCTCTACCTTAAAACTCCAAATTGTTATTTTGGAAGGATTTTTACATATAAAGTGAATAATAGACTAAGAGAATACTCTATCATTATTAACTATGACAATATAGTGAGAGAATTATAACAATGTAGATAGAAGTCATGGCATATTGAAATAGAACTCTAAAGTATAATATCTGAGAAAGAGAGATTGGGTATCTAAACCTGTTGTGACTATTCCTGCTCAAGAATTATGTGTGATTTAAAATGATATTAGGGGCCCTAGGAGCTTGGATAATATCATTGCAAACTCATTAACTGCAAAAAAAATCTGACAATATAATAAGAGAGAAAAAACATTTTAGAACGTGGATACAGAAAATACATTTCCTTTCAGTGTTTGGGACTTTGTCTTCCATATTTGAATTAGTGAAGAAGAATAGGCACATTGAGTAAAAACAAAGAGATGGGTGCATCTAATACTGATTGTATTAAAGTTTCTAGAGCAGCGATGAATGCAGAAGGAATAGATAACACATTATCATGGGAATTTTGAACAACCACCCTGTGCTAAAATGGGGCTCTGTCTTAGGCAAATCTATACCAGTGTCGATGTCAGATCACAGCCCAGGGAGTCATTAAGGTATTGTGTGACTGCGTGCATGCTACCGGGTATTTGTTCAAAACTGACAAGCCTGAAGTGATCTAGCTCCTTGTCAGAAACAGAAAAAAATTGTTGAACCCTAAGAAATTGTCATGAAATCTGGTTTTAGTACAAGTAAAGAAATTAGCCACAAACTGTCCCTATGCAATGACAAACTCACAGGCATGACAAGTATTTATAAAATCTTCACTTTTAATAAGCAGATGTTATTTCAAAACCCATTTTTATTAGTATTTACATTTGTATAAAATGATAATCTCACTGACACTTCCCTAGATTTCTCTTTGCATTCTTTTTAAGTTTGAATAGGATAGCTCTATTTTTGGATTATTATATATACAGCCTTTCATTGTTTTCAGTTATCTCTCTAGGGTATATAATTTATTACTGTTCATTTTTTTAGAGATGTATTTTATTTATTTATTTTAAATACTTTATTTTTTTCTTCAAGTTACATCTCAGTCACAAACCCTTCCCTATTCCCCCTTCCTATCCCGCCCTTCCACACTCTTCCCCCCAGAAGTTTCCCCTTTCAGTCCAACAGATGGTTCCTT
>CAJQZJ010013817.1:831932-960559 GCA_907164525.1 Lophiomys imhausi | reverse complement strand
TATTGTTAATAGAAGGAAGTTACATTTTCGTGTCACACATACGTTTGAATTCCCTCAGTTATATACTTGTATTCCTGCTGTACCTCATATCTTACTCATAGAAGAAATAATCAGTAAGTAAAAACAGAAAAAGAAATTACCTGAGCTGACATCCCAACTCTGCTCATTTGTATATACAAGACTTAGTTGTTTAATTTATCTAATTCTTCACATATATAATTGATATGTATAATGTGTATATATGATTGAGGAAAAGAAAATAATTGTTATAAATGAGGTACTACATGATAAGAATAACACCACTTGATTGGTATGCTGTAGATGTCCAGTAACTATTAATTATTTATTGTTTTAATAGCTCAAAGCATATATTGCCTAGTTCTGGACTTGAGATGCCCTGCTTATTAGAGTTGAAGTCTTAAGTTTCCCAGTATTGTGCCTTATCTCTACACAGTCCCCTAGGAGACAAGCAGTGTGAAGTGGTGATCAAATGCTCAAGACTTTGTTCTTCCAGACATGGTAGAGCTACTTTTTTCCCCAACAGTATAAAGAGAAGATACCATCATGACATTACCACTGGCTTCCCCAGGGCTTAATTTCAGAGGTGTTGGAGTTGAGATTGGGAAGTCATTTTCATCTACTTATTATCTGGCACTGAAAGAAAATAAGGGAAAAAAGATTGATTTCACATACTAATGAAAAGAGAAGCTTGTTACTAGTTACAGCTACAAGAAAGAATGACAGGGCTCACTGTTTGATGAAGACAGAAGGTACAAAAACAAGTGCCCACACTGAGCTCAGCATCATCTGATAGTGCCTTCAAACAATGCCAAGTCTTAATGGGGATTGGTTTTAATAAAAGCCACAGTCAGCTTTTATCAAGGCCACTGCAGAAATGATCCAGAAGTGTGTGTATGTATGCATAAATGATTTAGAAAATGTTAAATTCCTTCTGAATTTGCAGTAATATATGTAGTAATGACTTGTAGACTGCAAAACCTTAAAGAAACAAGAGCAATTATCATTGTTCATCTTGTAATAGCATTATAATGGTTATCTTTAGAGATCTTATTTCACTTTTATCTGTTTCCAAGTATGGAGATGTAGCCTGATATTAATTCTTTGGCATAGCCAACTTATAGAAAATCATTGTAATAATCCTGCTACACATTAAGAAGGCTGGGAAAAGAGCTTCATTTTGTATAATAGCCTGCATTTATAATGCTTTTTATCATCTGCCTTTATTATGAGAAATTTCTTTTACATTATCTAATAATCATTTGAAAATTTGTATATATATGTATATATAATTTTTATTGACAGTCTTACGCATGCATGTCATAAACTTTAGTTATTTTCAGCACCTATTCTCCCCTCTCTTCCTCTTCCCATCCTGTTGGAGACCTTCTTCTCAACAAGACCCCTCCTGAATTATATCTCCTTTGCTGTGAGTCTCACTGATTTTAGTTAGAGTTTCTTGCCTGAGGATGGGTGGGAGGTTTTTCACTAAAGCAAGGGCAACTTAGCAGTGGCTGCACTACTATTTAAAAAATGACATAACGTCTTCCAACAACCATTAATGGCCAGTGGTCCCTTAGGGATGGATGACCCTCATGGATGCATCCTCTGCCCATGATGAAGAGTTGAGGGACTCAATCTATACAAACCTTATACAGAGAACAACAGCTGTGAGTTCAAAACCACAATGTGCAATTATCTGAAGATTTTTAAAGTAGTAGGTATGCAAAAATAATGGGCCTTTGTTGTTACTCTATCAAATCTAATATCTAATTTTGCATATCATATTCATCTAGTCAACAAATAACTACAGAGCTCCATTTGTATGTAATGGAGGCACTAGGTTGCAATAATGCCTTTTTCTTTGGAAGTCAAATTGATGATGGCCAAACTAATGGTAGAAAGGGCATGTGACAGGTGATAAAAAGAAAAGAGATATGTTGAAATAACTAGCCAGAGGACTGGGGACCCCAGGCAGACTCTCATAGTGATAGATGATGCACACAGACTTGGAGGCACATGTTTCTTTTGATGTATTTTATTTCCAAAGCTCAAATAATATTTGCTATAAAGTAGTAACAACACTGCTTACTCCTTGTGTTGACAAGCCAAATAAATGAGATGGAAGGAACTGAGGACTCATCTGTAGTTCATTATCTGTAGTGGTCAGGGGTGTTTTTTGAAAGAAAGTATTGAGAAACATGCTATTTGTTCATAGCTTCAGGATGGCTTTGTCCTAATCCTGGGGAAACATCCATACTTCTTCCGGGAGCCTCCAGATGAACTGGCCTTTCTCCTCTCCTTATTCACCTGCACTGTGTCTCCATTCTCCAGTTGATTTGTTCTTTACTGGTACAAGAGCTTTCTCATTCTTTCATGACCACAGTGAGGCAAGATGGCTTCCTCCCAGAAGCACTTGAACTTTCCAACAACTTTCCTTCTATGTGTTTATTTAACTCTCTCCCTTCATTTATGCAGCTTCCTGAAACATCTGCACTTCCCTGATTCGTTTATCTACATTCTCTCTTCCTATGTCTATTCCTACCTTTTTCTCCTTTGTATACTTGAGGTCTTTCATAGCACTAGTTGATAATGACAAACTTAACAAGAGAATACAAAAAATTTACTAACAAAACTTTATTCCTTTCCAAATTCTTTTAAGTACATTAAACCTGTTAATTCATTTAATAATCACTATAATCAAAACATGAATGTTACTATGAATGTCATTTTATAATTCAGAGAATCAGGCACCATAAGATAAGTAACTCAAGGCCACATAGCCAATAAGTAAAGGTCCAGGGTCAGATAATCTTATTCCTAATACTAGTCTCTGAACTGCTCTGCTTTGCTGTCTCTCATCTTGGGATTATAGAGTATACTTTATAAATTTTGTGATTTATGTGTTTCTTCATTTTCTTGGTATATCAGTTCCACAATGAAGACTAAAGCTAATCTCTTTTATAGGATGCTGCTTTATAGATGAGGCTGTGGAAATGTTTGTCAGTGAATAGTTGTGCATCAAAATGCTCAAGTGCAGCACACAGCTGAGGCTGATTGTTCTGATAAGTACGTGGAACTTACATCCATTGTGGAAGTGTGAGAGTAACTATCAGTAGAAATCCCTTGCCCTCTGGTGCTATCAAACTTGCTCCCCAGCTCCCCAATTTTGTCCCCTTGTCTTCAGTGTTCCCATGCTCTTTTGTGGAAGTAACATAACTTCTTTATTTGTGCTGAACAAAGGGCTTAGTGGAACCCCAATTCAACATGCTTCTAAATGATATAAAGTTCAATAAATATGTATTAAAGAATGACTTATATTGAGACATTATGCAATCTGAAAATATGTATTAAAACTCATGTTTGGCTCCTCCATGGTCTGTGCATCTTTCTAATCCATCCTTTAGCATCATTTTTAAACCTTTAAAAACTTTATTTGGTATTTAATACATATGTATAATATTTTCTGGTTACTCTTTTTTATCTATCTTTTACCCCTATCCACACTCCTCCCTACAAAATATTTTTATCACATTTGTGTCTTTTTGTTTTATTTGTGAAACGCTGGGTTTAACTAGGAGAACCCATGTATCCAAGGGTATTAGAGTCTGGTGGATTGACCAGTGGGTACACAACCGAAGGGAATGAATGCCCCTCCTCCAACATCTGTCAGTTGACAATAGTTCACAATAGAGGAGTAAAGCCACATGCTCCCCTGCCCCATTCATGACTGAGTATTTAAGTGTAGTCTCATGCTGGCCCAGTACAGATCATAGCAGCTGGTTATGAGTTCATGACAACGATGCTATGTTATGTCCTGAAAATGGTATTTAACACTCTTTCTATCTTCTAGTTTATTACATCCTTTCTATTTTCTGTTGATGTTTTCTAAACCTTAGAATTGATGGTGCAAATGTTCTATTTAAGGCTGAGCAACCAACCCGAACTTATTCTTAACACATTGAGCAAACTTAAGCTTCCATATTCAGCACCATTCACCCTGTTCAACACAAAGAGAACCTTCTCTTATTGAGGCTAAGAATATTATTTTGTCTGTATACACACAGGTGTAGAAACATTTACTGGAGAATAAGTAGTCTCTAAGGGTCTGCATCTTTGATGAAAGGCGACTCTCTGACCCCCAACAGCTATCAGCTGCTAATAACTTTTTTCCTAGGGCTAGGATTTCATGATTCTCTCCTCATCACTTCTGGGATTTTAATTGGCTTGTTCTTGTATGGGTCTCATGCATATAGTCAAAGCTGCTGTGAGATCATGTGTGAATGCCAAACACTGTTTTCCATAACACACTCACTACCACTGGCTCTTATTCTCTTTCTGCCCCTTCTATGATTTCAGGAGTTTTGGAAGGGGGGAAAGTATGTGATATAGGTGATCTATTAGATCTGAGTATTCCACCATCTTTATTCTTTGATTGTTGAGGCCAGCCCGCAGCACATGTGATTTTGTCTAAAGAAAGTTCTTTTCTCTGGTAGCCATTTGTACTCTCTTCCCATGTCCATGGTATAGGACTGGTGTTGGAAAATGACATATTCAGAAAACTAACATAAATTATATCCCTGATTGCCACTATCAAAGTGTTTTCTCATATTTCAAGTTTCCCAAATACCATATCATTTTTTTAACTTCCTTTACTGATGTGGAAGAGCCATACACCCTGAGTAAAACAGGGGTCCTTTTAATACAGTATCCCTGTGTTCAGCATGGAATACATGCCTAATGGATACTCAATGCCCAACCAGTATTAGATATCAGATACTGACCACTGATTCCACAATCTAGCCCTTAATTACCTGTCCCCGTTCCTCTATGGATAATTCTAAAAAATACATGGGCAGTGATTTTCAAGTTTATTCACTTTAATAAGAAATCTTTTTTTTCAAAATTTCAGCAGACAACCTAATGGCTCATCCCCTAAATAGTTAGTCTTCCAGGCAGAAAAATTGATAAGAGAAAATTGCATTTATTTTTCAAGATTAATCAATTAATTATAAAGATGTTATGAAAGACTATAAATATGTAAGCAAGTTTTGTTAGCTGAATTTACTAATGCAATTTCATTGCTATAAGCAGTCTAGTATATATTCATATACTTCAATGCTTATATACTGGTTACTTGATTTTGGTGCAAGGGATTATTCAATGGAATCTCCTACTTTACTATTTTATTTTACTCATATATGAATGGTGGTAGTATTTGTATTGAAATACTGTATTGTGGAATTAGAATTATGATTGAATAAAGAATTTCATAAATCCAAAATTGAATTTCATAAATCCAAGATTGAAAATTACATCCTTCTACATGCAAAGAATACTACAGAAAACAAGATGGCCCCAACATCTGACTTAATAGCTTTTGATTATTTGGTAATTAACGGGTTGTTGTAAGTGAGGTTGATGTGCTAAGTGTACATCCTGATCTCCTGAGCATGCCAAGCGCTACAGGATCTTATGACAGGTGTCTGGTTGATCAGAGTTAGAAAAGGATCTATGAGGAGTTAAATCCAAGGGCTGAATTGTTAATGAGAGTTGATAGTTAAACTGACCTATGAAAATGATAGAGAAAGCTGTTTGCATCCAGGGCAAATAACCCTTGCAAGGTTTCCAAGGTAACACAGGATAGACAGAGGAGAGAGAATAAGAAGACAGGACAGAAGAACATAACAAAGGACCTGAAGATTTTTTAATTTCATCTTATTCACCATTAGAATATTATTAAGTTTATTTATATTTTATATGATGGATGCTATGTGTAGATTATTTTTGAGAAAAGTAAGTCATATTGTCTAGAGGCAAGGAATGTCCCAGAGAGGAGGATGCTTCAAGTTTCTAAACATATTGATTTCCCTCCTTATCTCTCATGTTAGTATCTTCATTTTCTTGGTCCTCCTGACTACAGTAAGCAGAGTGATTGAAAGGGAGACAAGATTAAGCTTGAGAATACAAAAGAGAAAACTTAAAATCCATAGTTAAACATGAACTATGATGATGTCATTGGAGATGAAAAATTAGATGAAGTAAAGGTATATTCAGACAGAGCAGGACTGGGTGACTAGTATTCAGGGGAAATGATAGTCAGGGTTTCTATATGCAGAGTTGGGCTACTGCAGCTTCGCTTGTGGAGAGAAAGCACACCAGGGAAAGACCACAGGCAGGAGAATGCAAGCTCAGCTTCGGACTTGGAAATATCAGATGTTTTTACGGTTTAAAAAATACACTGCTGAATACATGACTCAAAACCACCCAGTGGATTGAAACGTTGTGGGGAATCTCAGCCTTAATGAAAGTGGGAGGAACTAGTTTGTGATAGGTTAAAAATAAGAAGGAAGTGACAAAAAGGAGAATGTAAAAAATAACTCTGTTGGAGAATTTTGATTGCAAATAGGAGGAAAAGGACACAGCAATAGCTGGGACAGAGTTCTGAGCACATTACCTAACAGTGACAGTACCCACTCTTATGGGAAACTTGAAAATTTGGAAGAGACCAGAAAGCATGATGAATAATATGAGTAAGAACATGGGACTGGGAATTTGGGAGAAAAGAATTATTCTCTCCTGTACTCCTCTTCGTCATCTCTGAAGTTTAGAACTTTGACACAGAAACTAATGCACATTTGAGAACTTACTTTCCAGTCATTTTTTTTCAACCCATTGCTTTTCTTTCCAAGAAAGTTTTAGATAATTCATATTAACAATTAATTCATTTTATCATTTCAGGGAATACCTAAAACACTACTAACACTAAATTATTCTAAGACACTTAAAGTCTGTCAGTGTCTTGGCCTAGTTGTGGACCATGCAAAGAGGCAGGCCAGTATAAAAGGAAGAGTATAGGTTACAAAATGGTGGCCTCTTTCCTTGACAGCCTTCAGTTTTCACACAGGGGTCTGTTCTTGAATTGCATGGCTCACCCTAACTAGAAACAAGCAAGATCTGGAGAACTGGACAATGTAGTTCAGTCCAGGTAAGGTGACATTTACAAATGTCTGAAACAGCTTTGCCATTCCTCTTGGTTTGCCTGTGCAATTGACTTCTCCCTTTTTCCTCTCTTGAACAGACACTTTAGTGCTAAGTGTCAAATGCTTCACATGTATTCACATGTTTCATTTGAATTTGACAATGTATTTTTGCCCTTATTCACAGCAGACTCCCTGTCTGTTCCAGGTATCCCCAAGAAAGAATGCAGCACAGCTATAATTGAAATTAAGGTTCAGGACATCTGGTTTGATGCTTTTTTGAAACTGGAAAAAGAAAAATGTGGTCAAAACTTCCAACCATAGAAGGAAAAGATAACCATGCGGTTTGCTGGGATCTCTGCCTCTATCTGCTTCCAGGCTGCCTTGCCTTTTCAATTTCAGAGGAGCCTATGAATCCATCAACCTTCTCTAAAAAGCTTGTAGGAGCTTTTATGTGGCAGAGGCACAAAAATATGTGCTGTTTGCCTCAAGCAGTTTAATAAGACTTCATCTGAGTTTAACAGTCCTAATATTTTGGCTCTATGAACCTGGCCGAGGACTGTCACTGCTGAGAGCTATGACTATATTGTAATTACTATATAGATTTATATATGGAGCACAGTGTGTCTGGTCTACTCTTCCTCCATCGTTACAGCCTATTCTAATTAGTGTTCAACCTGAATCTGCCCATGCATAGTCCTTTAGAGTCTCCACCCCATGCCAAGAATCAGAATCACCACTTTCTTAAGATTACTGGCAACATCATATTTCTGCTGACTACTAATTTTTCAAAATTCCAAGTTCTTTTAAAGGACCACAAAAGAACAAACACATACAAGCTCTTGTGATGTTCTAAACTCTTATTGAAAACATATCAGCAAATTAAATATTCCATCCTTTACAGCCTCATGAAGTACATAGACAGCTGATTTTTTTAAAGTAAAGAAAATGCTGATAACTGCTAAGGTTAGGTAAATCCAGTGAGTTAATTATTTATACGATCTAAACATATAGGCTTGTACATCCATCCCCCTTTGTTCATAGTTGTAGGGGTTAGATAAATTTGATTTGGAAAATATATAGGAGTTTCTGATACTGTCTCTTAATTCGGGGCATGAACAGCATTATCAGCATGAAGTCAGGAAAAACAGGAAAGACTCAATAGACTGAAAAACAAGGTTGAAGTCAGGAAAACAGGAAAGACTCAATAGACTTGAAGAAACAAAGTATCTGGCCTGACATTGTTTTCAGCTGCTAAGTGGGCGGAGCCAAAATTAAGCTGAAACAGAGTTCCTCCTATTTAAGGACAGTGCATGGAGCCCAGAGAAGAGAAGAGGCCCCTGATGCTAGAGAGCTCCAAGAGTCCTGCTGAAAAAAGGGCTGGCCATTGATGGCCAGCTCTCTCCCTGAAGCAGAAAGAAGCTGGTGAGCAAAGAAAGCCTAAGCAAGACACCAAAAGGCCAAGGACTAAACCTTGTGGCTCAGCTTTTGCCTAGAGGGGTTTGATCTGTCCAAACAGTGGCCTAAAGGAAACGGTGCCTGGCTTTAAGGACTGAGGCAGAGCAGCTGAGTTCCTGATTCAAAAGAAGTAAGTTGGCCTGCAGACGGCTGGGGTCTCCCACAGAGAAAAAAGCATGAAGCCTTATTTAAGGTGAGACTACAATAACCAACTTACCCTGACGAACCTGCATCTGAGAGATCCAGAAAAAGGACCTCTAAGTGCATTAAAGAATCTACGACAAAGACTGTGTTCCTGACAACTGAGGACCTGCCCCAGAGACTGTATCATTCTAAAAGGTTATGAAAGTAGTTGTTATAATTATCAATAGGTTTAGTGGATAGGTTAAAGGGGTTGTAAGAATTTATAGGATTAATAGTTAAGAAATTGTTGGTGTTTATTATAAGTAACTTTAGTAATAAATAAGTGTTAAATAATAATTTAAAAGTTCGGTTACACATAGTAGATTTGAAATGGTTTTATAAATCTTTGTATAATATAGCACGTTAAAATCAGAATAAAATTAGGGATATTAATCAGAAATATGAGACAATATGGATTGAAATTTCAATGGAGTCCTGAGGAGGATTTTATGTGCAGTATATGACACAGGATTTTTCATTCTTGACAAAAGTAAATAAAAACCAAATTTCATGTTTTTAAGCAACTAGTAAAAGGGAGGAACTATGGCAAGATTTGATTTTCTATAAGACTTTCAACTTTTTTTTTTTCCTGGAGAAATACAATTTCCCTAGCACAGAAGGCAGACAATATTATTTTCTGGTGGTCCTCACACAAAGAGATCTGTGTAATAGTGTGTACCATGCTCTCAAAACTATTTTTTAGCATATAATAATGAGTACTCCTGGACTTGGAAAATAAAGTTATTTAATACTTGTATCTATGTGGCTGTTACCAAGGCGTGGCTCTTTAAAAGAAATGTCTTGCATTGAAAGGGAAAGGGATAGGAATAAGAAAACAGTGACTCATCTGATGTTTTGCTTTCTGCTGGCCTAGACAAACTCAAAGACAGATTTTAGAGTTAGAGTGTCTAACTGACTAGATAGAGAGCACATTACTTTATTCTGCAAATTCCATGTTGTTTGACCAAATTTTGATAAGTATGAAATGAAATTGAATGTGAAATTATTCCTACAGTGTATTTTGTGTGGCTGGTTAAAAGCAGATATTCACTTGGAATCCACAAACTAAGGATAAAAGCACTAAGGTATTTTACCGATGGTAACTACATGGTGTCTGTTCTCCTTTATTATTATATCCTGTCCATAGAAACACAGTATGGGTAAGGGTCTTCTAGGATGATAATTTCACATTTGCATAGAGACTGGCTGAAGGGGCGCTACCAAAACTGAGCATAGTAGTACATGGTTATTGACATGACTCCTTATGTATGTAGGAAACAGATGGTGGCTGGAGCAATGGCTCAGTAATGAAGAGCACTGGCTGCTCTTGCAGAAGTCACTGGTTAGGTTCCAGCATAAACACAGCAGCTCATAATCATCTGTAATTTCAGATCATAGGACCTGATGCTTCTGACTCCTGCACTGACTGCATGTTTGTGGTGAACTTACATATATGCAGCTAAAACACTTACGCACAGAAACTATAAATAAATTAAAGAATAAAAATAGACAGCATAACACTTTATTCTTTTTAAAACTTTTCATTGCCTATATTCACTGTACACTTACGGCATTGCATATGAACACTGTTTTTACACTATATTGACCAAATTCTCTACATACCACTTAACCTTTTTCCTTCCCTTCCCTGTCCCATTAATTCTCTTTGTTCTCCTAGATGATTTTGCTCCTACTTCATGTCATTGCTACATACATGATTTTATATATCTATAAAAGACATAGGAGCTATACATGTGAGAAAGCATGCAATATTTGTGTTCTGAAACTGGCTTAATTCACTTATGGTGATTTCATCCAGTCACATCTCTTTTCCTGTAAAGAAAAATAATAACTTCAATTTTTTATGCCTGAAAAATTCCATTATGTGTAGACCACATTTTCTGTACCCGTTCCACAGTTGTGAGATACATAGGCTGGATCCAGCCCCAATCTTGAACAAGGCTGCGATACACACTGACTTGCTAATATCTTTATGGTAAGTTGATTTAGCATCCTTGGAGTAAAGACTCAAGAGTGGTAGAGCTGGATTCTAAGGTAGTTCTGTTGTTAGTTTTGGAGAAAACCCCACACTGATTTACATAAAGGCTGACTAGTTTACTTCCCCACCTGCCATATTTAAGGGTCTGTTTCTTTACACTTTCTTGTCTGCATTTCTTGTTTTCTTAATGACTGCCGTTCTGGCTGGGATGGGACTAAATTTCAGTGTAGTTTTAATTTGCTCTTTCTGAAGTCTAGTGAGGTGGAACTTTTTTTTCCCTTGTATTCATTAGCCAGTTGTGCTTCATCTTTTGGGAATTATTTGCTTGTTTCGCTAGTCCACTTATTGACTGAGTTGCTTTAACTTTCACTGTTGAATTTTTGTAATTTTTGTATATAGTAGACAGGGATGTTTTGTGGGAAATTTCTGCTGATAAGAAGACTGGCATTTTCATTTTCAGAAAGCCAGTGAGCTTGGTGCTAAAATGATTGACTCTCTTTTTTCATTGAGAACACCTTCCTCCATCTGATCTGGGGAATGTAGATCCCCTAAAGGAGTGTCACATGTCAGTCACGTGGCCCAACCCTCCCCTGATAAGAAACCTGCCTGCAGAGTTTTGAAAGTACTTCCCTATGCTAATGGGGTTGGCTTTCAGCTAATGACACTTGTCTTTACCTTTAGCCTACCTGAAGTTCTTCCCCCAACCCCACTGCCCATGGGTTAATTAGGTATTATATTTCCTTTCTTCTGATAGGATGATGCGCAGCAAATCAAACACCTTCACCTCTGAAACCCCTCCTCACTACCCAAAGGTTTATCATGCCCCTGATTCATGAAATAAACTCTCCATGCCATGACTGCCTGAGACTTGGATATTTATTTTGGGCCTGGGAAAGAAGTACTCCACCTTCCATGAAGAATTTGCTACTCCTGCCTGATCACCACCACCTAGCTATTTCTCCTACCACCTGCAGAGCATATGGAGCACCAGCTCCTGCCTTGGTGCCACCCAGGCTGCTCAACCAGGGTCATGCCTCCACCACTGTCACCAATTATCCCAGTGGCCCCTGCTGAGCCTCTGTATTTCTCTTGTGTACACTCCAGTCCACAGAAGTGATCATCTTCAGCAAAGTTGTTGGCTTTCCCCAAAGCAGCTTCCAACTCCACTTAAACCTTGCCAGTGGCCACAGCTGAAGAATGGCAATGACTATCAAGTATTTATCTAGTCAAGATTTTCTTCCAGTGTGTATGGTCTCTATTCAATTAATTAACTGTTTTGTTTGTTTTTAATTTCATGAAGTTTATTTGTCAATTGCTCTGAGTGGCTTTTTTTTTTAAGTTAAGTCTACTTAGACTTAAGTCTGCTGCAATGGATGACTGAAACAGTCACTCTAGCTTGGGCCATGATAGACATGCCATGCATATTGTGCAAGCTGAATATAATACAAGCATTTAACATCTGTGACTGTAGCATTTATAATACATATGATATGCATGTTTATTCTAATAAAAGGTGAATATCCAGACAAAATTTCAGAGTATGAAAAATGTAAAATAAATGGTAAAATGATATGTTTTCAGTTTTATAAAATGGTCTTTACTGGAGAAATATTCATGGACTTGGAATATCCAGAACTTTATCTGATTGTTAAAGTTCAAGTTTCAAAGAAGAGGCACACAGACCACTATGCTCTATCCACTACGCCTTAGCAACCATTTTCTGATATGTCAGTATTCTTTTTCTAACACTCTAACTCTGTCTTTAATTATTCTCAGAGGTTGATCCTGTATACATACTAATAACTTGGAAGCAAACAGCAGCCTCATGCTGTTAGGCCACAACCCATGAGATATTGCTAAAAGCAGCAAAAAGACATTGGGTTGGTCAACAGTGAGCCAGAAAAAAATGGCAGATATAACTAAGAAACTATTTCCGATAATTCCTCACATGTCTTAGTTTTCTAGGCTGCTACAGGAAAGTACCGCAAACTAGGTTTGTTGGGCTCCAGAAAGTTATCATCTCATAGTTATAGAGGCTAGAAGTTCAAGATCAAGGTGTGGACAGGCTACTCCTTTCTGAAGGCTATGAAAAATAATCTTCTCATGTGCACTGCTTCTGTGCTGTACTGACAGTTCTTTGCTATCCTCAACTTATAGATACATAGTCCAGATCTTAGTCTTTACCTTTACATGTGGGAGTCATGTATGTGTCTGAATCCTACCTTCTTTAGTCACAACAACCACACAGGGATAAGGTTTACCCTCAATGACTTTTTTCCTTAAACTTAACTACATTTTAAAAGATACTATTTCTAAATAAAGTTGCACTCACAAGTATTGAGGGTTCAGACTTAAATATATCATTTTTAGAAGCCAGTAGATAGTACCATGTGTGCCATAAAATGCAAATACTCATATGACTCCCTCTGAAGAATTTATATTGAATATATCATAGGTTTGGAAAAAAATTGTGTTATAAAAATGGGTTAATTCTGCTAGAATACTCAAGACCTCAGCCCCATGCAGAATAACCATGACTATCCTAAGCAATACTGTTTTATGATTGGTAGAAAAACACTTGTAGAAATTAAAATATAAAATCTAGAGTGCTTGGAGCATAGTGTTACAACACAATATTCTAGTACTTGGTAAATTGTTTAAACTCTTCCAACTTCAGTTTTCCTATTTAGTACATAGATATAATCATCCTGACATGATGTTATTGAATAAATTATGTACAGTGTTTAGAATATTTCACAGTAGTATATGAAATAGAAAGAGTGACAGTGTATGATTTCTCCCAGTATTTGCCATGTGCTCCGTTCTTTCTAAATACTGTCAACTATGTTATCTTTTGGATCATTATGAAAATCCTTTGAATGTTGTTCTTAATCCTACTTTTGTAGATAAAGATTCAGTACACAGCTATTGTTAAATTGCCCAGTATCAGAATGAGGATTTAAACCTAGGTATTTCTGTATCGAGTGATTTCTAAACCCAATGCAGTATGTATGAGATAGTAACAATGTAGGCTCCAGGCAGCAGTACAAACAGAAGCTATTTTTCTCACATATGAATACCTTCAGAGGTAAACAGCTGTAATATCAAGGCACAAGCTTCTCTGCAAACCTCTTTGTTTTCCGATTGTCACAAAACATCCTCTGCATATTTAGGCACTGTGACTATTTCAGGATAAGATGCTGACATGGGGAGGCAATCAATAATGTCCGTTCTATGTGTCAGGGCCACAGAAACCTTCCCAGATTTCCCCCTACTCCACATTCATAGCTTCTTCTTCGGATCATTTGCCAGAGTTCAGAAAGAGAATATAGATTTCAGAAGACTGCCTTGATAGATGAGACAATTCCTTTGAAAATAGCATTTTCATTCTCACTTTTTAATCTATTGCTTTTTCCAATACTCAAAGAATTAGCAAACTTTTTCTATAAAATGGTAGATAAATGGTGAGTAATTTTAACTGTGTAGGCCATGGAGTCTCCTCTGCAGCTATTCAACTTTGCTGCTGTCTGACGAAAATAGTTACTGGTGCAAATTGAGCAGGTGACCTGCCTTTGTTTCAATTTGGCTGACAAGTTGTAGTTTGCTCACAGTTGCTATATGTCATGGTGCTTTTCAGGTAAACCAGCTCTACTGCTTATGAGGGTGAGTTACTACACGGAGTCAGGGAGTGATTATGGAATCACGGGTATTCTTTAAAGTGCAAAGCAAAGGCACAGAATTAGATTGTGATACCATCTGTACCTTCAACTCCATGAGGAAAAAATATTCATTTGTCTTACTTGAGACATTATACCACCTCGATCCGGTTACGTTATTTTTTGAAGAAAATATTTTTTGTTATAAATCTGTTGTGTGTTCCAAACTCTGAGAGAATAGTAGGTCATAAGTATTTTAGAACTCAGAAATTAGGTCAGTAGACCAAAAAATATTTTAAACATCGTAATTTAAATATCATCCTTGAAAGTACTGTGTTGACGCTTACAATTTTCTCATGTACAGAACATTTGCTATGCTCCAAGATGTTTCCTTCACATTATCCAAGTAAGTTGGCTTTCCAGATCCATGTTTCACATAGAATTTGCTCCAGTAACTTCTCCAAGATCAGCACAAATCATTTATTTCCTACTGGCCCGTATTTGGAAAGAGAATCTATGGGGAACTAACTGAAGGGACTGACTTTCCTTTTTCCCTTTTCCTCCATGTTATGAGTTTGGAATGGCAAGGTTTCTTTATGGGCACCCCCTCATGCAACTGGACACTTCAGCCAAGGTGAGCTCTGGTTAGAGACCTCAACTATTTTACATGGAGAATTAAGATTGTTTTATAAAAGTCTGAAAAGTAATATATGAGATTTGATTGAGTCTCTTTCCCTCCCCACATTGATTTTTTATTAAATTTGCCAAGTTGTAATTCCATGTATTTCTCACTCTATAATTCTAACAGTCTCAAACCTGATGTTGCATATAGTGGAAGAAATAATGGTAATGCAAAATGCAGCCAAAACTTTGAAATTGCCTTTCTTATGAGAATTTAGTCATGGAGCAATTTTAGCTGTGGAATTTTACTAACCTGAGTATGAAATGTGTTACTTTTTCCCTCCAGATAGACAACCTTAGGCAGGAAAGAGGCACTGGGAAATGTCTAGAAAAGACTTTGGGATGATAAATTATTAGAACATGAAGATTTAGGGAGTAGAGAATTTCGAGTTGGTGAACTTGTTACTTTTAACAAATAAAAATATGTAGAAGAGACATAAGGTTACTGTTGTACCCTTTCTGGTTTCTTTCTATTAGAAAAACTATGAGTTTATGAGTAACCTGGCCAGTCAACATTGGCATCGACAGTTAACATGTAATGAGAGCCTAATACAACAGAAGCACTCTAAAAGCTTTACCAACATGGACTCATTGAAATCTGAAAGCTTCAGCAATGGTCCTATTATGACTCCAACTTTAGAGATCAGCAGAGATGAATACTGAAAATGTATGAACATAAGGTCAAGTATTGATAAGTACTGGAGGCACTTGTGGATCTGGATGTCTGTTTACAACATCCTCAGCCTCCTTGTTTTACCTCCACTGGTGACAAAGAGGCTTTAACTAGACATTGTGTCAGGTTTTGTGTCAGATTGTCGTTGTTCTTTATTCCTTCATTCTTCTGACCTTAATGGAGGAATATATGCTAATTCTTTATTCTTCAGAGCACAGCACGGGGACCATCTATTTTCTCTGTGCAAGAGTGTGGGCACACCACATAGCAGACTGTATCTGTGTTTTACCCCTCCAGGAGGCAATTTGGTGACATGAAGCAAGGTCATTGTACACATTTCTCACAGACAATTCAAGTAGTTGGCAACAAATCCTCCACATTGCTAGAATGATTCCACGTACCATTTCCACCCATGACCATCTTCATTTAAGAGAAGTGTTACATTATAGGTTACTTTACATGTACTCAATGTGGTAAATCACAGAGATGGTGATAAGAGCTCCTCCATATCTTCACAGGCACTGTTAGAATTTTAAAGTGTCACAACCTATGCCAAGCATCCTCCAGAAAGGGGAGGCAATAATCACTATTTCCAGTATTTGAGATACAAAGAGTTCCAGTGTAACAGCATTTTCTGTTTGCCACCTGTTGAGTATTTCCAATTTCCTGACCTTCTCTAAGTGTTCTTTGATTGATAGACACTGCTATTCCTGCTGGGTTTCAAGACAGGGTGTGTGTCTCTTTTCTTTGAGGCACAGTTCCTGTCACAGAATAGATATCTAGCAAATACACTCAAACAGCACATGACAGGTATAATGCTATTGACCCAGCATTAATGAAAATACCTCACAGAGCATAAGTACAGGACCTCTCCTAATCTTGGAACATTATAAACACTGTAATAAATATAATAATAACAAAATATGTTATATGCTACCACAGGGAAGAGGGGGCTGTGAATGGGATGTTAAAATAAATAAGCATACTTCAATTTTAAAAATAAATTTAATTATAAGAAATAAGCATAATTAACCTTGAACTCTCCTTACATATTAGCTCTAGATAAGAACTGAGTGTGATGAAAGTTGAGTGATGCTAAACGTTTGTCCCTGAAAACTTCATTAATCTCTCAGGTCCTTCAATAGTTGAACATCCTGATCAAGCTTTCTCCTCTCCAGTTGGCCTTTCTCTACCCATGTTACATCCTCACTGTTTCTTTCCTCAGTGTTGCCAGTTTTTGTTTGATTTTTCATAGTGTGGTCATTAGTCTTTGGAAAGTCTGTGTTCTTTGCTACACTGAAGGATCCTACAGGGCAGAAGATGGTGTCATCCTCAGTGCCTGGTGTGTAGCTGCACTGGCAGGGAAGGATTTAAAGCAGCAAGCCTCACTTTAATGGACATAACACCCGAGTTCTCAGGGCGAAGTCAGACAGAGCTCTCCCTGGAGCTTTGTTAGTAACATGTAGACATTGTCAGTGATGGGCCAAGTACTGCTTTGCTATTTTAAAACTAGATAAATACAGTTAGTATTGTTAGCCCCAAAATTCAAACTTTTTATTGAGTCTATTGCCTGTATGTGAGTTAAATTTTAAAAGCCAAGAATACAGTATTTTCCTTAAACAAAATTATCAACTAAAAATAGCTTTGATTTGGGGATAAATGTTAAGGTGCTTTGTGCGTTATACTTACTTTCACATTTTGTATTCATAATAAAGATGAAATATACATTATTTACCTCAACACTAAAGCCCTACATCACACTTAAACTCTACCACCACTTAAGTTTTTAAGATGTAGGTTGGCATTATTATGGAGCTAGTCAATAGGAGAATCAAGCTCAGGACTTTGCATGCATTCAATGTGGTAAATCACATTGTGTTTTATCACATTGTGGTAAAATCCTGACCTGGATTCTGATGTTAGTGATACTCAGAGCTCTGGGGGTACTGACCCTACAGTCTGCTGGAGCACCCTAGATGGCAGACAGAGGAGCAAACCAGCCTTGCACCAGGCCTGTAACCAAGGAAAGATGAAAAAGAATCAAGATGGGCTACCCACATGTGCAATGGAAAGAAACCAAGTAACTGAGTCAATATTTTTTTAAATCCCTTTCACTTGATTAGATGAAATCACACTTCTGCTAAAATGTGTTTTCCTTTTAAAAGTATGGCATTTGATGAAAATTGTGTCTCTGAAGTGGTGTTTTGTTGTCATGAATTAAGGCAGAGATTACTAAGGCTGTCACTCTCCACTGTTGAGAAGAAGGCAGAAGTCCTGACAAGAGCTTCTGCCCAATTGTTGATCTTCTATACCCCAAAGGCAGATCACGTTATACATACTTTGTTTGTTTGTTTGTTTTTGTTGTTGTTGTTTTTAATTCACTTCTTTACTTTAGCAAGTAAGTAATAGAGAGCTTCTCTTGTACAGAGTTCTTTAAGTGGTGGGCTCAAGCCTTACCCTTTTGACTTACTGAAGGTTATAAAACTACATATGTCTGAGCACCTTCCAGGAACAGTTAGATGATAATATTTGGAAAATCATTTGACATATTTATTTTACAAGTTCTGTATAGATGCCAAAGCTAGACCTACCTGATTTCAGGAAATGGATTGCGGGTTCTTAATACAACAAACAAAGCATTTATTTCATACTATTTCCATGCCTTTCCTTTTTCACCAAGGCAATGACCATTTTATTCCACAGTTTTAGTTACCAATACCACCACAATCATTTCTGTATATGAGAAACCTTAATATTATGCTAATATTATGTTATATATCCCTTCAAGAATAACATCTTAAGCACTAGGCCAGTGGTTCTCAACCTTCCTAATGCTGCCACCCTTTAATACAGTTCCTCATGTTGCAGTGATCCCCAACCATAAAATTATTTTTATTGCTAATTCATAGCTGTAATTTTGCTACTGTTATGAATTATGATGTAAATATTTTCGGAGACAGAGGTTCACCATGGGGTCGCGACCAACCAGTTGAGAACCACTTCACTGGAGCTAGCTCAGTGTGTAAGAGTGCTTGCCACACCAGCCCAAGGACCTCAATTCTGACCCTAGTGTCTCTGTAAAAGGATGGATGTGGCCCCCACACACTCTCATAATCCCAGTAGTGTATGCGTTGAGGGACAGAGATAAGAGGCTCTTTGAGGTTCGCTTGCTACTAATTCAGGAAGAGATTGTCTCAAAGGAATCAGGCAGAAAGCAATCAAGCGTGACACTCAACATCCTTGCCTGGCCTCTGTGAGTACATGTGGAGTTGTGCATATAACTCACATGTGTACATAAGCATGTGCACACATGCATGAGGACACATACGTGCGCGCACACACACACACACACACACACACACACACACACATACATTAACTATAAATAAGGAACAAACAAACAAATAGTATTAGGGTAGGTTCTTTGAAACTTACCCTAAGATCTACCTAGCTTGCTTAGCAATATTTGAAGATACTCCTCTCTCCTCCACTCAGTGGTACTGGAGGTATGCGTCCCTAGCTATCTTCCTTTTAATCATTTCAACCCCACTGTTTGTACACCTTCTGTCTCCCCATAATGCTCTGCTCCACACTTCAGGAGTGTCGCCTTAGCATGAGGCCCTAAGCTTTTGATTTCACTTCTGTTTCTTTCAGTCTTGGACCTCCCTCCTGTGGAGCCAAGCTTCAGTGATACAGTGATTTGGTTTTTCTGCATGAAATAAGAAGAGCACTAGAGACCAGAGTCAGAGAGATGACTTTCTCCATTGTGGTACCTGGAGGCAGTGCCTGCTCTGCTCCATGCCCCTGGTGGTAAAAATTATCTAAAACATAGATCACGGTGTCTGCTTCGTTGATGATATCCATACACACTTTCTGATAGGTTAGCCTGATTCCCAGTGGGCAATATAGTTAATACTTACTCCTGTTTAAAATATCCTTTGAATCTTAAATCTCTGTTGAAGCATCATAATGAATAACTGTCTAACATTACTGAGCTATCAGAAAGTCAATTTGTTTGTCTAGTGGGCACTGAACTTAATAAGAAATGTGTGGATCTCGTAGATGTAGGCTATATGTGTCCATCCAGTGGACGACATTTCTCTCCTGGGGCAGGGTCAACAACAAAACTCTGGGAGATTAAGGTAATTGATGGATTTTGTGGTAAAGGTAATTTTAAAATATTGGCTGGGAAATGCAGTGATTGTGTATACATCCTCACATATTGCCTTCTTTATTTACTATCAATCAGTTAATAAACAAGGCTCTTCCTAAGAGAGATCTCATTATTTTTGTTACTTTTTCTCTAAGACTGTATTTCTGGCTATGCTTACTGGGGGGCTTTCTATAATTGGGTTCAAACAGTTCAGTAAACACAGCAGTCCCCACGCACACTCAAAACTAATCTCTAAATAACCAGTGAGGCTCTTAGATGTATGGCCAAGAGATTTCCTGAAGTAAAGAAATTAAATACTCCATCATTATTTTTTCTATACCTGATTCTCTGGAGATTACAAAAGTAAAGGTGATGTGTTGATGAAATTCAGCCTGCAAGCATCAGCTATAGCAAGTCTGTGTATCAACCATGCCATATGAGTTAAAGCAAGAGTTTTCTTTAAGGAAATTGTTTCAAGAAGAGCTACTTCTCAGAGGATATTCTAAAATTCCAGGGCCAGAGTTCAGCACTGCTTCTTAAAGGGTGATCTTCCCAGAGAGACTGAGCAGAGGGCACATAATCTAGACTTGAATTATTAATGTCTCTACAATTGTATCAAGCAGATGTGGGAGCAGTGTTGGTGCACGACTTGTGTCAGGAACAGAGAGAAAAAGAGACTTATCATTTTAAATTTCTCTGTCCAATAATTTTCTTAAAAATAAAGATGCAAGGGCCTGAAGAAGTGGCTCAATGGTTAAAAGCACTTGCTGCCTGATGATGATCTGCGTTCAGATACCAGCACACATGAAACAAACCATACATCCCATGGACACCTGAAACTCTGCTCAGAGAGCTCCAACATTCTCTTGCCTCGGTATGCAAACAGGTCCAAGTTACACAAACACAAACACATGCACACATATACACACATACACACACGTACCACACACACACACGCACACACCATACACACACACACACACACACACACACACACACACACACATATATATATATGTATATCAGATAGAATATGGAAAGTAAATTCTTTCTAAATCTCCCCTTGAGGGATGGAATGGAAGTGATGAATAGGGTTACCTTCTAAACTTTATGTTCAAGATTGACAAAATATGATTGCAATAGTCACTGGCATATTGATGTCTCATAAATGTGGGTTTCTTTCATGTGATTCTACTTGTTTTAACAAAATACCAATAGTTTTATCGAAGGTGATTAACCTAGTACTTTGTTTCTAGTCAAATCATCTGAATTAAAAAAAAATCTGAAAAAGTAACAGCTGAAAGAGTTCTGTAAAATGGGACAAAATATATTCTTTACTTTTTCATAATTTTTGAATGGATGTGCTCAAGGTATCCATGGAAATTCTTATATGTTAGCATGAAGAGTAATAAACTTTTGCTGTCTCTGTAGACATCAGTATGTCAATGATATTTATAGGCACAAATATCTACAATGAATGATACTCTTAGGAAATCCACATTGACTTTTTTCATGAGAAAGTAATTTTATTTTTATTTTTTAACATGTATTTATTAGTTCAAGTTACATCTCCATCATAGCCCCTTCCCTTCACCCCTTCTGGTCCCACTCTTTCACCTTCTACTCTCTCTCTCTCACCTATCCTACTTCTCTGGTGTGGGGTGCCTCCACGTATCACCCCCTTTTGTTCATCAGTCACATGAAGGCTAAGAGATTCCTCTTGCACTGTGGGGGATACATGGCAGATCCACAAAGATGGAGTCTCCCACTAAGAGGTAACAAAGTCTATGTTCTCATTCCTTTGGGTCTATTGATTGTAGGATGGTTATCCTGTACTATATGGCTAAAATCTAGTTATAAGTGAATAGATGCTATGTGTATCTTTCTGGGTCTGGTTTAGCTCACTCAGGATGAGCTTTTATACTTCTATAAATTTCTATAGTTCTATAAATTTTTATAGTTCTATAAATGCAGTAAATTGCATGATTTCCTTGTTTCTGATAGCTGAGTTGTATTCCATTGTGTAAATGTACCATAGTTTTTTAAATCCATTCTTCAGTTGAGAGACATCTGGGTTGTTTCCAGTTCCTAGCTATTACAAATAAAGCTGCTATGAACATATCTGAGGAGATGTCCTTGTGGCTTGGTGAGGAATCTTTTGGATGTATACCCAGGAATGGAATGGCTGGGTCATGAGGTAGAGCTATTCCAAGTTTTCTAAGATATCTCCAGACTGATTACCATAGTGGTTGTAGAAGTCTGCACTCCCATCATCAATGGAGGAGTGTTCCCCTTTCTCCATAACCTTGCCAGCGTATGTTGTCATTGAGGTTTTGATCTTCGCCATTCTGACAGGTGTGAGAAGGAATATCAGAGTCATCTTGAGTTGCATTTCTCTGATGATTAAGGATGTTGAGCATTTCTTCAAGTGTCTCTTGGCCATTCGAGATTCCTCTTTTGTGACTTCTCAGTTTAATTCTGTTCCCCATTTTTGATTGGATTATCTACAGATCCGGAAAAGATCTTTACCAACCTTGTATCTGACAGAGGGCTAATATCCAAAATTTATAAAGAACTCAGGAAATTAAAACATTGGTTCTTTTTTTTTCATTTTTTTCCTTTATTTTTTATTTCTTCAAGTTACGTCTCAATCGCAGTCCCCTCCCTATTCCCCCTCCAGTCCCACCCTCCCACCCTCAACCCCCCATCCTCTTCCCTTTTTTTTTTCTTTTAAGTTTAAGGTATATCTTATTTCCCCCTACAGTTTCCCCTTTCAGTCCAACAAATGGCTCTTTCTCTTATAATAATAAATACAATACAGTACAACAGAGGTAATTAGGCCACAGTTATGAGGGTTATATGGCTTAATGTACATTCCCAATGACCAGTCCATATGTATTTGGTACCTGACTTTAACATTCTACTATCTAAACATCTCCATGAGTTTAAAGGTCTATATCTGACTCAACATTCATACTAACTTGCAACACAATTTTAAAAGTATCTTCTTAGATCTATAACACTCTCTTGACTCCTAAACAACTCAAAATTAAATTATGAGACTCTAGCTATCTGTTCTTCAACCACCTCAGAGACCTGAGAGGGATAAATATATCTGATTTTATAGGAAGTACAGGGCCTGCAGCTTCTCAAACATTGGTTCTTTTTAAGTAGTAAAATATTTACTGTGTTAAAGACTACATTGTCTTATTTAACATTCATTTACATATATCGTATATACATGAATATATTACTAGAACTTTGCTTAGAGAGAGGGGAACTGAAGCTCCTAGATCAGCAGTTCTCAACCTGTGGGTCACAACCCCTTTGGCAAACTTCCATCTCCAAAAATATTTGCATTACGATTCATAACTAGCAAAATTACAATTATGAAGTAACAACAAAAACCATTTTATGGTTTGGGATCACCACAACATGACCAACTGTATCAGAGTGTCACAGCATTAGGAAAGTTGAGAACAACTGGTCCTAGTTAGTAAAAATTTGTTTGAGGTGACAAACCAAGAGTCTAGTGGGGAAAAGCTATTTGCAATATTCCTTTATTTGTAGCTCTTTTCAATTATAGTCCCAGTGAAAACAAATTGTTTGCAAAATATTATACCAAGTTTTTAAACCAATTATATGTAAGACTTTAGTCAGAATCCTTTCATTCAGCAGAGTTTATTAAGGAAGAAGTGTGTGGGAAGCCTACCAGGTGATATAGAAAGGTGTGGAGTAAACATCTCTATGGACTGTTTTATCAGGTGGAGATATAAAATTCATGTATGTAAGGACTTTGATCTGTTCATATTTGGTATCTGATTCAAGCTGTATTTTCAAATAAATATCAATGAAAGACAAATATATATGTCTTATTCATATGCTGGTACCAAGATGCAGCTTTGACCTTATGATCCTTAAGTAGATTCGTGCTTCATTGACATTATTTTGTCACACTTGTTTCCCTTTCTGCTGATCTTTTATCTGTGAGGGAAATCTAGTTCCAGTTTGTTGTTTTGTACCAAATGCTAAGGTGACAGTGCTCAATGAAACCTGTGCTTACTGTACCACAATGGCAGTTCAAAAAACTGTGTGTCTTCCTTAACATTTGGAGAGAAACCTGTTTCTAGGGTCATTTGAATGGCATTGAGTCTGTTAAGTTTTTTGAGTCATAGAACTAGGAAATTGTATAGTAAACCTCAGGGAACAGTAGGAAGCCTAAGAAGTTACAAAGGATATGGCTTTAAAAACATTGTCAGAAATGAGTAGCCCAATTGGGGATATCAAATTATCCAAACACTAAATCTAACTTTTCTCTTACTTGATTAATGGTCGATATTTATTGCTATAATGATATATTTAAAGTAAAATTAAATATAAAATCAGATTAAGTGCAATATGAAAAGTCTGATGCTACTCTTTGGAGAATATATGTGCATATATGCACATACATTATATATTTGCATATATGTGGAAAATGTTTAGTGTATTTCAACTTTTTAATATTAAAAGGCTAGTTTTAAATTATTTAAAGTATTTAAAATTTAGTTCTAAAGTATTTAGAGCTTTAAGTTCTTTGGAAGAACTTAACTGATGGTAATTTTTTGTGTACCTCTTCATGTTCTAATTAACCGATTTTTGTATACAAAAACTAAAATTTATAGAGTTGAATGAATTTGCCTGTGTTCACATGCAAAGCACATGTATTGGAGTGATAAAATAGATGAAAGAACATTATTCTGGTAATGGTTCACAGAAGCCTAACTTATTCTTGTACAACTGAACCTCAGTATATTGAGAGTCATATCCAGATTCAAACAAGAGATTGGTTGACTCATAATTATGTAATTATTACAATAGTAAAAATAACAGACATAATTGTGTTTGTACTAAACATGCACAAACCTTTGTTTCTTATCAATATTTCATACATAATATCATCATACAATTTTCATTGTATTATGAATTATATGGAATCTAGACGAGAGTTTGGTTGCATGGAAGGAAGTACACAGGTTATCTGTAAACCTATGCATTTTGCAAAGGACCGACTCCCACCGACTCTTATGTCCATGCTCATGGGGAGCAAAGGACAACTGCATGTAACGTTGTTTGTGTATTCATATATGTATGTATGTTGTGTACATGTATGTGGAAGAAGAGAGAAACTGACAGGAATGTCTACTTCTCCCTTGGTGTTGGGAATTAAATCATGAAGAGGGAAAGGCAAGAATATTCAATTCATGGCTATTCACATTCCCTTCTTCACATTTGCCATTTCTCTTCTCTGCTCTGATCTCCCTGTCAACCCAGAAAAGCTGCAGAGCCACAGGCCTGCCTCAGAGTTGGAGGACTGGCTGCTCTCCTGGTCTTGGCTTCTGGAGAGCTGTGCTGGTCATTTCATGCAGTTGCAGATTTGCGGCTTAGCACTAGAGATGATAAACATGCCAAGGAAGGGAGACTATGAGGGCCAAAGATACAGGTCAGAAAAAGGAAGCCAGGACAGGAAGCTGATCCATGGGCCTCAGTGGTTTGGGTAAGAGAGGACTCTCTTACGTGAAATCTGTGAGTTGAAGTAAGCTCGCAAACGTTTAGATGCACTGTTCTGACTTGTATAAACAATGCTGTGGTGCTATGGTATTAAAAGCCAACATGGAGTTGAGTGCTTAGGAAAAACAGAATGCAGTTAAGTATAAAAGACACCTATCACAACAGTACATTAGGGAACAAGGAGGGGAAAAGTTAGAAAAGTTCTCTGTAAAGATGTTACATTTCCCAGTTATGATCACATCTAACTGGGAAGACATCTTCTGTAGGTTTTGATATGTACATTAGCATTCTCTCATTATTCTGGGGTAAAAATAAGTCACCTAATAGACAAAATAAGGAAGAAAATGTGGAACTTCAAAGATTAAAAACAAAATAGCTATCTTAATTATAAACATGTCCAAATTTGAATGCATAAAAATGAATGTTGTTCATTGTCTTAGTTAGGGTTTTATTGCTGTTAAGAAATTTCATGATCATGGCAATTCTTATTATGGAAAACGTTTAATTTAGGTCGGCTTATGGTTTCAGAGGTTTAGTCCATTATTGTCACGGCGGGAAACATGACAGTGTGCAGGCAGACATGGTACCAGAGAGGTAGCTGAGAGTTCTACATCCTGATCTCCAGTCACCAGGAAGGAAGACTGTCAGCCATACTGGGGATAGCTTGAGCATAAGAGACCTCAAAACCCATCCCCACAGTGGCACACTTCCTCCAACAAGGACACACTTACTCCAACAAGGCCACACTCCTAATAGTGCCACTTCCTATGGGCCAAGCATTCAAAAAGATCTATGGGGGTCATTGCTATTCAAACTACCACATACATACAGGAATAAAATTTTATATAAAAGTACACCATAAGCATAATCTTTACAAGCCTTGAGTTTTTAAATATCTAAATCCAGAGCATTCATAATAATAGACATCTCCAAACTATTTTCAGCCTTTAAAGTATGTCACTCTCAAATCTCAGCTTGTGCATCATACAGATGGGCACAGAGCTGTGTACATTCCACCTGTAACCAAACTAATAAACAATCCTGAGAGGGAACATCCTCATCTTCATGTCATGAGTGAGCTGAGTGAGGCTGAAAGAGCTCTTAAGGGCTCTATGCATCAAAAGCTACACTATTGGCATCTCAGGGAATTCGGATGCATTCACACTTCATGTTTAGTGTTTGGAAGTGCTGGGAGAGGTAATAGAAGATATCTTTAGGAGGAAAATATTAGCTTGGTTGTTTGGTATAAAATTCCTCAGAGATCTGTCAGTATTGTCTATTTCTTTGACCAATAAACATTAAGAAAATTGTGACTGGGTGTATGTCTTTGTCAAAATTAGAGGATTTTGTTTTAAGATCAGTCATCACAATGTTACTTTTATCATCTATAATTTTACAAACTTGTATTATTTTTAATTATAAGTGTTAATGTAGTGTGGACCCTTGATAGGCACATTGTTATTTCCATACTTGTAGACACCATGTATTCATCCTGGCATCTCTCCTACCTCCATCCTCTCCTACCTTCAAATCTCTCCTCCATCCAATTGTACTCTTCCCCTAATCAGATAATCTTCCATTTTTTTTCTGTTTTCCAAGTTTTACTTATGAGAGAAAATATGTGCTCTGTGTGATTGTGGCTTGTTTCATTTTACATGATGTCTTCTCATTTTCTTCACTGTCCCCAAAATGGTACAGTTACATTCTTCTTTGTGGGTGAACAATATTATATCAGTCTTTATTGTGTGGGTGAATATACCACATTCTCTCTATCCATTCATTGTGGACAGATACCTAGGTTGATTTTAGATCATGTCTACTTTTTAAATAGTGCTACAATAAACAATGGGCATTTTGTATGTGGACTTCATTTCCTTCAGATACATGGGAGAACTATAACTCTGGAGCCCTTTAAACATTTCTTTTCCCTTACTTTTCTCCAATCTGTTCCTTTCTTCTTTTATTCTGTTTATTGCTTGCTTTCTTTCAATTTCTTGCTTTATTCTTCCCTATTTTAGTGGTAAAGGACTTAAAATATAAAGATTTGTGTAAGGCCTAGTAATACAAGCACATGGTGACAATTCGGAGGTCTACCAGGGATATAAAGCAAGTTCAAGGCCATCCTGAGGAACTTACTGACACATTTTTCCAAACAGCAAAATAAAGGGGGATTGGAATATAAGTCAGTGATAGACCCCTTGCCTAACAAGTGCAAGACTCTGAATATGATGCTGAGTAGTACAAATAAATAATAATAATAATAATAATAATAATAATAATAATAATAATTAGTAGTAGTAGTAGTAGTAATAATAATAAATAATCTGACTTAGGTCCATATGGAATAAATTAAAGAGAATAAAAAACATTTTCAGGCTATAAAATTTACTCTTTGTACCCTACAATTCATTCTTTCCCATGACATTGTATTTATTTCAGATAGCAAAGCACCCTCCCATGTTATTTGCCCAATTCATCTTGAATGGAGCAGATGTGACATCCATATACATTAACTTTCTCATTTGAAATGTTTTTTTTTCTCAGAGAAGGCATCCCTCAGGTCTCCCTTATATTCTTTAATTGTCTTTACATTTAGCCCTCACTGGAGCTTTCATAGATATAATTAAATTATTGTCGCAGGTTGGTTGTTCAAAGGCTCCCACTGTAGTCTGAAATCAACACCCTGGCAGCAGGATTGATGGCCATCTGATACATTGCTACCAACTGGGTGCCAAAGTGCTGAATTATCACAAATGGAAAACTGGTGTTTATCCAGCCAGAGTGCTTCCTCTATTTAGTTCTTAGCCTTATGGAGAAATAGGTTTCAGTTCTTCCAATAGCTGGAGAACTTCAAATGCCAACAAAAGTGACATTCCATTTGAAAATTAACAGTTTCTTAGAAACCTATGGTATGTGTCACTTTTCTAATAAATACCCTCTGGTGTAATGTTGTTTTTATTTCCAAAGATGAAGGGATGAGAAGAAAGTTGTGCCCAATCAGTACTAATATAAGGCTTTTACTGAGCCCAGAGCATTTCTGTCTCTTTTCTGTTTATCCCTAGGTCTAGAACTGGAAGCTTCTAGCCTCCATGAAATCTAATCTTCTGTAAGCCTGAACCTTGAAGCCTCCATCTGCTACCCTAGGTATAGAATGTTTTCAGTCTCTGTGACTTACTGATGAAGGAGTTCACCCTTTCTAGTTCTTTTTGAACTCTGGCTGGCTGGTTCAACTCAGCTGTTCTGGCTCAAACTCCTTTCTAATCTGACTAATTCAACCTGGCTTTTCTCCACTTCTCATTGAATTGCTCTGCTTGGAAATATTGCCTTTGAATTCCACAAACTGAACTGCACTGACTGCATGAACTGAATGGAACATCATGAGTTCCGCTGAACTCAACTGCACTCAACTGAACTACACCAAATTCTACTCTCTTTCCTGTCCTATTCTTATGAGAATTGAGTATATCCTATCTCTGATTCATTCTGGCAAATCTTTCTCTGATTTGTCACTTCATCTGCCTCTCAATTAAATGTCACTTTCAAACATGCCTCCTTCCTTCTACAAATTAATCTTACTTTTGTTGTTTGGAATTAAAGGTGTGTACCAAGGGCATATCTGCATTCCAGCCCAATCATACTGTAATCCAGGGTATGTCTGCATTCTGCAGATTCACATAGTCCTAGAAGGTCTTTAGAGGTGATCCCTTGCCAGAGTAGCCATGTTGCTGGATTAAAATTCCACTACACTCCAGTATTCTTTCCAGTGGAAATTAACTTGTGTGAAGAGTTAGTAAAACACACAAGGATGTTGCTATCCTCCTTTACCTATCTCACATTTTAAATATCTCTCCACTGAAGAATCCAGAATCTATTGTTCTAAGCAACCCTCTTTAATATATGGCATCACAAATATATTCTTTGCAAAGCATGTGTACATATCCCATCTGTATGCAGGAACAAAGCTTAAACAAATAAGATACCCTATTTTTTTTTGCCTGCAAGGCCCAACACATATATTCTCACACATGCAATTCTGTTCTATTTCTTAAAAGTGATACTCTATCTGTGACAGTAATATTCTCCTGCACATGGACTCCTTAAATAGTTTGTCTAGAATCTTACACTCAGAAGGTAATTGAAATATAAAACTAAGTATTGCAACCTTAAGATAATTAGTATCATCACTATAGTTAGTTTTTATTACTGTTGTTCACAGGTCAAACCTTTTTTTTTTAAGTTGAAATTGCTGCTCTGGTGTGAGTTTCCTTATTCTTAGTGAGGAAGTTCAGATTTAAGAAAAACAGGTATAATTAGCTTTTTTTCCTTTTTTACATTTCTGTAACGAATAGGTACAAAGCAACATCCAAATTATTCAGAATTAGAAGTGATAGCTTTAGGTTATATTTTTAAAAGGGGGGAGGGCAGTACTTTTCCAGTAGAGATCAGCAATGTCACAAAAAGAAGCTGTCTATTGAATGCAAAGTACTTTGCGGATCAAATTGGTTTGCACAGCCCTAAATTATAAGAGCCTTTACATTACTGTGAGACTAACTTAAGGGGAAAGCAAATTGTTTTCACTGTTTGGGAAAACCTTGAGCACACAGATGTTTAACAGCACAGTTTAACTTTCAGAAACACTCCATCATTCTCAGCAGGGCTCCCCTTAGAACTGGGTTATAGGGGAGGATTGGCACTTTCTTTCTACCTCTGTAGAATTTTGTATAAAGTCACAAGGACTTGGATATGAGCAACAAAACCACAGTGGCTCTAGTAGACCGTGGCGATTTCTGAAAGGCAAGTCTGTGTAAATAGTAGTAATATGTACAAAACTTCTGCACCTCCACTCACCTGAGTTCCTTCAAGACTTATCAAGAAGCAACAGAACATGGAGCTGGAGAGATGACTGAGCACTGACTGCTCCTCAACAGGCCCTGGGTTCGATTCTCAGTACCCACACACCAGTTCACAATCATCATTATCTCCAGTTCCAAAGGGATTCGATGCCCTCTTCCGGTTTCATGAATGCATATGATACATAGACATACATGCAGGCAAAATATCCATACAAATAAAATAATAAAAGTTTGCTTTTGAAAAGTCCCTTCATTGCAGTTCTGAAGTAAGATGCCCTACTGAACGCTCCATCCTGGGATGATATGTGCCATTGTTATTCATAGTGCATTTTCATTTCCTGTTTGGATACAATTCATTTCTATATTCAGTGGTCTGGAGGGTTTTTTGAAGGCAAAAGGACCCACTCATGCCTCTTGCAGCATAATGTCACTATCATTGGAGAATATTTATCTTCATCAGATCCTTTAGGAGGAGTGATCATTAATGTGGAGTGGAAGGAGGTGCTGTTTCTGACATTCTGTAGGCCTAATAGAAGAAAGTAAGCAATGGGTACCTAGTAGATTAGAATCAAACAAGCAATAAGTTTTCATCACCACCCTCAGCTTCCCAAGCATTGCCTACTTCATGGAGGGCTGCAATTGAGAAATTCTATAAGTATGGCAAAGATCACATGATTTATCTTGTACTTTGCTAGAGGATAATTATTTAGGAAATCATAGATAGTTACATATTGATAGTTAATCTTTGCATACAGGAAAGCAGGGTGTTCTAAGTGGAAAACAAATGACCTTCTGCAGAGAATACTTTATTGTTGATTGTATGCTAATAAATCTGCACTGGGTGAATCTTCCCAAACAATTTCAGTGTGAGTTCCTGAGCTCCAACTAGAGCATCTAGTGATGAACTCCGGGGATCGATCCAATTCTGAGAACTCAGGCCATGGGTCATTTTCAATTCATAGCTTGAATTGAATTCATAGTTTGAATGAGATCAAAAATAGATTTCTTTGGAAGGTCTCACAGTGGGCATTTTGGAACTTGGTGCACAATCCTGCATTTCATTCAGTGCAGCAAGCCTAAATGAATATTCTCTGCCAGGGGGCACAGAAAACCTCCAACCCAAAGTAGTTGATAACTCATTTCTGTGTTGCTTTCTTATCAACAGTGGCTTTATATAATTAGACTCTGACTTTCTTCAAAAAGCCTCCATAATTTGACTCAGAGATTGACATTTAAAGGACTTATGTTGGACAAAGTGGGAGAGGAAAAAGACAGAGACAGACATAGACAGAGACACAGACAGACAGACAGAGACAGAGACAGAGAGAGAGAGATGAAGAAGAATTGATGCAACAGGGAAAACAGGGATTTGGAATCTGTCTACCTGGTTCCAGTTCAGTAGCTGTGTGACCTTGAGCAATTAGCCACTGTTTCTGAACACTTTTCATCGTTGAGAAACAGGAATAATAATTGTTACTTTTGAGAACTGTTGGAAGAATTAGGTTTAGTTTTTAAGTCTCTGGTACCTTCATAGTATGTAACAGTGGAGGTTTGAGCAGTTGTTGGTGCCACTGTCAGGAGGGTTTAGGAGGTGTGGCCTTGTTGAAGGAAGTATGTCACTGGAGGCTGGCTTTGAGAATTTAAAACTCTCACTATTTCCATGTCCGTCTCTCTCCTTCCTGCTCCTTCAACCATGCCTGCTGCCAGCTGTCATGCCTTCCTGCCATGACTGACTCTTATCCTTCTGAAACCATAAGACAAATGATCTCTCTGTTCTATGAGTTGCCTCGGTCTTGGTGTTTCATCAGCAGCAGAAAAGTGACTGAGACAGTGTCCTGCAAATAGGAGCTGCAGCTGCCTGGGGTGTTGTACAGCTACACAGAATGGGTTTTCATAAACTCAAAACCTCTTGCTTGAGGTTGCCAGAAACTGCAGATGCTTCCGGGCTTATATGAGAAAGTATAATCAAGGCAAAAAACTTTTTTTTTTTTCATTTAGGCCTTTCAAGTTTAGAAAAAGCATTTCCATCAGACCCCAAAATCCTGATTGGTCCTTTCCTTAGGAACTACAAATGTGAACAGAGAAGTCAAATGCAAATTTTATACTAATGTCGAACTTAAGAACTTAAGTTCTAGGTTTACTAAATGTATTTCCTGTCTTGTACCAATCTGATAGCAAAGAGAGTGATGGGTCTACTTGTAGGGAGTGTTCTGTATAGGGAAGCAGGGAGAGATAGTGGAAAGGTTTTAGAAAGATCATTGAGGTTTAAAGTTTGGCTCTGACAATGTCACTCTCTAACTGTAACCTTGTATACATCATATCATGAAAATTGAGTTCAGATTTTCTCTGTGGTCCAGTATAAAGCTTTTAGAAGGATTGAAAGGGGTCAAGGATCTGGCAGTATTTTAAAAGTAAACAAATTTTTAAAAAATGTTATTTTATTGAAGTAGATTGTCATCTCACAAAATATATCCTGATTATAGTTTCCCCTGCCTCTCACTCCTCCTAATTCCTCCCTACCTCCCATCCCATCCAAATCCACCTGCTTTCTGTTTCTCATTAGAAAACAAGCAGGCTTCTAAGTGATAAAATAAAATAAAATAAAAACTAACACACAAAAATAGAACAAAACAAACATACAGAAAGAAAAGAGCCCCAGAAAAGATATAAAAACATGCAAAGACCCACTCACTCATTAACAAATTTCAGAGATCCCATAAAAACACTAAACTGGAAGCCATACTATATACCCAAAGGACATGTAGGGTAAAAAAAGGACAAAATAAATAAATTAAAGAAAACAGAAATAAAAGCAATAGATTAATAATAATAATTAATAAAGCCAAGACATAATATTATGAGACAAGGAACTTCCAAAGGTCCTGTTGAGTTTGTTTTCCACTACCTATCTACTGCTGGGCATGTTGCCTACCCTGAAGAGTAGTTTGCTTCCCCAGTGAGACTTCCTTGGAGAAAACTAAATTTTCATTTGTAAGTAGTTATCAACTGAGACTACTTCTGCCTTATGGATGGTAGCATGTGTGCACTTCTTCCTTCAGCTCTAGGACCCCCCCACCCCAATCTGTTGTAGACCCATATAGACCCCGATACCCAGCCTCCATCTCTGTGAGTTCATATGTGTCAAGTTGATTCTGTTGATTTAGATGGCTTTGTTTTCTTGATGTCCTCTATCCTCTCTGGCTCTTACACCCTTACTCCTCCCCATCTGCAGGGCTCCCTGAGCACTGAGGGGAGGGATTTGATGAAGACATCCTGTTTAGAGATTAATGTTTCAAAGACTTTCTGAACATTCTCTGCCTGTGAGTTCTGTGTTTGTTCCTATTGCTGCAGGAGGAAACTTCTCTGATGATAGCTGAGCAAGGCACTGATCTGAGTGTAGCACAATGTCATTAGGAGTCATTTTATCACTATCTTCTTTTAATAGAACAGTAGTCTTTTGTTTTATCCTAGGTCCCTGGGCTATTTTGGTTGTCTATGCAGTGTCAGGGGTGGAGTTTATCTTGTGGAGTGTGCCAATATCAATCAGATATTGGTTGGTTACTCCTTCAAGCTTTGTACCAACATTATACTAGCATATCTTTCAGTCAGAACACCATTGTAGATCAAATAATTTGTGGCTGGGTGGGTGTTTACCTTTCTGTTTTGGTAGCATGCAGAATACCTTTCTGAACTAAAGATGCTAGAAAATAAGGGTAAAGTCTCTATGTCAGCAGCAGCTTGACTTCTTCATGTTCAATGAGTTGTGTAAGTGATGTCTTCCACAATGGGGCCTTGCCATCAGTTTTTCTTGGCAACAAACAGCCTGGGTTATTTGGGCATTCCCATGGAATTCCTTTGGCCAACAACTCAATTAGATGTAACCCATTTCCAATACATAAAACTTCATTTAGTAAGAACAGATGGTCAGTTGGGGTTCTGTCTTCCAGATTCTTTGGCAGTCTTATTTAGATTGCCTTCCATATATACATATACACATACATATACACATGTAAGTCTACATATTTAGTATCCAAATATATTAGGAAGTTTCTACTGTGTAAGGCTTCCATACTAATCCTCAAATGGCCCTTAATTTTAGCTGTCTCTCCCCATATTAATTCCCTCATCCCTATATTCCATTCCTCTCCCCACTTGATCCTCCTGCCCCCAACACATAACTATCTGTTGTATTTCCCTTTCCTGTGGATATAGGTCTGCTCTCCCAGGCTCAACCTCCAGCCCCTTACTCTATATCTAACCTCTGTAGTTCTATAGGTTGTAGCTTGGTTATTATTGACTTAACAGATAATAGGCATATAGAAGCAAATACATCCCATATTTATCTTTCTTGGTCTAGGATAAGTCACTCAGGATGATTATTTTTCTAGTTTCATTCATTTGTCTGTGAATTTAATGATTTTATCCTTTTTAATGGGTGAGTAATACTCCATTGTATAAATATTCCACATTTTCTTTACCAATTTATCTTTTGAAAAACATCTAGGTTGTCTCCAGTTTCTGACTACTATTAAAAAAAATTAAAACGTAATGAATATGGTTGAGCAAAAATCTCTATAGTAAGATAAAACGTTCTTTGTGTATATACCCAGGAGTGGTCTAGCTGGATCTTGAAGTAGATCAATTGCGCTCTTCCTCTAGCTGGATCTTGAAGTAGATCAATTGCGCTCTGCCAAACTTATTCAATAATGGCTGTACAAGTTTGCATCTCCATCAGTGATGGATGAGTGTTCTCCTTATTACACATTCTTCCCAGCATGGGCTGTCATTTGTTTTATTGATCTTAGCCATTCTGATAGGTATAAGATCAAATCTCAAAGTAGTTTTGATTTGTATTTCCTTAATGACTAGGGATATTTAACATTTCTTTAAGTGTTTCTTGGCCATTTGAATTTCCTTATTTGAAAATCCTCTGTATGTGTACTGCATTTTTAAATTGGGTTATTTGTTTTCTTGTTAACTAGTCTTTTCAGTTCTTTATATATTTTAGATGTGAGTCTTCTATTGGATGGTTTGCACCAGTTTCATCACACAATTCAGGTATAATATGGACCTCAGCTTCATTGAAGGTTCTAGTCCTTATTAGTGCTGAATCATGAGGAAATTATAGAACAACTCTGTATATTTTCAGATTATTAACTAGTATATTAAACACAATATAGAGTAACCAGGATTTAAAAAAAAGTGCTATGCTTGAGACTCACTCTAAGTGTTCAATAAATTGTGAATGTGTTCTTGGTGATTTTGTTGTTGAGCACTTGCACCAGAGCAAAATAGTAGCTGGAAGGCAACTTGAGAATCAAAATAGGAAACTGATATTCAGTTGAATTTTAATGACCTGCACTGACCTGTTTATGGACATTGCAGGTTTTTAAGTAGAACACTTTTAAGTAGCAACCTGTAGAACATACAAGTAGAATAGGAAGAGGTATTTGAAACTGATATTTGTGTGAGTGGATAGGTGGGTAGGTAAGTACATAGAAGATAGATGATAGATAGATAGATAGATAGATAGATAGATAGATAGATTATAGATAGTAGATAGATAGATAGATAGATAGGTAGACAGACAGACAGATAGATGATAGTAGATAGATAGATAGATAGATAGATAGATAGATAGATAGATAGATGATAGATAGTAGATAGATAGATAGATAGATAGATAGATAGGTAGGTAGACAGACAGATAGATGATAGTAGATAGATAGATAGATAGATAGATAGATAGATAGATAGATAGATAGATAGAGATAGATAGATAGGTGTTAGTAGATTTTTCAGCATTATGATGTACCAGACACTATGCTAAGAACTTTCCAGAAATTAAGTCATGTTACCCTTATATTATTCTGCTGATGTAAGAAATTTCTTCTTTTATAGATGAAGAAACTGAAATTTAGGAAGCTTATGTGACTTGATTAAATTTATGATCTGATATGATGAAAATTGGGGTGTGAACCCAGAAGTCTGACTCTAGAGTTCTTGCTTCATCAATAATAAAATAAATGCATAAATGTTGTGCAAAGCTTTGACAGTGCACAAAAGTGCAGACAAGTTTAGAAGAAGAAAATGCCACTAGAGTTCAAATATGTATTCTTCAATGAAAATATTCTCAAGTTCTAATTGGACACAGTAGAAAACTGACAGAGAAGGGGAGTAGGTCCTCATGCTTCCCTTTGAAAGGATGATTGAAATAGGATATGATGATTAAAGATGCCAGCAAGTTACCGCATCATAGTAGTCTGTGTGTAAGCTTTATGGAAAGAGTAAAAACTGACAATAGAAGACAAAAACTTCACAATGTCATGTTTTTAACCACACCGCAATGTTGAATCCGCATTTCTTAAGTCATAAGGAAAACAATGATTAAACCTAAACATATTTACAGAGAATCATTGCCAGCTATCCTTGCTGTTTACAATTTGGTATGATGCTATAATGATAACTTAAAACTTACCAAGATGTAATAAATATAAGATAGCTAGCTGATGGCAATGTCAAAATTACAGTATGTTTCCTGAACAGAAGTAGGGTGTTTTCTAAGTATGGTTAAATTACAGGCTTTACTAATAGATAATAATTATAGGGAGAAAGTGAAAGGAGATTCTGAGTATAGAATAAAGGATATCCCTAGCATTTCAGTAGTTTGCACTCTGGTAGTGAAGACAATTTTGCCCATATATAAAACTCAGCTTATGGAGGCAAGTTCTATAGCAGGGGGCACCCCTACATTTTGTCTTGTATATATTATTTCATTACTGTGTATTTGTGTATTTAATAGTTCTACTCTCTCTAGAATTTTCTCCTGTCTATAGTTTTATATCAAAGTCTTTGGTATGAAATACGGACTCACTAAACATGTACTAAATCAAATGAATACACCCAAAAGCAAAAAAGCATGCAGAACCACAGAGGAGATGATTAATTAAAAGTAAATTTGAAATACACTGGCCAGAGCAAGGCCATTTAGGTCTAAGTTTATTAAACTGTCACATTTCTGAGAAGAGTAAATTATTTAGCTAGAGGAGGGCCTGTCATTTCTACTAATCCATACTTCTGCCTTTAGGCCAGTCCACAGATGAATTACCTCTGACAAGTCTGGGTCTGCCTTATTTTTAACCTAGAAGTTTGTTGGTGGTGGTTTTTTTTTTTTTAAGCCTTTCACTAAATTCAGAGACCATCCATTACAAGTAGTACCTTAGAAACTAAAAGCTTATAAAATTATTTTAATGGTTCTAGCTTGTGGTTCCCTCCTTAGTTCTACATCTGATAACTTAAGAAACCCAGGAATTCTGCTTCAAGGGGACCAGGGAGGTACTGGGATACTACTCAACATGTATTATAACAAATATCTGTGATAATTAACCAACAAAAGGAAATGGTTTATTTTGGCTAGCAGTTGGGGAAGATCTAGTCCATTTTCATTTGACCCATATCTTTGACCCCCTGGTAAGACAGAACAGCACAGGGTAAATAATGCACACTAGGTCTCACACACAAAATATTATTTAACCATAAAGAAGAAGGAAATCCTATTTTTAAGCTGTAACATAGGTGATTCATCATCCAGAATGGAGTAAGCCAGTTACAGGAGGGTAGATACCACGTGCACATCAAGTGTAGGAAATATATAAATGGGTTAAATCCATAGAAAGAGAGTGTAGAGTGGTGGTTGCCAGAGCGAGGGGGAAAAAAGAAGGCTTTGCAATGATTAATGGGTCAAATCGTTTTAATTTTTAAGAAATGCATGCATGTGTATTATGTGACTAGCCATAATAAATGCTGCACTGAATTGATGACCATGAGAATCCATTGCTATTTCATTTTTAAATCACAATGCTCCTTTACTCATTTTGCACTGAGAGCTGTACCACAGACCAAAATACTCATGTTGGTGTGATCACTGTAAAATAACTGTCTTCCTTCTTGATGGTTTTAATAAACACTATTACTTTATGCTGAGATCAGAGGGCACAGTGGATGCAAATAAGAGAAACTGTGCTTACCCCAATAATGATGGCTTATGTTATGTTTTGAAAAAGGAATGGAAAAAGTAGAACCACGATTCTTATTTTGCACGCAATATTATGGTCTTATAATAGAAACACAAAAGCTAAGTCAATGAATGGTAGATGGAAGGGAAGCATGGTCTATTCTCAAAGGGAACCACTATTCAAAGAATGCTTTCCTGAGTGGATGGTACTGAGTCCTTCTGGAATCAAGGAAGACTCTAGAATTTCTTAATAGAAGTGGCATAGATAGATAGATAGATAGAGATATAGATATATGCCAATCTAATAGAAAACAAGGCTTGGAGCTTGCATTTAGAGCTGGGTTGCAAAATCAACCCATTTCTTAGCTAATACTGTGTCATTAGGGGAGATTTAGGGAGATAACTCCTAGTGCACTCTACAGAAAAATCAGTGGGGCTTATGTGCCAATTTGGAGTGAGGTAGACAGCATGTCCAGTGATCACAAGCTGAATGTGGGAACACCTGTTCAGACTCTATGTGAATGGAAGACACAGGAGGAACGAAGCATAAACCAGACTAATGAATGCAGAGATTAAGGGACAAAGGACACGGAAAGGGTCTTGTGCTCACTTTAAAGATTCCACTCTCTGTGAAAATGAAGGTCCCAACAAAGGAGACTTGGTTAATAGACAAAGGGCAGGATAGGATGGATTACAATGTATTTTAGTACTCACATTGGCTGTCTAGAACTGGAGCAAAGGTGTATGGCAGTTAAGTAACTAGTTTACTAGTGTATAGTAAATTTATGTTATCTTAGACTAGAATAGTCATGATGATGAATGAGAGAAAAAGACAAATATTAAAGATACTTAGAAAAACATATATAGATATTTTAGAGTGTTAATTAAAGTACTAGAAGAGACATGGGATGCTTACAGAAGTTGAATCTCAGAGCATGAGAACAAATTACTTGTGTTGGTATAGCTCAGCACATAAATTAAATTGCTAAAATATTCAGATTAGAAGAGATTATTGTAATATTTCTGTTGTACTTCTCAGAATATCTGAAACAAAGTCACATAATTAGTGTTTTGATTTGTGGGATAGTTCTACTGAGTGCATTAGAACATAATAAGTCTACATTTCCTGGAAACCGTTATATAATTTAGCCTTATCAGTAACTCTGATTAATTTTCCCACAATCCCCACTCAAATTCAAATATGTTTTTGCATCTTCAGAGCATTTTAAAAGATTTTTATTTTTTGTTACTTCCTATCAGCTTGGCTATCTAGGCTAAATCTCTTCATCTCTGTGTACACACCCATCCACAATGAATTCGTGCTTGTTTTATTTTTTTCCTTTATTTTTTATTTCTTCAAGTGATATCTCAATCGCAGTCCCCTCCCTATTCCCCCTCCAGTCCCACCCTCCCACCCTCAACCCCCATCCTCTTCCCTTTTTTTTTTCTTTTAAGTTTAAGGTATATCTTATTTCCCCCTACAGTTTCCCCTTTCAGTCCAACAAATGGCTCTTTCTCTTATAATAATAAATACAATACAAAACAACAGAGGTAATTAGGCCACAGTTATGAGGGTTATATGGCTTAATGTATATTCCCAATGACCAGTCCATATGTATTTGGTACCTGACTTTAACATTCTACTATCTAGACATCTCCATGAGTTTAAAGGTCAATATCTGACTCAACATTCATACTAACTTGCAACACAATTTTAAAAGTGTCTTCTTAGATCTATAACACTCTCTTGACTCCTAAACAACTCAAAATTAAATTATGAGACTCTAGCTATCTGTTCTTCAACCACCTCAGAGACCTGAGAGGGATAAATATATCTGATTTTATATGAAGTACAGGGTCTGCAGCTTCCCAAACTAAGAAATGACATACCATTGGCTGCCTGGACAGTTCCCATTTTCTCTCCATACATTACAGCATCGATCTGCAGTCATTTGGCCCCGTTTCTCTGACAGACATTGATTGTAGAGCAGGGGTTATAAAGGACTTACCTACCCTGTCTTGGCAGAGCTAGGCTGTTGACTTACCTGCTTCTAGGTTTTGTCCTTTTTGGACAGCATTCTGTCTACAGTTGGGGCAAGGGGCTTTTCCTACCAAGAGACTAATTCAATCATCTCCCACTGGAGATTCTTCAATGCTCATCTTCTACTTGGAGGAGAATAGGGGGTGCTGTCAGGAGTTGATATGTCTTGATATAAAAAAATCTAAAGTTATGAAAACATCTTTGAATGCCATATTCTGCAAATCTCTTGAGGTTTTTGAAGAGGCCCTATCTATCTCTTATATTAGGGTAAGCAGATGTTGCTTGTCTCTTGCCGGTTTATTTCTAATTAGCTTAGAAAGTAACTATAATAGGTCACCTAACTGAATGACTGGCTTGCATAACCATTAGTTTGCATTTCTTAATTATCCTAAACAGTTTATGACAATTAGTAGTAAAAGGCCGAAACATCACATTTCATTTTTTTCTTTACCTCCTAACCCTTCCATCCCATTTCTCTGGGGTGGGGTGTCCTTATATAACAGTCCCTCATCTCATTTGAGAGGTTATATGAGGGCCAAGAGCCTCTTCATTCATTGGGGATCTACAAAGCAGTACCATCAGTGAAAAGTGTCTCATTGCCCAGGAGAGAGAACTACTAAACAAACAAACCAATAAGCATACCATAGATAAAAAAGACTAAAAAATAGAAAAAATATAACTAATATATAAAAAATAAATAAAAAATAAAAATTAAAAAAGGAAGTCTATGTCCAAGTTCCCTTTGGTGTGTTAGTTGTAGTATCGATACCTTCTACTATATAGCTAAAATCCTACTATAAGTGAATAGATGCCATATGTGTCCTTCTGAGTCTGGGTTAGTTCACTCAGGATGAGCTTTTCTAGTTCCATCCATTTGGCTGCAAATTGCATAATTTCATTGTTCCTGATAGCTGAATAATATTCCATTGTGTAGATGTACCACAGTTTTTTAACCCATTCTTCGGTTGAGGGACATCTGGGTTGTTTCCAGTTTCTAGCTATTACAAATAAGGCTGCTATAAACATAGATGAGGAAACTTCCTTATGATTCCGTGAAGAGGCATTTGGGTGTATACCCAGAAGTGGTATGGCTGGGTCCTGAAGCAGAGCTATTCCAAGTTTTTTAAGATATTGCCAGACTGACCTCCATAGTGGTTGCACAAGCCTGCATTCCCACCAGCAATGGAGTACGGTATCCCTTTCTTCACACCCTCGCCAGCATGTGCTGTCATTTGAGTTTTTGATCTTAGCCATTCTGACAGGTGTGAGATGGAATCTCAGAGTCGTCTTGAGTTGCATTTCTCTGATGATTAAGGATGTTGAGCATTTAAATGCTCAACATTCGTGCTTGTTTTGTCTCATAAGATTTATCACTGAATTGGTTTCACATTTGGAAATCATTTTAAAGTCTGTGATATTATAAGTATTCTTGGTTATCTCATTTTGAATGGTAATTGTGCTTGGATCCTACAGTTACCAAGGCCAAAGAGGCATAGAATAATATTGACTTACTAGCATTTATCCATTTGTGTTTTTTCACTTTTCAAATCAAAGAAAATTCTACCTAATGCAATATGGCATTCCATGATTATTTAACTTATTAAATGGACATCTGCTTTCCAGTTCTCTTGCAGTAAGCACTTAGCTCTTTTGTAATTAATATTTTCATTTCCCATATGGATAGAGTGCCTGAAAGAAATTTTATCCGGAAAGAAAATTCTGCCTAATATTTTAGTACACTTCAATTTATTTAGTGATTCATCTTTGCTGCTAATTTTCTATTAAACAAACCAGGCCAGGATATTAGTTTTGAACTCTTGCTCTAAGACAAGGGCTTGTTCTACAGAATCGGTGCCAGGTCACAGAGAGTTCAATAAGATATATCTCATCGGGGCATTACCCAGTGTGTCTTCTGCCCAGGTTAAATCACAATGATAAGTAGGATGTGTGTTTGTACATTGCTAATTCTTGTTTCACCAGAATTTCATGTCATCTCATGGTTATTGCAGCTGTCCAATTACCAGTGATCAAATTAGATCATTGTTAATTAGTGGGTCTGTCTCGTAGTACAGAAGTCTCACTGGGTGAACATATCTGCTAAAGTGGTCTGTCCTCAGATGCAGAAAGCCAAATGTCCTTTTTGAAAAGAAAGAAAAATCTTTAGAGGAGAGAAGGCGGAAGAGGAAAATTAGTTTGCACATGCTAAAGTGAAATAATGATTTCAATATAGTCTTCTGATAAGCGTGATGAAAGTTTACTGAGATCTTATGTATCTTTGATGGAAGGTAGCACCGCCTATGAAACATAGCTGCTTATTTATCTACTAAGAAATGACATACAGGGCTTATGAAAACAGATATCCTATGGACTTTTTGACTAGAAGAAATAGCTCATTTGAAAAATCTCCTCATAGCAGATTTAGAATCCTATGATGATTTATAACACCTTAATAGTGCTCATCCAGGAAACCTTCCATCTTGCTGCATACTGCATACACCATCACAGAACTGTGATGGATGCGTACTGACTTACCCTATGCAGATGGATTCTTATCCTTGAGAAGAAAATGAGTGAGGATGGGGCATGTCTTCCCTGAACATACCAACGGGCCATTGAGCCATGATAACTTCCCAAACCACCAGAGAAGCATCTATGGTTATATATCAGATCAAAGGATCCATAGTTTTCAGTCCCTGACATTGCTGTTTGGAAGTGATGGCATTGCCATATTGTGTCGGATGCCAGTGTAACACCATGCATCATGGTGATCTGAGAGACCTGAAGCTCTCTGGGGCTTTATCTGACCTAGAAGTTCTTTCTGGTGTTAGTTATATCTTGTTCTAGTAAAGGCAATATGTTGTGGGGTGGAAACAGATTTCCTGTTTGCTTCCCATTGAGTGCCCTGTAGTGATTTTTTTTTGCCTCGACTTTAATGTCCTTTTATATTAATTTTGTCTCCTTAATTCTCTTTCATAAGGAAAATGAAATTATTATCTCTGCTCAATAATTCAAATTACCGTTACTGTCCTCTTCTTCCCTCTCCTCCACTTCCTCTTCTTCTTCTTTTACTTCTTCTTTATACAAACAACCATATAAAGAGTATCTTCTCAAATCTAGCACCAAAATCTAAATGCTTGTCTCTGGAGCTTTGATGACTTAAATATCATTACAAACATTTACTTATATCCTTCATTTCATGTATATGTGTGCATGTGTGTGCATGTGTGTATGCACACACATGTGAGCACAAGTCTTCACTCAAACATAAAATAGAAGTAAAAATGATTGCTTACTATGTGCTAGGTACTTACAAAAATGAATAGTAATAGACCAAGGTCTTCCTCTTTGCTTTATTTGGAGAAGTATTTTTATTTATTTATTGATTTTGAGTTTTAAGTTTGATATTTGGCCATGATGTGTAGGGATGGTCACAGCTGGATTTGAATCACTATGTGGAACAGGCTTCCCTTGAGATCTCTGCAGTCCCTCTTCTTCAGCCATTTGAGTGCAAAGTGAAAAGTGCATATCAATATTGGTGTGTGTGTGTTTTTGCATGAGTGCACACGTGAGCACACTGGAAATCGGGAGAAGGATATCAGGTATTCGGCTCTATCTCATTCTAACACATTCCTTTGAGACAGGTTCTCTTACTGGAACTAAGCTGGAGGCAAGTCAGACTCAAGGGAGTCTTCTATCTCAGTCTTGGATCCTCACAGCCCTGATGTTGCAGTACATGGCCACACCCAGCTTAGCAAAGGTGTTTTGAATACCTTCTCTATTCATTTAGACCCTTGTGTAGAATCTGGGAAAGAATCATTTTTATGGAAGTGTGTGGGGATGGGTTTCTACTCCTTCAATGGTGTTTAGATCTAGCAATTATTTATCAAGAGTCCTTGTGTAGAAATTACCCTGGTAATGGTTCTAAAGTAAAGAGTGCCAAGTGAGTCAGAATTAGGTGTGTACTGTTTTAGAACCCCATCTGTCCCCTGGGAGGACAGGTCTGATGGCACTCAGTAGTTAATGACCAAACTAGTTATAAAACAAGGCTATGCCTTTCTCATTCCTAACTAGATGGCAACCTACTTTTCAATCAAACCAATGCTTCTTTTCTGTAGGACCATGTGAAAGATCTGAGCAGTCTGGTCAAATATATGGAAATTCATGAAGATTGTATCATCTCTAAATGTGGTTGTGGTTAGTGTTTCCCTCTACTGAAAATACTGTGGGTGTGTTCGGCAAGCATGCTGAAACTGAAATATAGGCATGTCCTCTTTGGAAAGAAATTGCTTTAAATTGGAGAGGCTTCACTCATTTTTAGTGAAATATTTTGAAAATTATGTCTTAGAAAACCAAAGTATGAATGGCAGGATTGAATATATCTTTCACTTTAAAATGCAGACTCTCTCTGTGGTGAATGAATTTTTTGTGGTAAAGTATTTGGAAGTAAATCCTCAGAATAATTTGGGGTGAGGAAAAATACTACTCTAAAATAAATAAACCTATCATCTTTGAATCTTAAAAGTCATCATATTTTGAAAGAAATAGAATTAATAATTGTTCGTAGTATGAAGAACATATACTTGTGTTCATGTAATCATGACTTAAAGTAAATTAAATTCAAAATGTAAAGGATCTGAGTAGAACACTGTGACCTTGATAATTTTTTCAAAATTAATTGATAATTTTTGGAGTTAATATTGGAGCTCGGATTTCATTATTTGCTGATTTGGTCCCTGTCTGGGCAACTGGATAAGTGATTCCCAGAAATAGTGAACATTTCCTTCCCATGTTAAGTTTCCCATCACTTCGTACTGCTTATGCTATAGAGTTTCTGCCTAGATGCATCATTTCTCGAAAGACAGGTCCTGATGCCCTGATACAAAGTTCTCTTTCCTGAGATCTGTATTGCACATGTGGATTAGGGAGGAGGGAAAAGTGAGAATGCCAAATTGTGAGGAGTATTCGCTACTGTGAGGCTCCATCCAAAAAGGGCTTGTAACACAGTGTACAGTCTTGTAGCCCAGCTGTGTGGAGCATTGATTGCTTCTGCCTAGAGCAGGGATACTGTCAAGTTGCTCTGTGAGTTGAGTCATCTATTGACAAAGAGCTACCAGCCCACAGATAATGCTGTGCAGAGCTGCTCTCGCTGCTCCCTCTGCTCCCACGATTAACCGCTTATAGCAGCTGTCAAAGATACTGAGGCATCCACAGGGAAAAAAGACTTTTACAACTGCCTGGAAGAAAGGGGTGTGAGGGAAGAAGCCTTTCTATGCAGAGCTGACCAAAGAAAAGAGTAGGCATCAGTGCAGTATGAATGCATACCTCACCAAGCAACACAGCTGCAGCCGGGGGTCCGATGGGATGGATGCCGGCAGGAGTGCGCCCACCCTCATCAGGGATGCCCACTGTGCCTGTGGCTGGCAGAGGAACGCTCAGGGGCTCGGATACAGTTCCCAAACTATGCCCTCCTCAGGACCTGGGGGTCCGGCTTCAAACAGGACCAAGCTGGTCACCTTGTGGGACAGTGTACGGAAAAGCCCCCACAAGACCAGCACCAAGGGCAAGGGAAATTATGGGGACCGTTGTGCCTGCCCACATGGTTGGTTCAACCCTGCACAGGTGAGCTTTTTCTTTGTGGCTTTCCTTCTGGGTTGTAAGAAAGTTGTGTTTAAGGTCAGGGTGGCTTGAAAACTTTGCAGAGTCTTCGCTGACTACGTTTGTCTGCTTGGAAAAATGTTAGGCCAAAAAGAAAAAAAAAAAAGCTTTCTAGTTTCACACGTGTTTGTGGTTTTACACTTCTGGGAGGTGGATAGAAATCCAGGGATGCTGTGTGTGTGGGTGTCAGTGACTTTTCCTCCAGTTCACCTTCTCAAATCCCCTGATGACTTTTAGGGTTCTGTAGCATGGTCTGTTAGCCGCCCTCTGAACCTAACTGCACTTCATTACTCTTTTCTCTTCAGCCTCCTTTTAAAATTATTATATTTTTTAAGGAATAGAAAGAAAATGAATTTTGAACAGACACTTCCTACTGTGATAAAAATAAAAGAACATTTATTTCTCCATCAAATGAGGGACTTGATTGTGTTATTCTGATTTTACTCTTATGATAGTATGTGTCTTTTTGGTTATGGTAGAGAAAACTTGTTTCTACCACACAGTTCATTTTACAAATGAAAAGACTAATTGGAAGCAAGAGGGAGGGTAATCATGCTTGGAATAAAAGAGGAACACATTTAATCATAGAGAAGCAAAAAATGTCGTTTATATTAGGACTACAACCATTTATCCTACCAATGCTTTTGTTAACATATTCATATTTATTTAATTTGATTCCTAAACTACTTTTGCCCTTGAATTACTAGCCTTTTACCAGAAAGAAATTTGGCTTATTTTTGTTTTCCTGCTTCCATAAAAAGTGGGAGAGGCAACTCTTGGAAATGCTATAAATACAAATAAAATGCACCTGTAGTCACTTTCATGAGCAGAGATTATTCTTCAATATGTCCTGGAAGAAAAAAACTGTGTTTGCAGGGGGAAAATCTCAATTTCAATATTTTAATACAATTGACATATAGATATTGTTCATGAATAAAATGTTAGAACCTAAGGGGTGAAGAAGGGAGTTTAATTTCGATAATAGTTTTTTTCTAAGTCCTTCCAAGAATGCCATATATCACTAATTTTTAGTAGTATAGTTATGTACTCATGGCCAAGCATATGGCTTTGTGATTCATTGGTAGGGAATTAAAAGCTTTACTTAGAAAACCAGAATCTCAGATCTTCTTTTAGGAACTACTTCGGCCTTAAATGGAACCTGATGTTGGGAAATGTAGTCAAATTTTAAAGTTAATATGAACTCCAAGCTGTATAAGGATTCTTGATAATTGTGATGATTCTGTGTGCTCATCGAAAAAGCATTGGTTTAATATTCTTTAACTATAAGTACATGTAGGTTGCATTAAATTCTCCGAAGAAGACAAAACTTACTAATAACATACAGCTTATAAGTTTTGCATGAAGAAATCAAGTTTGGTTTATTATTAGAATACATTATTTTTCAAGAAGTAACACGCTTTTAGTTCAACAAATGATAATTTCACAAACCAAAATAAATTTAAAACTAGCTTGTAATAACAACATAACAAAATATTAATATATGTTCCAGCCAAGGGATATTTCTTTATTTCTTCCTTTTTAAACAAATCTGCTTCCTGCTTGCCTGAAATTTATAACCAGCTAATATTTTAAGGGATTGAAATAGAGTATGCACTGGTAATTAAGGAGTCTGTGACATATGAGATGGCAATAAATTGAACCAGCCCCAATCTCCTTTACTCCTTAGCATGTACATTTCTGGGCATTTTTCTTGTAACTCATATGTACTTTATTATTGGCTAGAATAATGTGCCTTCATGTTGATGTTATTGTCCCATTTCATTTAAGCTTTGCAGTGAAAGCCTTTCCTCCCCATAACTCTTTTTTCATTCTTTCTTATCTCAGATCTGCAAAAGTTCTGTGCTACTCTGATTATTCTCTCTCTTAGCCTTTTCTGTACCCATCCAAATAGATGACAAGGAATAACTTTAAATTTTTAATGCATGTGTGTGCATATATTTAAAATATAAATACAAATATCTCTAAAACTTAACCATTTGTGTATACTATATATGTATATGCTATATTGTATACATATTTTCATATATACATATAAACATATGCATGTATATGCATATGTAGCTTTATATATAGAAATTAATATTTTATATCATTCTTAATCTATCACAGGGAGAATACTAGTTTAGTTTCCAAAGAATACTTCATTCTTTTCACTTGAAAAATTTCTTCATTTAAAGCATTTTCCTCATCATTTAGAGAATTAAATATGCTGAAATATGAACATATGCATATATATGTCTTGATTCATCCATATGTACACTTGTAGCACTTAACCAATGTTTTACATATATGGATAAGACTCATCACTCGGGGAATCTGCATACTACTATAAATACAAAAATGTGTATGTATGTGCATGCATATGTCTGTTAAATCACAATCTGTATTGAGAGTTTTATAATAGTATTTTAGTCTTTAGTTTCTCAAGTAGGATGTGAAATGTCCAAGGGTAATGACACTAAAATCTTTGGTGAAGCAAAATGCAAAAGGGCGGTTCATGCTTTATAAAACCCAGTGACCCACCTGTGGTGCAAAAGGGGGCTGAAGAATCCTAATGTTTGGGAATTGAGATCTTGTTCTCACTGATATTTACTGTATTGCATGGAAATCAGAAACATTATTTCCAGGTGTTATAATAGAGAGCTCTGACAATGAGCTGACTTCCTCCCAAGGCTCTTGGCCAAACTCTAACCATTTGGGGCCCTGAGTACTTAGCAAGAACGATGCTAACAAGATTCTGTCATCTCATTGCTCCTTAGTTGGTCTAAAAAATAGTTCTATCTCTTCTCAAATAAGTTTGTCATTCTGTTTGAATCTGTAGAGTTAATATAACCATAATAATATGTAAAGAATTGGAAAATTGTACCATCCAAAAGTGAGTTCTGTAGTGCGTGTCTGCAACATCATTGTTGGCCTTGCAAAGAAACATATCCATCATTACTTCTGTGGCATTTCTTCCTACTTCAGGATGAAGTCAGGAGATACAACAGAACCATGGAAGCTTGGAAATCATAGTCATAAGTATTTGTTTCTCATTCCTCCATCATTCATTGTTTATTCAACTACTGTGTACTGAATGTGTATGAAATAGCACTGTGTCATACCCTGTGTATATTCTAGGAAATGAACTAGACCCCTATAGAGTCCATATTTTATCACAGTCTATGTATTTGGCAATTACATAATGACCTGAAAGTTCCAAGGAATATGGCAATTACTAAAGTGTGTGTCTAGGCTGCAGAGGACTTGCAGAAGAGTAAGAAGGCAAGATGCTCCTTAGAAAAGATGCTGTGTCTCTTTATAACTGAGTTTTCCATTTTGTAAAATGGTGATTTAAAATAGCGCCTACATCCTGGGGCTGTGGTAAGGAATGATTAGCACTGTGTACATAAATCACTTACCACAGGGTTTTTACCTAGCAAAGGCTAAATGGACATTGCTAATGTGAAAATAACTTCACAATCAATGCCTCTATTATAATTTTATTTTGCCTTATTTCATTTTCTTGACTTACTAGGAAAAGAATATAAAAGTTAGTAAGAGCTCTGTAGAAATGATATTATTTGAACTAAGTTGGATTAGATACTTCACAAAACTAAATGTGTTTATTAAGTTGATAAATAAAGAAGTAAACCTATCAAGTTAACTTTTTTCTTAGAAAACCACTCTTACTTCCCACTCTCTTCTCACATCCCACATTTATATTTTGGCTGTGTTGTTTTGTGGTCCATCAAGTTTAACTGAGGCTCACTGGGTGAACGTAGATTTAGAGTTCTCCACTGGAACACAAGTGGGTATACAACTGAAGACAATGACTCTCACTTTCTCAGAGCCTTTAGGTAGCTAATAGATCAATATAAATGAATAGAACCCAAAAGCCCCTCACCCACTCTATTGACTGGTCAATAGACCAATCTTTTATAGGCCTCTTAGAAGTAACCAAAACTTTTTGATGAGTGTAAATAGAAAAAAATATGCAGCATCCTAGTGCCTATGTTGAAGTTTATATAGATCTGCCCACCCAGAATTCTGGGTAGGTTCATCAGCACAGGAAAATAGGGTGGAGGATAGAGCCAGGGACTAGTTAATGCCTCCTGGGCCTGGATAACAAACCCTGAGTATTTGCCCTGCCACTTTCTGTGTGTTGAGCCTCTGGACCAATAAATCCTTCTGAACCCAAATTTCTCTAATCCTGGTGTTTTCCTTGCTGACACTCCAAATCTCCTTCAGTTCTGTCTTAGGTAGGTTTCTATTGCTTTGTTTAAACACCATGAAAAAAGCAACTTGGGGAGGAGGGGTTTTGTTTTCTTTTTCTTTTAGCATATAGTCCATCATGAAAGGAATTCAGAGATGGAACTCAAGGCTGGATGCAGGGACTGAAATGGAGCCTCTTACCGGCTTGCTCCTCATTCCTTGCTCAGCTTGTTTTCTTATATTCCCTAGGACCACATGCTCAGGGATATCACCACCCACATTGGGCTAGACCTTCCCATATCAATTATTAATCACGAAAATATCCCAAAAGACTTGCCTATAGGCTGATTTTATGTAGGTATTTTCTCCATTGAGATTCCCTCTTCTCAGATGACTCTAGTTTGTGTCAAGTTCATGAAAACCTAACCAGCACAAGCATTCATTCACTTTGCAAACTGATGTCCACAAGTGTATGGGACACACTCTAGAAAGAGTTTAATTCCAGACAATCCTAAATTTGAGCTTACAGTTTCTGTGTGATCACCTAGGCTCAATATCTGTAAACATTGTTTTTCTCTTCTGTAAAACTTGGGATCAGAAAGTCGTGGTGCAGAGAAATTAAATAAGAATTGAATACAATTTCTATAAAGACCCCAGCATGGTACCCAGAGTCTAATTGTTCACCACATTCTATTTATTACGACCAGTGATGTCAACATTTTACATTTTCTTAACCTGAAGAACTTACTACCCTCCTGCATGCTGCCCTTTCATTAAAATTTTATGGCTTGCTTTTAATGATGAAGGTTAAGCTAGGCAGTCTTCCAGAAACTTTTGGCATAGGTCTATACCACTGGAGTGACACTGTGTCCTTCGGGGTTCTGAGAAATTTATAATTGTACAGGGAAAGAGAAAGAGACAGAGAGAAAGAGATAGAGAGAGAGAGAGAGAGGAAGGGGGAGAGGGGAGGTCAAATATGGTTATATTGATGAAGAATCATTCCCATAACCTTATGTTCAAAAGTTAACAGAAGAAGATTTTGTAGCTACCTCCTGCTGGGGATGGAGGACCACATTTGAAATATCCAGCCTAGCTTTGTAAATGTAAATCTCCCTCAAAATGAGCAATTTGGTACAACAGTGAATGGACAGCTTTTTAGCACAGGAGGCAAGACTTCCCAACATTGACTATCTGCATTAGTCTGTGCCTCATTAGAAATGTCCCATATCTTCTTATAGCTCTGTTCCTTCTTTGTACAACCCCTTTCCTTACAAAACGGAATGAAGCTTTTTTTTTTTTTTAAGTCTGGGAAACACCAGGCATTCTGAGGAAGGAAAACACAGTCAAGGAAGAATTAAAGTTCCTGTGGCAGGCCTGAACACCCCTGCTACTCACATAACTGGATGCTGAAATCAGCTGAGCCCTCTCCACAGGGCAGAACAGGGAGAAATTCAGCACGGAGGGCAGGAAGGAGAAGGGCAAATATTTTGTGGATGCCTGGTGGATGGAACACTGAATTAGGGGACTTATCATACTCAATATCCCTTTGACACTGACAAAATCCTATTCTAATTCCCATATTAAGGAGTAGAAACTACAGCTCAGAGTAACTTGGTCACTGTCACATTACTAGGGTTCAACTAGATGTGTATTTGGCTCACATATTTGTTCTATTACATCTGGCAGTTACACTTGTTCTCAGACCTGGGAGGTAGACTACAACAACTTACCACATTAGACCTCTATAATTGCCCAATCTACCAGAAATTTCCATAAAGGTTTACAGTAATGAACATGTTTTTGGGGACTGACTTCCAATTGGAAAATCCAAATTTCCCTGCATTATTTCTTAGTCTCAGGAATCCTTAGTAAAGTCTTTGCAGATCCTTGCCCAAACTCATCAGGGTTAAGGACAGTGCTAAGTTGAAGCATTGAAAATCATGAGCATCAACAGCGCAAAGAGATACTATTCCTAACCTCATTAATCTGTGCTATCCTTGCATTGTGTTAGGTCTGCAGTATGTGTGGTAGGGAAGTGGGAGAAACTGGCCAAAATATAAAAACAAAGCAGAAGTCTGTGGAGAAGTCTTCAGTCCCCATGCAGTCTCTCACATTGCCTAGTGTTTGGGAATCTCACACATTTGTTCTATCTGCCTATGTACAAAGCAGATGGAGAACCAACGGCTAATACTCAAATGTCTCTCTATGAGCCACCTTCTTTTTCTTGTAACTGTTATTCGTCCATCATCACTCACTGTATTCTACTGTGTTCCATCCTTTAAATTCTCAAATGCATTGACATTCTTTGTGATTGTGTCAGAAAGTCTGGATGAGAAGTTCATGGCCACCTAATAGATTTTTCAAATGAGAGACTGAAGCCTACAAAAGTTAAGAGACTTGCCCAAGGTCATTTAGTTTGTGGCAGACTTGGCCCAGGTTTCTGAACTCAGAATTGAATTATCATTTTACTGTTCCAAGATGTTCCCCTTCTCAGTCCTCTGCACTCATCTTCATGAGGATTTCTGCCAGAAAAGTTATTAGGCATCCAAGTTATTGGGAATTGAACAAAAAAATTCTATTAATACACAAACCTAATTTTTACTAAGAAGACCAGCATCCTGAAAAGTAGGAGAGCCACTAGAAAATATTATTTATTGTGATGATTTTTGATTGGGTGGCTTGGGTTTTGTGTGTGTATGTGTGTGTGTGTGTGTTTGTGTGTGTGTGTGTGTGTGTGTGTGTGTGTGTGTTTATGTGTTTATGTGCACGTGCATGTGTGATGTAGGTTTGCAGTGTGGGCTAGGCTGGCCTAGAACACATGTCAGTCTGCTTGTATCATACTCTTAAGTGCTGAGATTAAAGGAATGCACCACCATTTCTGGCTTAGGAAACATTTCATAAGCAGGAAGATCCTTTTGTGTTGACAAAGTTTGGGATGTGTTAGACTGGCCTTTATTAGTAGGAAACCAGAGATGCTACATGCACTAAAGTATTCAGAGCAGTCCTGTACAGCAATAAATTCCACCATGCACATAGTATAATTTTGAACCTCATACTGCACATTAATAAAGAATATCTGAAAAGGTATCCCTATTTATCCATAGCCCTAAAATCAAACTTAGTTTTATGAAAGATGCAAAATGTTCTTGAAAAAAATTATTCATCATTGAATTTTCTAGAAGTTCAGTTCCTATATATTAAGGGACCTTTGTAATCAATCCTATTGTTTTTATCAAGAGTTGTTTGTCATTTTGTTGATTCTAGCCTTACGTTGATTCTGTTTCAGATAATAGCATCCTTGACACAAACAGTAGCATCCTTGACACACTTCCTCAATATTGATCTGCACATGTAGGTTTCATCAGGAGATGTGTGACTGAGCAGATTTGAGCCTTCTTTGTGTAAATCTAGATCCATCTCTTGTTTTTGTTTACTTTTACATTTTATTAGTTGGCAAATAATAAATGTGTGCACTTGGGATGTGCAATGTGATCTTTAAATGCATGTGTACATTGTGGTGTGGGCTGGGCTAACTAACATATCCATTATTCCAAACATTTACCATTTCTTTGTGGTAAGAACATTTTCAAAGCCTCTCTTCTAGTTACTTTGAAATATGCTGTACTGTGTCATTAGCTAGTTACCAGTGCATAAGGAAGTGAAAAGTGACCATTTGTAACTAAATGTTTTAAATTTGTAGAAACGTGAAATTCAGGAGCTCATCAAATTTCATTGACAAATTATTTTTAAAGACTTCATGACTCTCATGGAGATGTAACTTGAAGTAATAAATAAAAGTAATTTAAAAAAAAGACTTCATGCCATATAAAGATGTGTGGTGTTCGTAGGTGCTGCTTATTTTGAATTTTTCTGTTTTTTCTTTTATCATCATCATCAGTATAAGCATGGGTTCCTGCACCCAGGAAATAGCTCAAACACTTATTGCTCTGTAGCTCCCAGGATCAAAGCCAGGGCCTCACACATGTGGACAAGAGCAGTACCGCTGAGATAATTTAGTCTACTAATTTGAATATTGCTCTGGTTTGGCTGCAGGCCTTGTATCAGTAAGCTTACTCATCACCCCTGAAGCTGTTAGATTTGTTAACTTTTAATTATTTACTTTTATTTATGAGGGTAGTCTTGGAGGCCAGAGAGAGTTTTGTATCCTTCGGAGCTAGAGTTACAGGTGACTGTGATCACCTGACATGGATGAGGAGAGGTAAAGGTGGTTCATTCGTAAAAGCACCAACTGTTTAGCCGCCTCTCCGGCTCTAGATCCATCTATCGGCCCACTTTTAATCAAGGAACTGAATTTTGAAGTACAGGAATCAAAGACATTTCCTTTAAAGGATAGGAGATTTCATGCATGGATAGATGGCAGATCTGTTAAGCCATACATACATACACACATACATGAGTGATATCTAGATAGAAAGCTGCCTCTCTGGCATGGCTTCATTTATTTTTAATTAATTTTAACTGGTACATAAAATCATGAAAGCTGTACGCTTTGTGGATACAATGGTGTACCAATATGTATATTTGACATAGTAGCCAGTTCAAGGTTAACATATGTCTCCTCAGCTATAAGCTTCATATAAAACAATTTTTTAAATGCTGGAACTAAGCTTAAAAATAGAACCTGCTGTTTGCAAGAATATGAGATTCTTATATTGTCTATCTCAATTATCTACAGTTTCTTTTTAGAGATTCTACACATCAAATTATTTCCTTTATTCTATCATCACAAATGTCTGGCATCTTGTTATTCCATGTAAATCCACATTTATTCCTTATCAGAATATGTAAGCATTTGACTCTTTCAGTCCATCATGTAATATAACTGAATCTTCATGCTGACATACTCAAAGAGCTGTACTTTAAATGGTGGTATTTTTTTCTCCCTTTTACTTCAGTTTTTGTACTTTATAAAAATGTATATGTAGGCAGCTGTGTTATCTATAAATGTCATTTCACATAAAGATAGAAAGGAATTATAATATATTTATTATGTATTAGAAAATTTAACCCCTATAAGAACAGAACCACTGGCTCAGACATTCAAATTTTTTAATTTGTCCTTCAAATAGTCCAGAAGTCAGCAAAGTGCAGCCTACAGACCAATTCAAACCTGCTTGCTGTCTTTGTATAGACTGTGAATTAGGAAAATCTTATATATTTTAATAGCTAAAAACATCAAAGGAATATTGGAGCAAACATGACAGTTATATAAAATAATGTATTATCTGTAAAATCATTTTATTCAATCAGTTATTATTTTTCATACTATCCATAGCTCTTGGGTGTTGGAACAGTGGAGTTGAACAGTTACAATAAAGATGCTAAAGCCTCAAAGTACTTAAATCATTATTACCTAACTTCACAGAAAACTGCTCACTTTCTTCTGCCTAGTCCAGTTGATTTTCATTTTCTGTTGATGGGAGGTCCTTTTCTGACTAACAAAACCTATCCATTTTTAAAATGTGATTAGACCCTATCTTCCTCTTCAATATTTTTAGCTCTCAAAACCCCTTAATGTGGTGTCCTGTGATATTAGAATATTACCTTGCATTGTAGCTCGTTGGATCTCTGCTTATAAAATGTAAGATTCCTCATAACCTCTAGTTGTCTAACTATATCTTTGTAACAATTCTTCTAATACCATTATATTGAAAGCATCTCTATACATACTATGTGTATCTATATTGTCTAAGTATATAGAAGCAGTATTCACATTAATCTGTGTTTTGTTTTATCTTGAGTCAGATTCCTTTTCTGCTCTATGTTGCTTTTCAAACATTGGAATAACTATTCAGAAGTCAGCTGAAGTTATCCAAGTAGGCTGTACAGGATCAATGGAAAAGGTAGACTGCTCTACTGTGGGAGCGCATCAGAAAAGCACACAAGTCTGACTTAACTTTGTAGTTTAATGTAGGAGTCAGTCCTCTTCAAGGTTGGGACAATCTCACAAAATATTGTCTTCTATTTAGTTCCTGAAGATTCACTTGCAGATTCGCTAATTCTCCATCATTTCTGTGGCTAAAAGAACATGATCAGAGAATTGTAGTTAGCACCACCACACTGAAACCCAGGAATGAATACCTCCTTGTACTTTATCATGACAGCCTGAGGGTCTCATTAGTGGTGGACACTGATTACTGTAGCAGAAAAGTAGATATGTTACAGTTGCTTGTCCATGACTTAATTATTCCTCAGACCCCAGTTTATGTGCCTGTTGGTTGTGCTTACATAGCAATCTGTCATTTCTTTAATCTGTTTGCTTACTCTTTATCACACACGTTCATGTCACTAATTGTCCTTAATTGAAGTGCTTTTTTGTATTCACCGTTTAATTTCACTTAATTTACGAAGTAGAAATAAAAACTAAGTGAATGGTGACACAGTCTTGATTTAAAAAAACACTTTACTACATTAAAATAATTTTATTTTTATCTTTAGACAAGTAACACAAAATGACAGTAAACATTTTTTTCATTCTTTAAAATTAATTTATTTGTTTATTTTACAATCCAATCACAATTTCCTTCCCTCCTATCCCCCCAGTCCCACCCTCCCAACCACTTCTCCTGTCCCTGTCCCCCACCAGGTACAACCACTCCAGCACATCAAATTGCATCAGGACTAAGTGTAAACATTTTATGAGCTAATAATTTTATTGTTTTGGTTTTAGAGAAATAGCACAAACTGACAGTAAACATTTTATGAGCTAAAGATATTAAAAACTCAAAGTCATCTGTACTTTCACCTCGAGTTCACCACTATTAACATTAGGATAGCTTCATAATCCACCCCTCCCCCCATGTGTATGGTGTTTAGAGGTTAGAGGTCAATATCAAAGTGTCTTCTTCAGTGTCTTTCCACTTTCTTTCTTGAGATAGGATCTCTCCTTGAATATGGAGTTCAGTTTCTTTCGGGTAGACTGGCTGGCCAGTGGGCTCTAGAGATCTGTGAGTCTCTACCTTCTTGGTGCCGGGGCTAAGAGGCACACTGCCACATTTGATTTGTCACATGAGTGCTGGCCTCTGAACTCAGGTCTGTATGCTTGCACTGTAAGTACTCTAAGTACTTTACTAACTTAGCCTTTTCTCAGACCCACATTGTAGATATTTTTATGCTGGCAAATGTATCATCAGTGGAGAATACATTGTTTCATTGTTTTGTTTACCTGGTCACAATTGTAGCTAAATATATTTGTATTTGTATGAATCAAATGAAGAATTAATAATCTTAAATTATATGGTATTTTTATTTTTTGAAAGTAGATTTTTTTTTCTCACATAATATACTATGGTTATAGATTCCCCTCCCTTTACTCCTCCTACTTTCTCTTCACATCCCCTTCTATCCAGATCCACAGCATTTCTGTCTCTCATTAGAAAACAAACAGGCTTCTTAGGGATAATAATAAAATATAATATAATAAAGTAAAACAAAACCCCATACATTGGAATAGGACAAAACAAACAAACATAAATAAAAAAGCCCATGAAAAGGCATAAGAAACAGATCAACTTGTTCACATACATAAGAATCAGATAAAAACACTAGACTAGAAGTCACAATATATACAGAAAAACTGGTAGGGTAAAAAGAGAGAAGAAATTCAATTTTTTAAATTAAAATCATATTGTCAACATTTTCCTATGTTGTAAGTTAATTTTATTGGTGTAAGTTTTAATAACTGCCCAAATTCTTTACCTACATAAAACCATATTGTTGGATAGTTGAATTATCTTGAAAGGTTTTTTTTTAATTTTACTATGAAAAACACTGAAGTAATAATTGGTGTGTAGGGGACTATGACCTTGATTCTCATGGTGGTTGTGTTTTCAGAAACGGATCACTGAGTGAAAGGTTGTGAAATTTTTTAAGGCTCATATTATTTGTGTAGTCCTTTCATCAATATTTATTTAACAATTCATTATTAAGATATTCCACATCCCAAAGCACCATGTTAATCAATGAGAAGCGAGAAGCGAGAGACTGATTTTCATCCCAAAGAGTTTAGGATTAGTTGCTGAATTACTTCTAAGAAGGTTTACATATTTATAACCCTGCCATCAATGGAGTATTTGAATGTGTCTTTCCTCCTGTACATTTAGTTTTTAACCTTTGTAAAATTCTTTTTGAATCTGGTAAAATAAAAAGTGTGTGGCATTGGTAAATTAATTTGGCTTTCTTTGTTAATTAGAATGAGCACTTTTTGTACCATTGTAGGTAATTATGTACTTGGTGAAGGCCTCTCTAATAGTCACTGAAACAGTAGTACACAGGTGACAGTTTAATCCACATCTTGTTGGTCCTTTGGATGGATGAGAGGAAGTGTGTATGGATAGATGGATAAATAGATGGATGGTTATACATATAGCAGAATAGTTTCTGTTTAAGAGTCTGAGTGAGAGAAATTTCCACCTATTCCAAATAAAGGAAAGTAGGTTATACTTCACTAAATTCATGGGTGACTTGTGCTCTCCTGTCAATATACCCTTTCCTTGAGCCTGTCCTCTGGAAGGAAAGGGGCTGACTTTTTTTCTTTTCACCCTGATATAGGTGAGCAAGCTCCTAGGAGTGTCAGGTGCAATGGTAATTAGTGTAACAGGCTGTTTCCCTGGGTCTAGAAAGTTTGCTTAGGAGTCCAACATAGATGTTAAAATGACAGTAGGAAAACTGGGTATGGAGAAAGCCATTGGAAAAAATTCCCCTTTTAATGTGGTTGCCTATGGGTAAGAGTTGAATGAAGCCAGGTGATGGTGGCTCACACCTTTAATCCCAGCACTCAGGAGGCAGAGACAGGCAAGGCTCCGTGAATGTAAGGCCAGTCTGGCCTACAGAGTGAGTTCTAGGACATCCAAGGCTAAAAAGACACAGTGTCTTGAAAAACAAGCAAACAACGGCAAAAGAGTGGAGTGAAATCTATATACATTTTATTACATTTATACATATATACATACATATATTTATACATATATAAAATGGTGACTATGGAGTAGAAGTACAAAAATTCTATTTATGAATTATAGAACAACAGTATAAAATTTTAGTTATTAAAAACATACTATTCTTACACTGTTGTGAGTATTTAGAAAAGAATAAACTTATGGGCCCTGCAAGTCTTTGAATTTCTTTTATCTCAATACCCTCTGGCTGTTCTTTGAGAGAGGGAGATCAAGAAGCAGAAATGGAAGGAAGGACCAACAAATCTGCAATTTGGAGACAGTTTGGCCTCTAGGGAAGAAAGAATGAAAGGAAGCATACAGAGTTAAGTAGGTTGAGAAATGAACATAGACCAAGAAGCAGGATCCTCTCCAGTTAGTGGAAGTGGCCTTTGCCTGGGAGGTCCTGGTGGACTTAAAATTATTCTTTCCCAATAATTAGGTAGAATCGCAGGATGACAATTGGCATTGTAACAACAGGTCTCCCTGCACATCTCACTTTGGGCTTCCGGATTATCTTCAGAGCTGCTCTTTCCCACCTGTTCTGGAGTCAAATCTGTCCTGCAATAATAATCCTAGTTTGGCAAGGCTGAAATTGAGACTTATCCTCAATTCTGCACCTTTCTACTCCTAGAAACCCCAAGAACTAGTTAATTAAATAATTAACATGGAATTACATTTCAGAGTATCTCAAACACTTCCATTTTTACATTTCTACTCCGTGTCTATTCACAATCGTTAGTAGAGCTCAGTTCCCTTAGATCCATTGCGAGTGTTGTTGTTATCAAATTTATCACTGAGGTATTTTCCCTCATTTAACATTCAGCTCTACTCATTTTAGTTGGTGGTTTGAAAACAGGTTGTTTGATGCAACATTTCCTTTTTAAGTGCAATCTGATGTGTGAACAAGGCAAGCATGTCTGGAAATATCAGCTACTTAGTGGCCCATCTGAGAGTGAAAACAGCAAGCACTTGTTTCTTTTTTATTAAGGGATTTCTTTTTTCTGCCTCTTTTATCGCTAATAGAGTCAGATAGAGTTCCTGAAATACTTTCTTAGTGTGTGGTGATGCACTCCTTTTTGTGATAGTTGTCATAATGGGAAACCGGTTGCCAAATAATTTTTCACAAAGTGGGTGTGTATTCCTTAGCAGAACACTGAAAGTTTTCCTCAGTTTGGCCTAAGCATGAGTTCAGACCTCTCGCCAGCCACTCCTGTTGTGCTCCAATCCTTACCAGCGATTCTCTGTTCCCTGATCCTCTTAAGTCACCAGGCAGCCTCCTGCTAATTCCTTCCTCTGTCTATAATGACACTCTCTGTCCCTGTGCTTGATTTAATCACATTCACCATTAAAGGATCATCTCTCATTGTGTCTTTTCGGAGGATTTCCTTTCTCTGTGATTCAAGTAAATGTTGTACAGATGCCAGCTTTCAGTTAGCATTGTGATTACTGACATGGCTGCCTCAGCCATCACACTGCAAGCTTTGTGAGATCACCATGTATTTATTTCTGGACTGTTAGTGCTAAGATAGAACCTGGCAATTTGTAAATTATGGAAAATACTATATTTTCAAAAATTGGTAGAAAGGGAAGAGTGCTGTCTAAGACATGGCAGACTAAAGAATAACTTCTTCAGAGAATATGGTGATTACTCTCCAAAGTGAAGTGTTTCCCTCTGAAAGCCCAGATAATCATTCTAATTATTTAAGAGAATAAGAAACCAAGAAATTAACTCAGACTCTCTAATATATGTATGTGTGTGTGTGTGTGTGTGTGTGTGTGTATTATTTCATGGTATGTAAAAATCATGTATTTCAGTGAAAAATATAATTGTCACATGAATAGAAATACCCATACTCAAAAACACCATTGTTAATTTGTTTAGTGATTAACATACATTTATTAACCATGGATTACATGAAACCCCCTTATTCCTATACTTGACAATAGCGCAATAAATCCAATAGGTAATCTAGTGAGGAAATAAATTTAACAAATACTATTTCTTTAGATAGGGATGCACTACTAAAAATCCAGTAAGAAAATATGATGTTGTAAGTAGGTTAGAAAGTCTTCTTTAAATATATGTTAAAGAGAGTGAAGGAATTAATAGGGAGGAAACAATTCAGTTGACTATGAGACTGAGAGTGTAATGGAAGAAGACTTCTGGTGATCCTTAGTTAATATCACAAATAGGAGAAAAGGGTATCAGGAGCCCTAGGGTTATGTAAGTGTGGTATATTCTTGCAATACAAGAAAGCCGGTGTGGAAAATTGTATACAGATGAACGGAAGGGATGGAAGATGAAGAGTTAGGTAAGTTTGAGATATGTGGACTTTAGAGGTCATGAGAACAGTTCATTCAGATTAAATTGACAAACCACATTTATGGGGAAAAAAACCACCATAATCTAGTGGGCACAGTGATGTTGACTTATCAGGAGACTAATTGGAATGTTAGTTAACAATTCTCCTATGAAAGAATTAATGATACCTTTAGACTCAGGTAGGTCTTTGAGTTGAAGATACATTTCATGTGCAGAGTAATGGATCAAATTCTGCGAGTTTCAGACACAGAGTATAAGATGTAGATCATGGCCTACCAGAGTTAGGATGTTTACTCTTCCCACCTGCTGTAGCTCTATCCCTAACTCTTACTCCTGATATGTTTATGAGGAAGCTATTTAGAATATCTCATTTAAGTGCATTGGAGCATGATTGTTACAAAGGTAATAGAGTAATCAGCCAAGAAATGGTTTGAATGAGATACTGAGAAGAAAATAATCAGTCCTACAGAAATTATTTTCATATTTTTATAGTATCCAATTTCTGCTGTCACATTTTATTTTTGAGTTCAGTATGAAATTTTAAGTACATATCCAGAACATTGTCCACTAGAATCATCAGAAATTTTGCTAACTCTGAAAAAAAAGTAGGGTAAAATTAATTCTGTCACCTTCCAATGGTTAAGATACAAGTGGAGTGCTCTAGACCTGTAGTCATTGTTCAGTTTTATCTTTTAGGGGTTGATGTTGTTTATATTCTTTTTTTCATCTTTTTTTTATTAATTTATTTTTTCAAGTTATATCTCGATCAACATCCTCTCCCTCCTCTCCTCCAGGTCCCACTCTCCCTCCCTCCCTCCCTCCCTCTTCCCAATGTCCATACTCTCCTTCTCCTCAGATAAGTGGAGCCCCCACATATCAATCCCCCTCAGTTCATCAGTCACATGAGGGCTAAGAGCTTCCTCTTGTACTGGGGCCTGTTATGGCAGCTCAGCTAGGGTAAGGTATTCCACTAACAAGCAATAGGGTCCATGACTCGCTGCTGGGTGGAGTTTTTCATTGGATAGTTATGCTAGGTTTCTGTTTGTGTGGGTCTGTGGATTGTAGGATGGTTGTCCTATACTATATACACTTATAAGTGAGTACACACCATATGTATCTTTCTGGGTCTGTGTTAGGTCACTCAGGATGAGCTTTTCTAGTTCCATCCACTTGGTTGCCAATTGCATGATTTCCTTGTTTCTGATAGCTGAGTAGTATTCTATTGTATAAATGTACCACAGGATTTGTTTTTGTTTTTGTTTTATGCATTTTCAGTTGAAGGACATCAGAGTTGTTTCCAGTCTCTGACTATCATGAATAAAGCTGCTATGAACATAATAGAGGTGATGTCCTTGTGGTTTGGTGGAGAATCATTTTTTATGTTTATTTATTACTTCAATTTACATCTCCATCAGAGTCCTCTCCTTCCACCCCTCCCGGGCTTACCCTCGCACCCTCCCCACCCCTTCTCCCACCTATACTACTCCTCAGGTGTGGTGTGCCCTACTTATTAGCCCCGTTCAGTTCAGCAGCCACATGAAGGCTAAGAGCTTCCTGTTGCACTGGGGGCCTACATGACAGCTCCACTAGGGCAAAGTATCCCACTAACAAGTAACAAAGTCTATCTTCCCATTCCTTTCAGTCTATTGGTTGTAGAATAGTTATCCTGTACTATATGGCTAAAATCCAGTTATAAGTGAATAGATGCCATGTGCATCTTTCTGGCTCTGGTTTAGCTCACTCAGGATGAGCTTTTCTAGTTCCATTCCTTTGGCAGCAAATTGCATGATTTCCTTGTTTTTGATGACTGAATAGCATTCCATTGTGTAGATGTACCACAGCATTTTTATCCATTCGTCAGTTGAGGGACATCTGGGTTGTTTCCAGTTTCTAGCAATTACAGATAAAGCTGCTATAGATGGCAGCAATAAGCTCGGACACATTCTGATCATCAGGAAGACCGATTGGTGGAGAATCTTTTGGATGTATACCCAGAAGTAGTATGGCTGGGTCTTGAGGTAGAGCTATTCCCAGTTTTTTATGATATTGCCAGATTGATTTCCAAAGTGGTACACAATTTTGCACTCCCAACAGCAATGGAACTGTTCCCCCTTCTCCACATCTTCTCCAGAATGTGCTATTACTTGAGTTTTTGGTCTTAGCCATTTTAATGGGTGTGAGATGGAATCTCAGAGTCATTAAGGATATTGAGCATTTCTTCAACTGCCTCTCACCCATTAGAGATTCCACTTTTGTGAATTCTCAGTTTAACTCTGTACCCTATTTTTTGATTGGATTATTTGTTTTGTTGGTGTTTAATTTCTTGAGGTATTTATATTTTGGATATTAGCCTCCTGTTGGATGTGTGGTTGGTGAAGTATTTTTTTCTGTTCATATTCTTTATGACATTCCAAAAAGATTAAAATAAAAACTTTTTTCTACCTTTAAGTTTGGAGTTAATTTGAAAATAGTACTGAGAAAGTCATATCTCCAGGAACCAGCTTCAGCCAGGAGTCATAAGTAGTTCCTTTGTACATTGTGAGTCAATGAATGGAATGGAGGTAGAAGTTGGGAGGTCTGAAAGTGTCCTCTCACCATGAGATGCCTGAGCCAGAGTGGCAGCATCTTGACATGGATGTTCATTATCTTATCACAGCTGTATCACAGAACTGCATTATGGCAGTAGCCTTGACAGAGTAAATAAATGGTTTTCTAAACAGTTCCTTGTTTCTGATCAGTTCATAAACTGTATGTTTCAAGGGCCCTGTTAAATTCATAGCTCAGCAGAAATCATATCCTGGCAGGCTCTGTTAAGTAACCTAACTTGCAATTTGGAGTCATGGAGAGATTTGCAGTTCAGAGGAGAATGTGTGGAATTGGTCAGTGGGAAAGATACGGACTGGAAATTAGGCGAACTGCCCCTTATAGCTGTGCTGCTGTAGCCTTTGAATCACCCTAGGCATGTTGCAGAATTGTAGTGTCTACAATCAACCATAAAATGAAGAAGTTAGACCAGAAGAAAATGTGACTCATGTTTCACTGTGTCATCTCGCAGTGATTCATGGTGATTTTTCTGAACCATTAGCAAGATGAGAGAGAGAGAGAGAGAGAGAGAGAGAGAGAGGGAGAGGGAGAGGGAGAGGGAGAGGGAGAGGGAGAGAGGAGTCTATAGCAGAGTCCCTTAGTAAAGAATGTGGGGAAAATTAGCAATTGATGAATAAGGAATAAAAATAGGTATCCCATATTTCTTTATAATATTATAGCCTGGGAATTTGATTATGATGGGTGATTTATGTGACTGGTTCATATCATAACTATTTAATAGTTATGCTTAGTTAAGCATTGTTCATATATGGTTATCTTAATTTATGTTCAACTACATAACCAATAAAGCTGGCCATCTTATCTCGAGTTATAGATGAGAATATTAGAGATGAGAATTAGAAGCAAAGTAAGTTGCTGAAATTTGTACCATAGCAAAGATTAGATTTGTATTTGGCCCATGGGTGCTGATACTAAAGGATTGCTCTTTTTAATTTTTATTTGATGATGATGATGATGATGATGATGATGACAACAATGATGATGACAATAATGTGGCGTGCCTATGCGTGGAAGTAGTGCATGTGAGTGTAGATGCCCACAGAAACCAGAAGGCATAAGATCCCCTGGAGCCAGAGTCACAGGCAATGTGAACCCTGTTGTGTGGCTGTTGATTTCAGGTTCTCTGGAAGAGCAGTACACATATCAAACTGCAAAGCTATCTCTCCAGCCCCTATTCTATACAAATTCTCTAGAGCTCACATGTGTTGATATTGACTTTACTTATGCACAGATGATAAGTATAAAGTGATCAGATTTTAAACTTATTTGAGTCATCACACCATTCAGAAATGGATTGATAAATTTCTGGAAATGTTGTGGTCCTAAGGAGGAAATAAAACAATATAGCTTTCAAAATAACTTAAGGCTTTTCTTTATGTCCTGGGGTGTTTTTATTTTGGACAGAGGTATTTTTTCTTTGTAAAGTATGGTCTTGTAACAGAAGTAAATGTTTCAAATTCTGAACTAGAAATAGCTTTTTTAGTTACTCCGAAACCTGAAGGTAATTGAATACTATTTAAACATAGGCAATCTCCTCTTTACCTAATCTCCAGTGTAGTGACTACTGTTGTTCTACCCAAAGGACAGGTCTACCATACTCAAAATACTACAGATAACATCCATAGTACCCAGTGTGCCCTTAGTCCTTTATTGCTGCATTGAAAGGGGTTATTTTGCATTCCTAAATTTTGTCTAATTTCTATGATGGACACCGAGATATAAAAAGCTGGTTCATTACTCCTCCTGCATAAAAATTTTAAGATGTAATCCTACACTCGTTGATATATTAAAAAGTGAGTGCTTATTCAGAAGGATAAATCTCAGCCAGAATATGGAGAGTGAGACTTGAAGCTGTGATGGCAGAGATGACTTCTATCCCTGTCTGTATCCTATAGACGGACATCTTGCCAGGTTACAGCAATGCATGCATAGATGAGTCATAGAAAATATTGTCAGCTATAGAGTTTGATGCCTCAGTCTGCTGCAAGGGGAGGATTACATGAAGATCCTCTTTCTGGTGGGAGGGAGAAATTGCATTAGATAAGAAGCCTGTCATCTTTTTCTTATTTCTTTCTTTCCCGCTGAACATCTAGCATGATTGGTGAAATCTAGCTAGTCCTTTAGACAATGTCTTTTAAATTAGGTGTGATTGTTTCTGATGAGGACTGGATTGTCCACATAATCATCTCTTCATCTCGGCAGCAGCTGGGCTTCCTTTGCATTCCTCCTGTTGGAGCTCATTGCATGAAGTTTCCCCACACCCTAGGCCCTGTTAGGCTTCTGCATTATGATTACACAGTAAACTATGGTGACCTTTCTCTTCCATCTCCACCATTGAATCTAAGCAATTGTGAAGATCAAGAGGAAATCTGTTGCTGAATCTCCTTACAGAGACCTTTCTGTGGACTATTCCAATGGTCTTAAGCTGGTCTTTTGCAACCAATTCAGAATGAAACACATCTGCCCCGAAATCACTTGAATGTGTTGTTACCTGTCCCTCTACAAAATGCTCGACTATTTTACAGTTTGAAATAGTTTGGTGACCCCATACTGCCTATATAATGTAGTCCAAATTTCTTAGAGTGATGAGAAGTCCACATATGCTCACAATGATCTGCTTGGAAAACAGTTTCTTCCAAAGTCCCCCTAACAAATTTACCTATACATACCTGCCATGTTTTCAATCTATTCTATTAATAAACATTCTCTATCAAGTTCTCTATCAAGTATGATGAAGTAAATAAATAAAATATTTTATATTAAGGTAAAAGCCAGATATGATTTAGATGTCACATTCTGAAAAGTATTTTGAAAAAAAGATTTATTACTGATAGTAAAAGGAGCCTGCAAGAACCAGCTTCCAAGTAGGCTTTTTAACAGTTAACAAACATCACCTATCTGCCAGTCAAGTTGTAAGCTTTTCCTGCAGAGAGCCCTTGGCTCTTCTCTATTCAGATCGTCTCACATTGGCCTCCAGAAGGGCAAGCACTTGGCTCTTGGAGGAAGAATTAAGATGATCATTCTCAATTTCTTCGTTCTAGCTACTGCATTACTCAGTTCCCTTCCCATGAAGATAGGGAAAGGTGTCAACAGCGTAACATTATGGAAGTCTCTCACTCACAACCTTGGATATGAGGAATGATCTGCCATAGCCTGGACCATTGTTTCATCTTCTCTCTGAATTCATGGCCACTCTGTGTATTCAGTCAGAGTGACATTTCTTCACTAATCTACTCATTCCCCATGTTTATATCCCCTAATAATCCAGCCGTAGAGTTTTCTACAACACTCTACGTTTCTTTCATAATGGCACAGGATAATGTTCATTTAATCAAACAACAGACTGTGAAGCTCCTCAGAAGCGGGACATTATGCAGCTTCACTTATGCTGAAGACAGTTTAATGACATCCATGTCCAGTCTGCAGCTCATGGGCTTCATGTGTCCCAGAATAGCTATTAATACAAGCCAGCATGTTCATATATGACAATGTTATATTGCAATTCAAAAATTTAGACACCCTTGGAATAACCTTGTGGGTATTGGACAAACAGAAGGAACATTTTCTACAATACTTCAGTAAAAGAAATTGAGTGACAGTAACTTATTTAATGATGGTCTATTAGGTACCAGGAACTTGAATGGAAATATACTCATTTTAGTAAGAGAGCTAATATTAACTCTACAACAGCCCTGTGGAAAGGAAAATATCAGTCCCGCAGCACAGATGAAAAAATAGGTTCACAGAATCTTTGCCTAGTCAGATAACTATTTGTGTAACTTGTATCTAATGGCAAATTGGACTAGTGTTCATACACAAGCCCCTGTATCTCTCTGATTGGAGGGCTGTTTATAAAGCTGAATTATATTTGCTTTCCAGAATATAAATGAAAGTGGAGATAAATGCCATCATATGAAGAATTTGGAGAGAAGTTAGAGTGCATATTAGCTGTCAGTAATACATCTAATCATAACTTTTAAGTCTCTATTGACAATGTAAGTTTTTGATTTCTTAACCTTACTCAAATATAATATTTAAAATATTTTTGAGAATTTCAAACATGAGTTCTGTACATTTACATAGTTTCTAACCCTCCCTCTCTATCTGTAATTCTTCCTGTCCTTCAACTCCTTCTCAATTGACCTCTCCTATAATTATTATCATTATATATATATATATACATATATATATGTATATTTGTATATATCCATTTAGTGTTCATATGTACATATGTTTAGGATGATCTTTTTGAGCTAGATAACTTATCAGGGGATTTGTACTGAAGAAAATTGATTCTCCCTCTCTGCAGTCATTGTGAAATTTGTACTAGTCACATTGGTGGTTAACAGGTCTTGGTGTTAATTTGAGTCTTGTTTAAGTAGCCATATTGTTGAGATTTCAGGGATGCAGCAGGCCTGCTATGTCTAGAAGACACTAGCTGGCAGGTGTTCTCATTCTCAGGTCTGCTCATCTTCCATCCCTCTTCCAAGATGTCTGAGCCCTAGGTATAGCAGTATCATTATAGAGGTACCACTTGGGGCTGGGTACCTCACTCCTTCTAGACATAACTTTTCACATTGTATGTTTCTGAGTTTACTTCTCTATTTCATATACCTGAGCTCACACAACTATCCTTTAATCATTTTAGCAAATGTTCAGTAATCTTTGACAAATTTTCCTTTTCCCTAGACTATTCAGAATAAATTGTAAGACATCAGGAGATTCTTAGATACTTTAGAGCACTATAAGGAATGATAAAACACTAGTAGTTGGCATGTCAAATGCAAACAATGTTCCATATATGCTGGTATGTGTTATGTACAGATGTTTTCCTAGAAATTGTCATAAAATATATTGGCAGATCACTATTTTTCTCTAATTCTAGAGAAGAAAACAGTGCTGTACAAAGAGTTTAAGCTATTTACTATTACCAGGGCAACACAGAGTAAATTGTATCATTAGAATTCAAAGCGTGGCTGATTCACTTTGAAACCTTACTCTTGAAATCACTGTGCTACCGAAAGTCTAATTCCTGTTATCTGGAAGATGAGCATTATCCTTCAAAATAGAAAAAAAAATTGATTTTGGTTCATCTCTAGAAATAACAAGGCTCAAAGTCTTAAATATATTTTTCAATAGGTCTGCTTTTTCCTTTTCTCACTAGATGAGCATGAGCCTATATCATTAGACCCATTTACTTTTTTTGTAACATTTATCTACTAATTCAAGTTACATCTCAATTGCAGCCCCCTCCCACATTCCCTCCAGGTCCCACCATCCTACCCTCTACTCTCTCTCCTATCTATCCTTCTCTTCTAGTGTGGGAAACCCCACACATCAACCCTCCTCATTTCTTCAGTCACATGAGGGCTAAGAGCTTTCTCTTGCTCTGGAGCCCAACATGGCAGCTCAGCTAAGGTAAAGTGTCCCAGTAATTGGTAACAAAGTCCATCTCTGAGACTGCCCACCCACACTTGATAAGGGATCTGTATGATGACAAAGTTGCCTATCATCTATATTTGTACAGGTAGGTGTAGGTCTAGTCTAAGCTTTTTTTCTTCTTCTTTTGGTTAGCGTTTCAGTCTCTCTAAACCTCCAGAGCCCAGATTGGTTGGTTCTGTTGATCTTCATGTGTTGATCTAGACCCCTCCCCCTCTGGGTCTCTCTATCCCCCCGCCTTATATAGGACTCCCAGAGTTCAACCTATTACTTGACTGTGTGTATCAGCCTTTGTTTTGTTCTGCTGCTGGGTGTAATTTCCCGTAGGATAGTTATTCTAGGTTCCTTTTCCTTTGGGTCTGTGGGTTGTATACCCGTTTGCTTGCTCACATCTGGGACAAACAGGAAACAGAGAAAAGAAAGTGGGAACACTCAATGGGCTCTCTCCTCTTTTCCTTGTGACTAAGTCCAGTACCTCTGCTCAGGGATTGGTGCTGCCCAAATTCAGGGATGTATAAGGTTCTTCCTTGCATTAATCCTCTTTGGAAATGTTTTTATAGATGCACCTGTAAGGAGTGTTCTCCTGGCCATTTCTTAACTCAAATTCACAATGACAGATCCACTTAGAATATATAAAATCAAAACAGAGAATGGTCAAGGAACCTCTATATGAGAAAATATTTACTGTAGCTATTTGAACAGCCTCCTATCCTCTCTTCCCTAGAAAATTTGTAGAAAAAGCTCTATCTGGAATTATCACAATATTCCTTTAGGAGGCTCATTCCCTTTGCTCAGTGAAGGTCATGATCTGAGTTGACATCTAGTTCTAGTTGATTGTTTTTCAGCTGTGGGTACTCAGGCTTTACTGAGGATTATTTTATAATAGATGACAAGCCATGTCGAGTACCACTGCAGTGAGTAGAGAGCTGTTGGCAACAACCTTGCCGGTTGTCCCTGTTAATGAAAACCAGGAAGCCTCTTAGAAAACCACACTACTGTGTTATGAATCTGGTTGTCATTCCCTGAAGCCTGGCCATGCAGCAGATTGTGTAGCCTTTCTGTCTTTGATCATCTCACCATCTAACAAAATACATAAAACATAAACAAGAAGTAGAAGAGATCAATGAGGCCCCATTCACCCTGTAGTGCAAGCTTGGGGATTAGAATTTACCATCAAAGTAAATCAAGGCCTGGTAGACATTCCCTGTGCTTGATTAATAATCCTGTTTTGCATTCTCCACCAGGCTTCAGGGTTTGGAATGTAATTTAAAAGACTCACTGTGGAATAGGAGAGATGACTACTGGTTGAGGATATTTACTGTTTTTTGAGAGGATATCAATTCGGTCCCCAGCACTCACATTGGGTAGATTACAACCACCTGTAACTCCAGCTGTGAGACAAAGCAGACCTTCTCCTCTGCATGCATGCCACATACACAGAGAGACACATATATGTACACACAAATAAAAATAAAATAGGTTTTAAGGGTTGCTCATTCCACTGGGTATTGGTGGCTCACCTATCTAAAATAACCGTCTTCTAGGTCGTTCCTTGGTCTGTTATTGTTTTAACATTCTAGCAGAGTGAGTTGCGTTGCATACCCTCTGCAATGCAAAGACTATTTTTCTCTATATATAAAAGCTTAGATTACAATTTCTTTTTTGATCCCCCACTGTCAGTGCTATAATTGTTTTTACTCTATTAAAAACAGGTCAATAAAGGCCAAGGTTTGGTAGGTTTTTATAATTTTCCTAATACCTTCAAAATAGCTTGAGCCAATATTCTTCAATTCCATTTGTGACTTTGCCATAAAAGCTGTATTACCTAATAAATATGCTTTTGTCTCCCAGTTTTGAAAGGGGAACCTTTTGTTTCATTTTAAAGAACTTAAAAGTGAGAAGCCTAAGGATTACCTTTTTAATTAGATATAATGATTAAAAATATTCATCACAGCAGTTTCTTTTTCATTATACAGAAAAGTAGACATTTTCTCTTTAATTAATAATGTTTATTGAAATGTTTTTAAATGAAATTAATGCTGAATAAAAGGACTCCAAAAAGATTAGAAATTTTTTAAGGACTTTGTGTGTGTGTGTGTGTGTGTGTGTGTGTGTGTGTGTGTGTGTGTGTATGTGTGTATGTGTGTGTGTAGAGAGAGAGAGAGAAAGAGAGAGAGAGAGAGAGAGAGAGAGAGAGAGAGACTGCTGATTAAAAAGACATTGGTGCATAGTACATCAAGATTATGCCTTTGCCTTCACACTCTTTTAAGTTTCAGTGAGTTGTAAGACTTCAGGCTTCACCACATTGCATAGGTTTGTGATCCTTGGGTTATCTGACTCTTACTAATGCCACTGCATGCCAGTAAATTCATTTTATTACTTTATTGTTTATTTATTACTTCAAGTTACATCTCCATCATAGCCCCTCCCTCCACCCCTCGTTCTTGAGACTTGATTTGCTGCAGTGCATTATTTGCATTATTTGGAAGAGATTACATATCACTTTCTGGGCTTCATATTGTAACTTCAAGCATGTTGTCCAGTATGACACAGAGATTTCCTCTGGTGTAAGTATTCTGTAAATAGTTTAATTTTAGGATAAATAGTGCTAGAACTTGTGAGAGCTAAAGACTTAGTGATATCTCTAGCTGTAATGGTCCATTGTTGTACTCTTCTGGCTCTGAATCACTTTGTGCTTGCAAAGAAGCCTAGATGAATTACATGTGGCCATAATGTTAGTTTTGTAGTCATTTGACAAATAATTCCTAAACCATATTTTCTTTTTTATTCCTTTATTTTTTTTTATTTCTTCAAGTTACATCTCAATTGCAGTCCCCTACCTATTCCCCCCTCCAGTCCCATCATCCCACCCTCAACCCCCCATCCTCTTCCCTTTTTTTAAGTTTAAGGTATATCTTATTTCCCCCTACACTTTACCCTTTCAGTCCAACAAATGGCTCTTTCTCTTATAATAATAAATACAATACAAAACAACATGGGTAATTAGGCTACAGTTATGAGGGTTATATGGCTTAGCATACTTTCCCAATGTCCAGTCCATATGTATTTGGCACCTGACTTTAACATTCTACTATCTAACCATCTCCATGAGTTTAAAGTTCTATACCTAACTCAACATTCATACTAACTTGCAACAAAATTTTAAAAGCATCTTCTAAGATCTATAACACTCTCTTGACTCCTAAAGCACTCAAAATTTAATTATGAGACTCTAGCTATCTGTTCTTCAAAGACCTAAGAGACCTGAGAGGGATAATGTATATCTGATTTTATAGGAAGTACAGGGTCTGCAGCTTCCAAAACTAAGAAATTACATACCAGTGGCTGCCTGGACAGTTCCCATTTTCTCTCCATACATTACAGCATCGATCCTCAGTCATTTGGCCCTGTTTCTCTGACAGATATTGATTGTAGAGCAGGGGTTATGAAGGACTTGCCTACCCTGTCTTGGCAGAGCTAGGCTGTCGACTTACCTGTTTCCAGGTTTTGTCCTTTTTGGACAGAAGTCTGTCTACAGTTGGAGCAAGGCGCTTTTCCTACCAAGAGATACGCTTGCCACTAATTCAATCATCTCCCACTGGAGATTCTTCGATGCTCATCTTCTACTTGGAGGAGAATAGGGGGTGCTGTCAGGAGTTGATATGTCTTGATATAAAAAATTCTAAAGTTACGAAAACATCTTTGAATGCCATATTCTGCAGATCTCTTGAGGTTTTTGAAGAGGCCCTATCTATCTCTTCTATTAGGGTAAGCAGATGTTGCTTGTCTCTTAGCAGCTTTATTTCTGATTAGCTTAGACAATAACTATAATAGGCTGTCATAGTACCTAACAAAATGACCGACTTGCATAACTATTAGTTTGCATTTCTTAATTATCCCAAACAGTTTATGACAATTAGTAGTAAAAGGCCGAAACATCACATTTCATTTTTTTACTTTACCTCATATTCCTTCCATCCCATTTTTCTGGGGTGGAGTGTCCTTATATCACAGTCCCTCATCTCGTTTGAGAGGTCGTATGAAGGCCAAGAGCCTCCTCATTCACTGGGGGTCTACGAGGCAGTACCATCAGTGAAAAGTGTGTCATTGCCCGGGAGAGAGAACTACTAAACAAACAAACAAATAAGCAGACAAATAGGTAAAAAAGACTAAAAAATAGAAAAAAATATATTAAAAAATAAATACAATAAAATAAAAAGTCTATGTCCAAGTTCCCTTTGGTGTGTTAGTTGTAGTATCAATACCTTCTACTATATAGCTAAAATCCTACTATAAGTGAATAGATGCCATATGCATCCTTCTGAGTCTGGGTTTGCTCACTCAGGATGAGCTTTTCTAGTTCCATTCATTTGGCTGCAAATTGCATAATTTCATTGTTCCTGATAGCTGAATAATATTCCATTGTATACATGTACCACAGTTTTTTAACCCATTCTTTGGTTGAGGGACATCTGGGTTGTTTTCAGTTTCTAGCTATTACAAATAAGGCTGCTATAATCATAGATGAGGAAACATTCTTAGGATTCTGTGAAGAGGCATTTGGCTGTATACCCAGAAGTGGTATGGCTGGGTCCTGAGGCAAAGCTATTCCAAGTTTTCTAAGATATCATATTGCCAGACTGACCTCCATAGTGGTTGCACAAGCCTGCACTCCCACCAGCAATGGAGTAGGGTGCCCCTTTCTCCACACCCTCACCAGCATATGTTGTCATTTGAGTTGACCTTAGCCATTCTGACAGGTGTGAGATGGAATCTCAGAGTCATCTTGAGTTGCATTTCTCTGATAATTAAGGTTGTTGAGCATTTCTTCAACTGTCTCTCAGCCATTAGGGATTCCTCCTTTGTGAATTCTCTATTTAGCTCTGTCCCCATTTTTTGATTGGATTATTTGGTTTCTTGGCATTTAATTTCTTGAGTTCTTTGTAGATTTTGGATATTAGCCCTCTGTCAGATGTGGGGTTGGAGAAGATTTTCTCCCAGTCTGTAGGCTGTCATTTTGTTTGAATGACAATGTCTTTTGCCTTACAGAAGCTTTTAAGTTTCATGAGGTCCCATTTATTGATTGTTGATCTCAAGTCCTGAGATGGTGGTGTTCTGTTCAGGAAGTTGTCACCTGTGCCAATTAGTTCGAGGGTTTCTCCCACTTTTTCTTCTAGTAGATTTAGTGTGACCGGCCTTATGTTAAGGTCTTTGATCCACTTGGACTTAAGCTTTGTACAAAGTGATAAGTATAGGTCTAATTTCATTCTTTTACAAGTGGACATCCAGTTGGACCAGCACCATTTGTTGAAGATGCTGTCCTTCTTCCATTGTGCCGTTTTGGCTTCTTTGTCAAAAATTAGGTGGCCATAAGTGTGTGGGTCTATTTCTGGATCTTAATTCGATTCCATTGATCTACTGGTCTGTTTCTATACCAATACCATACTGTTTTTACAACTATTGCTCTGTAGTACAGCTTGAAATCTGGGATGGTGATACCTCCAGATGTTTTTTTATTGTACAGCATTGATTTAGCTATTCTGAGCTTTTTGTTGTTCCATATGAAATTGAGAATAGCTCTTTCCAAGTCCATAAAAAATTGTGTTGGTATTTTGAAAGGAATTGCATGGAATCTATATATTGCTTTTGGTAGGATTGCCATTTTTATTATGTTGATCCTACCTATGCATGAGCATGGGAGATCTTTCCATCTTCTAAAGGCCTCTTCCATTTCTTTCTTCAGGGGCTTGAAGTTCTTGTTATATAGGTCCTTTACTTGCTTGGTTAGAGTTACCCCCAGGTATTTTATGTTGTTTGTGGCTATTGTGAAGGGGGTTGTTTCCCTTATTTCTTTCTCGGTATATTTGTTTGTTGTATAAAGAAGGGCTTCTGATTTTTTTGAATTAACTTTGTATCCAGCCACTTTGCTGAAGGTGTTTATCAGCTGTAAGAGTTCTCCGGTGGAATTTTTGGGGTTGCTTATGTATACTATCACATCATCTGCAAATAGGGATAATTTGATTTCTTCATTTCCGATGTTTATCCACTTGATCTCCATTAGTTGTCTTATTGCTCTAGCAAGAACTTCAAGTACTATATTGAAGAGATATGGTGAAAGTGGACATCCTTGTCTTGTCCCTTAGTTTAGAGGAAATGCTTCAAGCTTCTCTCCATTTAATTTGATGTTGGCCACTGGCCTGCTGTATATTGCCTTTATTATATCTAGGTATGGTTTTGTATGCCCATTCTCTCCAGAACTTTTAGCATGAAGGGGTGTTGGATTTTGTCAAATGCTCTTTCTGCATCTAGCGAGATTATCATGTTTTTTTTCCTTTCATCTTGTTTATATGGTGAATGATGTTGATTGACTTTCGTATGTTAAACTATCCCTGCATTCCTGGGATGAAGCCTACTTGATCATGGTGTATGATACTTTTGATGTGTTCTTGAATTCGGTTTGCTAGTATTTTATTAAGTATTTTTGCATCTATGTTCATGAGGGAGATTGGTCTGAAGTTCTCATTCTTTGTTGGGTCTTTGTGTGGTTTAGGAATGAGGGTGATTGTGGCCTCATAGAATGAGTTTGGCAATGTTCTTTCAGATTCTATTTTGTGAAAGAGTTTGAAAAGTATTGGTGTTAGCTCCTCTTTGAAGGTCCGGTAGAATTCCGTGCTAAAGCCATGTGGCCCTAGGCTTTTTTTTGGTTGGAGGATTTTAAATGACTGTTTCTAATTCCTTAGGGGTTATAGGGCTGTTTAATCTGTTTATCTGATCTTGATTTAGCTTCAGTAGGTGGAATCTATCAAGAAAACTGTCCATTTCACTTAAGTTTTCAAATTTGTTGGAGTATAGATTTTTAAAGTAGGATCCAATTATTCTCTGGATTTCCTCAATGTCTGTTGTTATTTCTCCCTTTTCATTTATGATTTTGTTGAATTGTGTTTTCTCTCTCTCTCTTTTAGTTAATTTGGCTAAGGGTCTGTCTATTTTGTTGATTTTCTTGAAGAACCAACTCTTGGTTTCATTGATTCTTTGTATAGTTCTTTTTGTTTCTAAATTGTTGATTTCAGCCCTAAGTTTGATGATCTCTGGCCTTCTGCTACTCTTGGGAGTGTTTGCTTTTTTTTTTTCCAATTCACCCAGTTTAGCTGTTAATTCACTAATATGAGCTGTCACAATTTTCTTTTTGAAGGCACTTAGTGCTATGAACTTTCCTCATAGCACAGCTTACTTTGTGTCCCATAAGTTTGGGTATGTTGTGTCTTCATTTTCATTGGATTTTAAGAAGTCTTTGATTTCCTTCTTTATTTCGTCCTTGACCCAGTGGTCCTCTAGTAAAGAGTTGTTCAATTTCCATGTGAGTATAGACTTTCTGTTGATTCTTTTCCTATTGAAGTCCAGCTTTATTCCATGGTGGTCTAATAAGATACAAGGGGTTATTTCAATTTTCTTGTATGTTTGAGGCTATCTTTGTGTCCAACTACATGGTCGATTTTGGAGAAGGTTCCATGAGGTGCTGAGAAGGTGTATTCTTTTGTGTTTGGGTGAAAGGTTCTGTAGATATCTGTTAGGTCCATTTGGTTCATGATCTCTGTTAGACTCATTATTTCTCTGTTTGGCTTCTGTCTTGATGATCTGTCCATAGTTGTGAGTGGGGTGTTGAAGTCCCCCACTATTAAAGTGATTGGATCGATGTGCGATTTAAGTTTTAGAAGAGTTTCTTGTATAAATGTAGGTGCCTTTGTATTGGGGGCATAGATGTTCAATATTGAGATGTCCTCCTGGTGGATATTTCCTTTAACGAGTATGTAATGCCCTTCTCAGTCTTTTTTTATTAACTTCAATTGGAAGTCTATTTTGTTTGATATTTGGGTGGCTACTCCAGCTTGTTCCCTGGGTCCATTTGCTTGGAAAATCTTTTCCCAGCCTTTTACTCTGATATAGTGTTTATCTTCAATAGTGAGATGTGTTTCTTGTATACAGCAAAAAGATGGGTCTTGTTTATGGATCCAGTCTGTAAGTCTGTGTCTTTTTATTGGTGAGTGGAGTCCATTGATGTTGATGGATATTAGTGACCAGGTGTTGTTATTTCCCATTATTTTGGTATACCTGGTTGTCTTGTGTTTCTTTTTGTTTAGTTGCTGTGAAGGTTTCTATTTCCTCTGTTTTCTTGGGTGTAGTTATCTTCTCTGTGTTGGAATTTTCCTTCTAGGAAAATATACATAAACAATATCTTGTTTTCTCCATCTATGTTGATAGAGAGTTTTGCTGGGTTGATAGAGAGTTTTGCTGGTATAGTATTCTGGCTGGGCACCTATGTTCTCTCAGGGCTTGTAGGACATCTGTCCAGGCCCTTCTAGCTTTGAAACTTTCTGAGGAGAAGTCAGGTGTGATTCTGCTGGGTCTGCCATTGTATATGTCTTGGCTTTTTTCTCTTACAGCTTTTAATATCCTTTCTTTGTTCTCTACTTTTGGAGTTTCTATTATTATGTAGCGAGAAGAGTTTCTTTTCTGATCTAATCTGTTCAGTGTTCTGTAAGCGTCTTGGATTTTTACTGGCATCTCTTTCTTTAGGTTTGGGAAGTTTTCTTCTATGATTTTGTTGAAGATATTTCCTGGACCATGGAGTCGGGAGTCTTGTCTTTCCTCTATGCCTATAATTCTTAGGTTCTGTCTTTTCATTGAGTCCTTGATTTCTTGGATGTTGTGGGTGAGAGTTTTTTTAGCTTTCTCATTTTCTTTGGATGTTGTACTGATTGCTTCCATCGAATCTTCCATGCCTGAGATCCTGTCTTCCATCTCTTGCATCCTATTTTTGATACTCACATCCGTAGTTCCTGTTCTCTTCTCTTGATTCTCCATTTCCTCTTTTAACTCTGCCTGTGTTTTCTTTATTGTTTCCATTTCTATTTTCATGTCTTGAATGGTATTGTTCGTTTTGTATATTTCCTTCTCCAGTTTGCTTGATTTTGCCTGGAAATCTTTCATTGCTCTGTGCTTTTCCTGTTCAAGCTCAGTCACCTTGGCTTGGAGCTCTTTAATGGTGTTATTCGTTGTTTTGACTTGTAAAATTGTGGCTTCTTTGAATTCCTTCATAGATTTAAGTTCTTCTTGAAGGGACTCTATCACTTTCCATAATGTAGAGTTGTCATCGTTTTCATGTGTTTCAGCTGTGGAGAGGTGGTTCGGGGAGGGTGGAAAAGTGTTGCTTTCTTTTGTTGGAGTCATTTCGCTCTGTTTTTTTTTATTGGTCTGAGGCCTCTGGCCATGTGGAATTTTTTAGCTGTCTTATGGACTTGAGTCCAAAGGGGGCGCTTTGGTGTAGGATTTGAGTTGCCTTACTCCATCCCTATAAGGTGAATCATTCAGCCCTGCCTCCTAGGTGGAGACCTTACTAATCCAGGTGGTGGAGCTGTGTACAAGTATGCTCTGGTTCCCTGCTGGAAGAGCCAGTACTAGTACAAAAGTCCGATATACAATAGTTTCAAATATCTTGCAATTTGCTCTGGGTTGTTTCCTGTGGTAGGTAAATCTGCCCTTCACCCCCAAATGGCCTTGCCGCTCCTGTGGCTTGGAAACTGGCCAGTGACGTAACAGCAGTGGGTTGCGATCTGCAGTCTGAAGGCACTTTGTAGCTGAACTGCGCTCACTTCCATGGGTCACAACCTTTTGCCAGATAGCTGGATGGTCTGTGGGAGACCTGGGGGTGCCCAGCAGGGTGAGGATTATCTCTGCTTAGGATCTGAATCCGCCTGCTGGGTATTAATTGGAACTTACCAGGAGTCTCTCCTGGTGGGAGATGGGGGATCCCGATTCCTGGGTCCAGCGGCTTCCTTGTCTGTCCAAGAGTGGGAAGGAGCATCCTGCCTAGGGACCCTGGTTGATTGGGTGAGATTTAGAAGGGGTCGAGCCGTTTGTACAGCATCCTGCAACACTTGCCGCCCTGTGGCTATTAACCCCGAAATCAAAATACATCCGCGCAGGCCGCCACCATCTTGGATCACCATTTTCTTTTTTTTAAATTAATTTATTTATTGCATCAGGTTATATCTCCATCATAGTGTCCTCTTTCCACCCCTCACAGTCCTTCCCTTCCACACTCTACCCCCTATTCCTTCCATCCCACTCCTCTGGAGTGGAGTGTCCCTACAAAACAGTCCCCTGCCCCAGTTCAGCACTCATATGAGGTCCAAAAGCCTCCTCATACACTGGGGGCCTACAAGGCAGCACCACTAGGGAAAAGTGTCTCATTGACAGGAAAAAAAGTGTATGTTCAAGTTCCCTTTAGTGCATTGGTTGTAGTATAGTTATCCTGTACTATATGGCTAAAATCTAATTATAAGTGAATTGATGCCATGTGCATCCTTCTGGGTCTGGGTTAGCTCACTCAGGATGAGCTTCTCTGGTTCCATCCATTTGGCTGCAAATTGCATGATTTCATTGTTTCTGATAGCTGAGTAGTATTCCATTGTGTAGATGTACCACAGTTTTTTAATCTATTCTTTGGTTGAAGGACATCTGGGTTGTTTCCAGTTTCTAGCTATTACAAATAAGGCTGCTATGAACATAGATGCAGAAACTTCCTTGTGATTCAGTGAGGAATCATGTGGATGTATACCCAGAAGTGGTATGGCTGGGTCCCGAGGCAGAGCTATTCCAAGTTTTCTAAAATATCACCAGACTGAACTCCATAGTGGTTGCAAAAGCCTCCACTTCCACCAGCAATGGAAGAAGTTTCCTCTTTCTCCACACCCTTGCCAACATGTGCTGTCATTTGAGCTTTTGATCTTAGCCATTCTGACAGGTGTGAGATGGAATCTCACAGTCATCTTGAGTTGCATTTCTCTGATGATTAAGGATGCTGAGCATTTCTTCAAGTGTCTCTCAGCCATTAGGAATTCCTCCTTTGTAAGTTCTCTGTTTAGCTCTGTTCCCCAATTTTTTGATTGGATTACTTGGTTTCTTGGCATTTAATTTCTTGAGTTCTTTGTAAATTTTGGATATTAGCCCTCTGTCAGATGTGCCACAAACAATATAAAATACCTGGGTTAACTCTGACCAAGCAAGTGAAAGAGCTGTACAACAAAAATTTCAAGTCCTTGAAGAAAATAATTGAAGACACCATCAGAAGATGAAAAGATCTCCCATGCTCATGGATAGGTAGGATCAACATAATAAAAATGGCCATCCTACCAAAAGCAATATACAGATTCAATGCAATTCCTATCAAACACCAACCCAATTCTTTATAGACCTGGAAAAAGCAATTCTCAACATCATATGTAATAAAAAACCCTGAATAGCTAAATCAATCCTGTACAATAAAAAATATCTGGAGGTAACACCATCCCAGATTTCAAGCTGTACTACAGAACAATAGTAGTTAAAAACAGTATGGTACTGGTATAGAAACAGACCAGTGGCTCAATGGAATCAAATTGAGGACCCAGAAATGAACCTACACACCTATGGTCACTTAATTTTTGACAAAGGAGCCAAAACTGTACAATGAAAAAATGACAGCATCTTCAACAAATGGTGTTCTCTCAATTGGATGTCCACATGTAAAAGAATGAAATTAGACCCATACTTGTCACCTTGTACAAAACTTAAGTCCAAGTGGATCAAAGAACTTAACATAAGGCCGGACACACTAAATCTACTAGAATAGAAAGTAGGAAAAACCCTTGAACTCATTGGCACAGGTGACAACTTCCTGAACAGAACACCAACAGCTCAGGATCTAAGACCAACAATCAATGAATGGGACCTCATGAAACTGAAAAGGTTCTGTAAGGCAAAAGACACTGTCATTTGAACAAAACGGCAGCCTACAGATTGGGAAAATTATTCACCTAAAGCATATTTTCATTATACACAATCTGTTCTCATGGTTATTAATGACAAGAAGTGCATCGTCATTGCTTTGGAACCTTCCCTTTCTCCTTTCTAATATCACTAATAATAGTAATGATAATAGTGCTGATGGTATCTTACAATCTTTTATATTTTAACCCCAATTTTTAATCTTCTAAGGAAAGTTAAATGCACACATCATTTTGATGTTTTTAACAATCTTAGAAGACTCGTAATTGTCATTCATAATTTATAAGGGAGAAAAGCAAAGGATTGCAACCAATTTCCTCAAACTCATGAAGTAAATAATTAATAGAATGGAGATTTAGTTTTATTCTTTTTCCTTCAGTATTATTTTGTCTTAATTAATGTTTTATTGCTTGTAAGCATAATAGAATTAGGGATCTTCTCTTTACTCTCTGGGTACTTTTCTTAAGGCAATCTCCATCCCTTTTCTTTTTCTTTTTTTTTTTTTATACTTTATTTTTTTATTTTGTCAAGTTACATCTCAGTCACAATCCTTTCCCTACTCCCCCCTCCTGTCCCACCCTTCCATCCTCTTCCCCCCAACAGCTCCCCCTTTCAGTTCAACAGATGGTTCTTTCTCTAATAACAAAAAATACTATACAAAATAACAGAAATAAATACACCACAATTATGAGAGTTAAATGGCTTAGCACGCATTCCCAATGTCCAGTCCATATGTATTTGGCCCCTGACTTTAACATTCTACTATCTAACCATCTCCACGAGTTTAAAGTTCTATATCTGACTCAGCTTTCATACTAACTTGCATCACAATTTTAAAAACATCTTCTTATATCCAGAACACCCTCTTGATTCCTAAACAACTCAAAATTTAACTTGAGACTCTAGCTATCTATTCTTCAACCACTTCAGAGACCTGAGAGGGATAAATATATCTGATTATGTAGGAAGTGCAGGGCCTGCATCTTCCAAAACTAAGAAGTGACATATCAGTGGCTGCCTGGAAAGTTCCCGTTTTCTCTCCATACGTTACAGCATCAATATTCAGCCTTTTGGTCCCATTTCTCTGACAGACATTGATTGTAGAGCAGGAATTATGAAGGACTTGCCTACCCTGTCTTGGCAGAGCTAGGTTGTCGACTTCCCTGCTACCAAGTTTTGTCCTTTTTGGACAGCAGTCTGTCTACAGTTGAAGCAAGGGGTTTTTCATGCCAAGAGATAGGCTTGCCATTAGTTCACCATCTCACACTGAAGATTCTTCGATGCTCATCTTCTACTTGGAGTAGAATAGGGGGTGCTGTCAGGAGCTGACATGTCTCGATATCAAAAAAAATCTTAATTTAAGGCAACATCTTTGAATGCCATATTCTGCAGATCTCTTGGGGTTTTTGAAGATGCCCTATCTATCTCTTGTATTTAGATAAGCAAATGTTGCTTGTCTCTTAACAACTTGATTTCTGAGTACCTTAGAGTATATCTGTGATAGACTGTCATAGTAGCTAACACAAAATGACACGCTTGCATGACTAGGAGTTTTTATTTCTTAACTATCCTCAACAGTTTAAGACGGTTGGTTTCAAGAGGCCAGAGCTTCACATTTCATTTTTAAGCATTACTAGGTACAATACCTTCAAGAAGCGTTACCTTTAATTTTGTATCAATATACAAAGATCAATACCAATGTGGCCAAATATACTCTTAATTTTGTATCAATATACACAGATCAATACCGATGTAGTCCAATACAATCTTAATTTTGCACAATATACAATGATCAATACCACTTTGGCCAAATATAATACTAATTTTGGATCAATATACAAAGGTATAAGGGCATATTCAATAATATGTCCCTTCTTCTTGGTCCTTTCCATACTATGTCTATGTCCCATTTTTCTCAAGTCTGTGCACTCCTACATAGGAGAGAAAGAAGGATGCAGAAGAGAAAAAGAAGGAAGTCCTTGGGTCTAACCTCCAAAACCCATTTAACAAGACCATTTAACAGCTTGTAGTCTCTTCCCCTAATTAACACATTTTTCTGTTATCCATCAAATAACCAAAAGGGGGGGGACACCCTCCCCACCCTCTGGGCATGGGATGTTGCTCCCTTAAATGACTTCCTGCCTATTTGGGTCGTAGTAAACCTGTTTGGGGCCCAAACCAGAATGGAAAAATGGTTAAAAATGTTAGTACAATCCTTTTATGTTCAGTCCTTTTGTGCTCAGCTGTTTAGATGTCCTAAGAAGTTCATAGACAGAAGCTGATCTTCTGGGCTTTACTGAAGTTCTGGATGCGGCAGTCTGTGGAGCTGAATGATCTTAGCGATTTTGAGTTGTTGTGGTTATAGACTTTTGATGGAAACAGCTATTGAGGAAGTCTGCAAGGCTGGATCATCTGGGCCACTCCTCTTCTTTGTTGTCTGATCTGTTTTCTGCTGAGGTTTCCCTTGTCCAGTTGTCACTGGATTCCTTGAATGGATGCTTTAAATCTCCTGGAAAGATAAGAACAGAGCCCTGCCCTAATCCTAACTCTGGGACAATTACCCTTTTTTGGGGGGGAGGGGTCAGGTAATATTTCTCCTGAAGCAAATTTGGTTTTTTGACAATATATAAAGTATTGTCTTTCAATCTGGATTAAAGAAGAAATTATTTTGTTATTTTGGAGCTAAACAAGCCTTAGTGTATATATTTTGAGATCTCAAAGGACAATTTGTTTGTATTGAGTAGGCTTTTTGTAAGTAGCTTTTAAACTTAAGTCCTTCCAAATCCTATGTGTCTGTCTCTGCATTCTAATTACTGGGATCAAAGACCTGTGGTTCCCATCTGAAGGGATTAAAGATGTGCTCCACCACTCCTGGATCGAAGTTTTTCTCTATTTAGAGTTTGTTTTGTATCAGACTGACCTTGAGCTCTGAGATCTGCCTGTTTCTGTCTCTAGTGTGTTGTGATTAAGGGTGTACTCTTCTTGAATGATGGTATTAAGGGTGTGCACCATCACCACCCTGTTCCTTGTAACTCTAGAATTTATAAGACAACTAACTCTATAGTGCTCCTCCCATCTCTCCTGAAGTTAAAGGCATGGGCTAACACCACGCATTTCATGTATTTTACCTTAGCTCTAAGTTTTTTTGACTCTTGTAGGTTTATAAAATTAGGTTGAATGGCTGTAACCTTTAATTTATTTACAGTGTTTTAAACCTGTTACCTGCTTTGTTTAAATTAATAAATTTATTTATTTGTTGCTTCAGGTTACATCTACATAATATTGTCCTCTTTCCCCCCTTCCCAGCCCCACCCTCCCATCCTCTACCCCCTAATCCTTCCCTCTTGTTCCTTTGGGGTGGAGTGTCCCTACATAACAATTCCTTGCCACAGTTCAGGAGTCATATGAGGTCCAAGAGCCTCTTCATACACTGGGGGCCTACGAGGCAGTACCACCAGTGAAAGGTGTCTCCTTGCTAGGAAGGGAAAACTAAAAAACAGACCAACAAACACAAACCCACAAAAACAAACAACAACAAAAAAAGAAAGGAAAAAGAAAAAAATCTATGTCCATGTTCCCTTTGGGGTGTTGGTTATAGTACAGATATCCTGTACTATATAGCTAAAATCCTACTATAAGTGAATAGATATGTGCATCCTTCTGAGTCTGGGTTAGCTCACTCAGGATGAGCTTCTCTAGTTCCATCCATTTGGTTCCAAATTGCATAATTTCATTGTTTCTGATAGCTGAGTAATATTCCATTGTATAGATGTACCATAGTTTTTTAATCCATTCTTCAGTTGAGGGACATCTCTAGCATGCATGCCTTGTCCAGACTAGCAATCCAGGCACCCCCTCCTCTGGTCCTTTTTCCAATCACTGTCATCTCTTCATAGAAATTTGGTTCCTATATTCAATATTAATACTGTATTCACATGAATTCTACCCAAAAGTTATTCATGTTTGTATGTGTCTGTAGAAGAAAACTGAACAAAGTAAGAGATCAAAGGAAGAAAGAAAGATAGGAGCAAGAAAGAACAAACAAACAAAAAAGTGGAAGGAGTAGGAAAAGTAGACAGAGGTTTGGTGTCTTGGCAGCACTGACTAAGTAATGCAAGGGTCTACCACCCAGTAGAAATGTGTTATTCACAGTTCTCAACCTGTGAGCCTGTCTATCCATTCTCAGGGGCTGCCCAAGCCCATCAGAAAACACAGATATTTGCATTATAATTTGTTACAGTATCAAAATTGCAGTTATGAAGTACCAGCGAAAACAATTTTGTGGTTGAGAGTCACCAGAACTTGAGGAACTGTATAAAAGGGTTGTAGCATTAGGAAGGTTGAGAACCACTGATTTAGAGGAATCAATGGATTAAGTATCTTTCCAGAGTTCTGACAAGAACTGAGTCAGTGAAAATTTGACAGTCCTAATATAGTATTACTAAAGCAGTCCAGGCTCTCTCTTGACTATATAATCATAAACACATTCTAATTAGTCATATAGATTAGGTATTAATGGTGCTTATGACTAGTAAGATGATGCAAATGTGGCATATGGACAGATGTTAGTGGCACAGTAATAGAAATATAGGTATATTGGGAAGATAAATAATCACTAGTGATTATGTTTGTTGACATTTTACATCAGATATATGAACCAACTCATTTAATACTTTCCCAAGCTGTATAGCAAATACTGTTATCAAACCTAGTTTAGAGATGAGGTACCTTTCACAGAGTAGCATCATGGTGAATATATAGTTAAAAATAACAAAATTACAATGTTGACAAGGAAGTCTAACTCTGGATCTTATGCTTTTAATTAAGCTCTGTGCTTCTTCAGAAAACTGTGAAAGAGGGAGCTTCAACCCTAGCCAGTAAGATGATGGAGCCCACCCTGGACCAACCAACAAGGCTCCAGTCTGTGGCTCAGGAGCACTTCTGAGTCAGTTCTATCCCTCAGCCCCTATGCCTTACCCTCACTCAGAAACCACATTAACTGTCATAGCCCTTACAACATCATATATATATATATATATATATATATATATATTTCATATATATCTGGAAAAATGTGAGTAGGTGAAATTTATAGCTCATTATTTAATATTTTAGAAAATAGAAGTGCATTGGGCATGCTTCAAATGCTATCTCAGAGAATTTCACTTTCCGATTGAAAATTTTCTGCTTGGCCATACTTAGACAGCATGGAAATAAAAGATAATTTCAATCAGCCATCCTTCAACATTCTTTCATGTTCTAGTTAACACTTCTGCAATCCCTTAATTAAGATCAGATTCTCTTAACCTGTCATGTGATTACTTTCTTCAAACTGCTGACTAGAGTGGACCACAAGGCTAAGAGTACCATGAAAGCATATTCACCACTGATTTTGAAAAGCCTTCTTTTATTTCACTGCCCACAAAACCCTAACTGTTCCACTTTTATTTAATATGATAGGAGATTTTAAAGGCATCAGACTAAAGTCACAGAGTACCATGCTGAGACTCAGAGGATTCTAGCCCAGCAAGTAGTGCTAGGTGTGTATTCCTATGCAGAGAGTATTGGAGCAAAATGTAACCAAGAGCTTGGAAAGAAGAGAAGCTAGTTACTCCGAAAAGGCTAAAAATCTATGCGACGATGGTAAAATGATGCACACTGAGAAGAACCAAACATGATCAGACCTAGGTTCAAGTTTGAGACTTACTAGTTTATTAGTTCCCTTTTCTATTTCTAGGGTAAAACATTTCACCCAAACCAATTTGATGAAGAAAGCGTTTATTTGTCTCCGTGTCACAATCTATCATGGAGGGAAGGGAAGGCAAGGGTGAAATGGACTGGATGCAGAGACTGAAGCAGGGGCCATAACAGGACACACTTGTCTGTTTGCTCCCTGTGTCTTCCTCAGATTTCTCAGAGTGCTTTAGTATACAACCCAGGACACCTGCCCAAAGGTGGCACTTCTCACAATGGACTGAGCCCTCCCACATCAGTCATTATTGTTAATCAAGAAAATACACAACTACTCTCATAAGCCAGTATGATAAAGGCAATTCCTCAAGTGAAGTTCCTTCTTCCAGGTGACTATAACTGTGTCAAACTGACAAGAACTAACCCTCAAATTCACCACTTGCCAAAAAAGGGGAAAAAAAGGTTTTAGCTTTAAAATTATGTATCTGTGTGTGGGTTTATGGATGTGCATGCAGGTGCCTGTCGTGGTCAATAGGGGGCATCAGATTCCTGAAGCTGGAGTTATGGGCAGTCGTAAGCTACCTGAGGTGGGTGCTGAGAGACAAAATTGGTTACTGTGCAAAAGGAGAATATACTCTTCCCTGCTGAGCCCTGTCTCAAGTGCCAGTATTTAGCCTTGCTTAATAGTGTCATTCAGGGACCTTTATTTAAGGTCCTTACTTATATGCCATGTCTCTTTTACTTTAGTTTAAGCATAGAATTTCTCATTCTGACTCTGTAGGTGAGAATAAAATTCATTCATGTATTCATTGAGTATCTCAGGCCAGATATGATAGGTGTGTGTGTGTGTGTGTGTGTGTGTGTGTGTGTGTGTGTGTGTATGCATGTGAACTTGAGGGTGCATATCTGTAAAAATGCATGCATGGATGCATATGCACATATATGTATGTGTTTGAATTTTTAATAAATATATATGTGATAAAAAGGTAAATGAACTGATTACTTTGTGTTTGCCACAATACAGTTGGGAGTTTAAAAATAATCTAAATCCTTCCCTCATAAAAGTTACTAAAAAAGAGTTTTGTAAGGTATGAAAAACTAGTATGGTTCTCAACTGGATATGATATTGTCTCTATTAACATTTGGTGATATCTGTTGTTACAAAGAGGCATAGAAAATTACAAACTGTATTTTTTATCATTTTATTACCATTAATAGTGTCATTATTGCACTGATATAGGTCCTGGTAGTACTACAGAACAATCAGAAATTTTAAGTTGGTAGCCTCAAGACAGTTTCCTATCTTCCTGGAGAGAGAGTCCCAGCTTCTATTTCATTCAGAGTTCCGCGTTGCAGGACATAGCTTTTTAAAATTTAAGGCCCTGTATAATCATATATATTTATCCACCTCAGGTCTCTGTTGTGATTGAAGACTAGATAATTATAATCTCACAGTTAAATTTTAAGTTGTTTAGGAATTAAAAGGATGTTCTAGGTCTAAGAAGATGTTTTTAAGTTGTTAATACAAGTTAGGATGGAAATTGAGTTAGGTATAGAACTTTAAAATCATGGAGATAGATGGATAATAGAATATCAATATCAGTTGCCAAATATGTATGGACTGGACATTGGTAATGTATGTTATACCTTATAATTTTCATAATTTTGGCCTAATTATTCAAAAAAGAATTATGAGTTCTGGAAGAAGGGGGAGAGGGTGGGAGGGTGGGTCCAGGAGTAGTGGAGGAAGGGGATGTAACTCTATGTAATAAATAAACATTAGAAAAATAGTATCCTCAAGAGATGGATAGGGCATCTTCAAAAACCCCAAGGGATCTGCAGAATATGGCATTTAAAGATGTTATCTTAAATTAAGATTTTCTTCTTTTTTTGATATCGAGACATATCAGCGCCTGACAGCACCCCCTATTCTACTCCAAGTAGAAGATAAGCATCGAAGAACCTCCACTGTAAGATGGTTGAATTAGTGGCAAGCCTATCTCTTGGCATGAAAAAACCCCTTGCACCAACTGCAGACAGACTGCTGTCCAAAAAGGACAAAACTTGGTAGCAGGGAAGTCGACAGCCTAACTCTGCCAAGACAGGGTAGGTAAGTCCTTCATAATTCCGGCTCTACAACAAATGTCTGTCAGAGAAACAGGACCCAAAGGCTGAAGACTGATGCAGGAATGTATGGAGAGAAAATGGGAACTGTCCAGGCAGTCATTGGTATGTCCTTACTTAGTTTTGGAAGCTGCAGGCTCTGCACTTCCTGTATAAGCAGATATATTTATCCCTCTCAGGTCTCTGAGGTGGTTGAAGAATAGACAGCTAGAGTCTCATAGTTAAATTTTGAGTTGTTTAGGAATCAAGAGGGTGTTATAGATCTAAGAAGATACTCTTAAAAGTGTGTGGCAAGTTAGTATGAATGTTGAGTCAGATATAGACCTTTAAACTCATGGAGATGGTTAGATAGTAGAATGTTAAAGTCAGGGGCCAAATATGTATAAACTGGACATTGGGAAGGTATACTGGGCCATTTAACTCTCATAAATGTGGCATACTTATATCTGTTGTTTTGTATAATACTTACTGTTATAAGAGAAGGAACCATCTGTTGGACTGAAAGGGGAAACTTCTGGGGGGAAGAGGGTGGAAGGGTGGGATAGGAAGGGGGAATAGGGAGGGGTTTGTGACTGAGATGTAACTTGAAGAAAAAAAATAAAGTATTTAAATAAAAAAAAGAATCTAAAAAAACTAATAAATAAACATTAGAAAAATAGTATCCTATAAATAAATAAATAAATGAACGGATAAATAAATAAATAAATGAATAAACGGATAAATAAATAAATAAATAAATAAATAAAATTTCAGGCCACGAGGAAGTGCTTAGTTAAGAAGAAAATGGGATTACTGAAGCTTGGAAAGTATTTATATATCCATATATTACAACAGCAAGATGCTTGAGGTTTTATGGAGTCTGATCCTTTAATTTTGTAAGCAAATAATTAAAGAATATCAAAGTAAAGCAATTGGGCCAAGAAACACACCTTGCTTCAAGGTTTTCCCTTCCCTCTGACTAACCTTGTCTCTACCCTTTCCTCTCCTTCCTGCGGGAAGGGCATTGTTTCCTAAATCTTCTCTCTCCCAGCCTCCATGCCCAGAGAGAAAGATTAAATTACTAGATAATAGCATGAAATTATTTAAAAAAAAAAAACTTGTCACTTAGGATAGAGACTTTCTAATGATTCCAGGAACTTTTAAAGAAAAATGTAAAAATAGCTTCAGCAAGGTACAACTTGATAAGTTTTGACATATTCAACCACTTATTCAAGATAGTGCTCTCACCCGTCGCCCCCATAAAATTTCTTTATTCCCCTTTACAATCCCTCTATCCAAATTTGTCCCCTACCTCCCCTAACCTGAACCCCAGGCAACTACTGTCCTCTCATCTGTCACCCACCCAGCAGGGGCATGAGAATTTACGTAAATAGGTTCCTTCAGCATTCACCTTTTGATTATTTTGAGGCAGATCAATTATGTTGTGTTTATCAATAGTGTAGTCCTTCTTATTTCACAACAGTGTCTCACAGTGTAAATATGACACTACTGGTTTACTTGCTAAATTTTGGTGATGCTACTTATGTTAAAACTAGAATGAGTATAAACATTTTTAAAAGTCTTATTGTTCATATACTTTTATTCTCTTGAGTAAATGCTTTCAAAGGGTCGAATGTTTAACTTCTAGAGTTCCATGTATGTTCTTAAATGAGCACTGAGCTATTCTGAAGGGCTTGTAGCATTATACAGTCTCCTAGTATATTAGAATTTCAAACCTCTATATCTTCATTTAGTGCTCTACCCCTAATTATTTCACTAGGTATGTCGCAGTACTTGATTATGGATTTAATTACTGTTTACATAATAATTTTTTCTCACCATCTCCCCATGCTTACTTGATGATTGCATATCTACAAGGTTGAATTATCTATTCAGATCCTATTTTAATTGTATTGTTTTCTTGTTACTCAGATTTTGCACTTTGAGTTTCTCTGTCTACATTACAGACAGGTCCATCATCAAATATGTTACTCCAAGTATGTTCTTGCATTCAATGGTGTGTCTGTGTTCCTTTCTTTTTTTCCTTTTATTGAGCTCTATTCTTCTCTCACATAATATATCTTGATTACAGTTTCTTCTCCCTCTACTCCTCTCAGCCCCACCACATCTCTTCTCCCATCCCAATGCAGTCCTTTTCTGTCTCTCATTAGAAAAGAATAGGGTTTTGAAAGATGATAATTAAGTATAACTAAATAAAATATAATAAGATAAAACAAAAACTTTGACATTGAAGTTGTACAAGATAAAACAAACAAAGAAGAAAGAAAAGAGCCCAAGAGAAGGCACAAGCACATTAATACATCTTTATATTTTTCATTCCATATGGCTTGTGCATCTTTTATTAATCTTTGTATGACTTTCTTGATTATCATGAACACAATTTTCATTTCATTTTGTCTGTCCATAGTATATAGAATACAGTTGATATTTTGGTGCTAAATTTATATTTTGCAAGCTTATTAAAATTGCTTAGAACTTTAATTAGCTTCCCTTCAGACTTCCTGGATTTTCTGCATACATGTTTATATAATCTGCAAGCAAAGACACTTTTAGTTTTCTAATTTTATTCCCTTTTCTTGCTTTGTTGCATTATCTAGAACCCCAGGCAATGTTGATGAAAAGTGGTGAGAAGTAACATTTGTTTTCAATAAACGTTTTCTTTATTTATTTCTCCTTTCTTTCTTTCAATTTTATTTACTGTTATTCAGATCAGAGTTTCCATTCCCTCTTCTCCTCCTCCCACTCTACCACCTTCTTCTCCCCACCTCTACCACCCCAACCCTCCCCACCTCTCCACCTTCCCACACTGGGCACGTGCACGTGCACACACACACACACACACACACACACACACACCATGAAAAAATTTTGATAGTATATTCACTCTTGGAAAATATTTGAAAAGAATGTGTGAATGATAGAATATAATTTGAGAAGAATAGCAAAGGCTATTATATGGACTTCTCAACATCATACTGAGCTTCATTTGCTCAAGTAGGATGGTGATTTTCTCTAGGTCTTCCAGGTTTTCAGTCTATTTTAGTGACTTGGAGAAAGTACTGGGTTATTTTAAACAGGGACATGATAGTGGGAGGAGGATACCCTTCAGGGGATATGAGATTTGGAAGATGAAGATGGAGGTAGACATGATCATATTTTAGTTGTATATATGTATGAAATCCTCACAAATAAAGAAAAAATTAAACTTCAAACAAAACTTAAAATAATAGTAATAATAACAATAATAATAATTGCCTTGGCTCCAGTCCAACTCTATATGTTATAACTGTGGTCCTTGGTTCTGAAATTTTATTCATGATGTTACAGTCCTTCTAAACACAATCAATGCCTTCTTCCCACCCTTCACCACTTCATTCCCTTCTGTTGTCTCTTTCCATGGCCTCCCTTTGAATATTCTATTTCTTTATCAACTTCAAGCCCTAGTCAAGTGCAGAATCTTCCTAAGCCTATCCTCATATCCACATAGATGGTTTGTTTTGTTTTTTCATTGTTACGAGATTATTTTGTGATACCTGTTCTTTGTCACACAGACTTTCTAGGTTTGTCTTACTTTTTATTTGTACCAATCTGTCATCCTTCCTATTGCACTTAAAGTTTCTTAAGGATAGATTCAAATTTTTATATTTTCATATGCTCAAAGGGTTATCACAAAATATTACAAACAGGAAATGTTCCATATGGTTGTAAAATGGATGAGTAAATGAGTTAATAGATATTTGAAGAACATTTTTTATGTTTACTTTTTTCAAGTAGATCGAATTCTCTAACTTTTTTAAGAGTAAGAAAAACAGGACCTTTTTGGAGCGTCTGGTCAAAGTGTGTATAAGGTCTGTTGAGCAAAGGGTGTGAATTAGACTCAGAAACTGTACTCTAAAATAATGGTGTTGTTTTGATCAAGGAAATTAGAAAAGATAGGTTAGGATTTTGGAAGACAACTTTAAAAACAAAATCATTTATTTTCCAGTCACTTCCTGAGAAATTCAGAACATTACTAGTGAGAGAATATTTTCGGGAAGTTGTGGGCTGACCAGACGACAGTGCATGAAACAGCAGCATGTGGCTGGGGCAGATGGGAGTGGATAAGGGCAGGAATAAAAGCAGAGGAGGCACTGTGGGTGTGAGCTGAACAGAACACCATGAATGAGAAAAAGAAAAGGTTGGTTGAATTGATATTGAAAAGCAAACTGTCTGATGGCAATAGCCTTATGCTGTATACTCACAGTACTGAGGAAAAAACAATCTTCCTACCAGTTATCCCAGGTGGAAAATCCTGAAAAGCTTGCATGTCCAGTTCCTTCCACTTAAAATTAAAAAAAAAACAACAACAACAAAACAAACAGACAAAAACACTACCCCACAAAGTAAATGAGATAAGTCTGAACATCACTTTGGGGTACTTTTATACAGCAAGGTCATTAGTATGAACAAATACACCATCACCAGAGTACAAAGGCAGGAAAAACTAGGTAACCCAAATCACGCAGGTCTTCCAAAAATAATACAGCAGAAATCTTTCATTTGAGCTATCAGGCTACTTCTAAAACTCACACCATGCTTTACACAGTTTGGGATTTTGAGGTCAATTGAATGTACAGTGTATTCATTATGTTATGTATTTTTCTCTACCAGCCTTTTTCTTCAAACAATGCATCAATAAATATTGTCATTGTTGGCTGTGAAACTAGCTCTGAGCATCTGTGTTCCTTACCATCTTCTTACAACTCAGCATTTCCTTCAAAATGTTTTCCCCTACCTCAGCGATCCCTTAAAGACTGTGGGGACTGTGGTAGACTGTTTTCTTTGGTGAGAGAAAATCAGAATATAATATTTCTTGAAAGTTTATTCACATACTGTTTAGCGACTGTACTTGTCCTTTTGTTGTTAAAGTACACAAATGTGTTTCTTTGGAATTAACGCATTGAAGCTCTGTGCAGACCACCTGTAGGTCACAAGAATACACAAAGTCATGGTTGTTCCTACATTATCTCTGAGAAGGCTGTCTACAACAAGAAATAAATGTGACTGTTTTCCTATGCATAAGCAGCACAAAGTTCTTCTAACTACTTTTAATTTCTAAAATATTCAGCTACCCTTATTTGATTATCATAAGCTTTCTGACTAGTTTTTAAGGGATAATTTCAGATAAGCATCATGTGGTGTGGTAAGGTGATAATATACTATATATATCATTCTATGTTTTAGCTTAGATGAGAGCTGGAGATATTTAAAGACACTGTGAGTGTGCATGCATTCCTCACATATCTGGAATGCAGGTAGCTGCCTATGCACATACCACACGTGTGTCTTTTCCATTTGCTGCCATTTTGGTAGTTTTCACTGAAATTCTACCTCTGTGGCCTGCCACCCAAACTTGTGGTAGAAGTATTTTTCACCACTCTCTTCCTCCTACTTCTTTCCCCCCACACACTTATGGTATGTGCTGTTTTGCCAGACCCATATGAAGACAGGGGAATACTGATGGGATTGCTTTTTGCTTTTCACAAATGTGGGAATGAAAATACTTCCCAATGAAAACATCTGTCTCTGTTTAAGTCACGCCCAGTTATCCCCCCAAAGAAATGTTCTGATTAACTTTTTTTAAAGTCTTAAGATAGCAGGTTGTGTAGCCGATCTAATTAAGAAGTTTATGTAACAGATCTGCAGGTTTTTTTTTTCTTCCTTCTTCAACTGGGTTCTTTGAGCTCACTTTGAATGTTACCAGCTTTCGCTATGCAACGGCCAAGTGTTTCCAGAGCTGAGAATTATCAGCTTTTGTGGGATACGATTGCTTCTTTAAAACAATGTGAAGAAGCTATGCAACATGCGTTCATTCCGGTAAGGAAAATGACTTATTCACTTAGGGATTCTTTGATTCTTCTCGTTCGTTCTTGTCATATTAGAAAGAAAGGAATTCTATATATTTAAAGATGTATCATCTCTGTGGTTGTTGCTCTGGATAAATGTTTGACTGTTCCTGTTTGCTTTGTATGAACTCTGGATTCTTAATATGACCAAATATTGATCAATAATAAAGAATAATATTGGTACAAATTAATATCATGAGGATAGTAGTTTCTAATAGTGGCATGCACTAAATAAGAAATGTAATATTGATATTTCTCACACTAATATTATTTGAGGATACTTGTAGTTTATAGTTCCTGGTTGGTACACAAAAAGTATTCAGAGTAGCTTGAATATCTGTGGCAGGTGGGTTTCATAGACAGATCAAAATGTCATGAATTAGCTTTTGATATTTTTTGTCATATGCTGATTTGAATAAACTCCAGATTACAAGCTCTCTTAGGAAGTATAACCATTTCTTCAGAGTTGATGCTATGCTTACATATCTGTAAACAAGCCTGAAAGAATCTACAGATACACAAAATTGCTCAATAAGTGAGTTTTTCTTGTTTTATATTACAGAAATGATTTCTGTTCTTACAATTTATCCAGGGGGATGAGGCTAGCCAGATTTGATAGAGTGAGATAACTTGAACAATACGTGGAAGAAGTGTGTTAAAGGAAGTTGATTCATTTGATTTAATGTGCTTTTGAAATTTTGAGACAGCAAATGAAGAATGCCAGAACATTCTTCAAAACTAATCCTTATTAAAAATCATAACAAACTTCCTCCAATAAAATATATTACTTCTTGCATAGAACTCACAAGATATGCTTCTTTCCACAAATTGAAAAGTCCAGATATTCTTTAAATTTCAGATTACTCTCAAAGTTCTCATATTGGACATAATCATGATTTTTCTCTGCATTTTAGGAATCAACTAAAATGTTTCAAAGACATATTTGAGTTTCTTGTAATTGAATTCTGTGTTCTTATTAGATGACTATAGGCTCATCTTGAATAACAACAGCATAAGACAGGGTTTCTGTGGGGAATTATAGAAACTGATGTTTGGAGTTCTCAGGACCATATGACATTATAATGATTCTGTTTTGAACTGGAAAAAGTATTTTAAGTTTGTTTCTATGTTCATCAAACTCCTTTTTATTTGTTTCATCAAGAAAACTTTGATGTTTCCCAAGAACCTCCAGCATTTATCATTAGGCAATGTTCTCTTAGACACAACTGCTTTCCCCATTCATGGTTGCTAGTACAAACCTCTAATTTATTATCAAACATACTTAAATATTTTATCTTGGTCTTCCTGATATTTTGTAACTTCTCAGAGAGAGGTGAGAAGGAGAGTTAGAAAAATCAACTGATATTTGCTTATTTTCTGATCTCCTATCTTGAACTCTGTGGCTACACAGATTCTTCTACCCCCTAAAGTTTAACACAATGCCTGACACATAAAGAGTGCTTGTCAAGCATTTGGGAAATTATATTTCAAATTTTGGATTTCAACTTATTTCATGGCATTTGATCAGCAATTTTGTCTATAGTGACCTTATGAGATTATTTCTATTTGAACCACAGTAGAAAAAAAAACAGCAATTCTTTATCTTACCATTTTGGATAGCATAGTGGTCTAGATGGTTACATCTTAATGCATGGAATATGCTCCCATGTGGAACATAGCTGTCAAGTCAGTTCTGATGTCTCATAAGCTAGTGGAACTTTCATTAGAGTGGAAGACAGAGTTCCACTGTCTTCTGCTAGTGTGCATATACACATAGACATATCAAATTGTCATTTTGGTGTGAAGCTACTAGGAAATTTCCAATGGCTCAGACATGTTCTACTACCTTCACAACTTTATTAAATATATACTATGACAATTTATTAAAAAATTGAAGAAACTATAGCTAATGTTAAAATAATAAGTGACAGTAATGTTGAAATGGAGTCTCAATTTAGTTTGATCAATTTATTTTGGCCCTTAGAAAAATGACTCTCTTTCCATCTATATGTACTCTATAGCCTTGTGATTTGTATTTTATGTACTTATATGTGTATTTATACACAAAAATGTATATTTGCATATACATGTATATACATATACAATTACATATGGCATTTCAGATTAATGATAGCCTTCGCTGTTTAGGATATCTCTAATCTTATGCTAGATCTGTCATATTAAAGAAATAACAGTTTGGCTCAGATAATTGTCCCCTCAAAAAATAATCCTAATAATTTAAAAAGTTCAATATTTCAAAAGAGTGTTGTATCAGAAGTATAGATTCATATCAATGGTGCTGATCTCAGGGAAACCGGCCTGACCAGTCTGCAAGCACATAAATGCTCTCTATGCATGCAATGTGAGAGTGTGGATTCCAAGCAAGTGATGAGAATGGTGTGGACCTTAGAAGTGCTGGATCACTTCTCACAAGTGCTGACTACACATGGGGATCTCAGTCAATACAATTCTGTAGACGAGTAATAACGCTGATGTAGAATGGAAACTCTAATGGGGTCTACTTCCAGAGGATCCCCTACCCATATAACCTAAAATTCACCATAGTGACCATGAACTTGGAGGATCCAACACCTGTGTCACATAACTCAAAATAGTTTTCAGACAAGATAGAAAGCAAACTGTGACACTCCTCAGTTTCAGCATTTGATTCACCACTCAGAATCATGCCCTATAGTGATGAGATGGAAATACACTCAGGACTTGTAGGTTCAGCTGCTCGACCCAATGGCCCAGAGTTCAAAATAGCAATAGAGATTTTTTTCGTGTATTTTTTGGTATTAAGTGCTTGGCCCAGGTAAGCTAAGCTAATAAATACTGAATGTAGGGATGAGTAAATATCCTTCATGAAATCTTAGTAACTAAATTTATCATGGAGCTTTGGGGTATCTTCTAGTATCTGTGGGCATCAGACAAATCTAAGGCTGTTATGTTTTACTAAAGTGATTACCAAAGTTTATAAAATCGAATGATAGTTGTTTCTCATAATGATGTATCTCTGTTTTTATTTGCTCAATCAGTTTGTTGAGCTCATTCTCACATTTAGAGCACCTGGCATCTGCCAGCCACTATCCTCGGCCTGAGATCAGGGCACAAAGAGACATCTACATTTCTTTGTGGTCTCATTACTTCATAAGAGACTTCATGGCCTCTTGACTACATGGTGCTCACTATTCCTGCAGTGTGCAATAGTGTTTTCCTGTATGTCGTTAGTCATCGTGTTGGGATTTAGTAAAGTCATTTCCTCTGGGATTCCCCAGGCTATTATTGCGTTTCATGTATCCATCTCGTGACAGGCACTAGGCTTCTGTCAATCGAAGACCAGGTGCAATGGTCTTTTCATCTAGTTCAACATTCTTCTAGTTCAATATACTTAGTTCTCAGTTCAAGTTCCTCAACTGGCCTGCCTCATGGCTCCTCCTGTCCCATTAGTCCAACAGTAAATTCAAAGTACCTTAAGTGGCTTTCTGTGCTGACAACCAGAGAACCTTGCTGTACTTGCCAGTGAGTGGGTAGGGGTGCAGAGATAAACTGCACAAGGAAAAGAAAGAACGAAGCTGGAGAAAAGATGATCAAATCAACTGAGAATGCCGGGCCTCGGTGTAAGAGTCTGTCATCCAAGAAGAAACTCAGATCTTCCCTACATACCTCCCTACCAGCCTGACATCACCTGGTACTCCTCTTCCCTCTCTAGAGCCCTGAAGATCAGTGAGTAGGGACTCAATTAAGCTGCTCTGCGAGATGACACTGCCATCTTCACTTCCACATTAGAAAGTCAGTGGAGCCAGGTTGCTTTTCAAAATCAAATCCCAGTAAGACCAGAAATCCTGGCCTCCTTACCCCCATCCCACTTGATTTTATCCTTGTCCTGTTTTGTTTTGTTTTTATTATTATTATTATTATTATTATTATTATTATTTCTCAACTTGTGTGTTTTGTACTGTAAGTAGTTAATGGGTTTCTCATATGCCCCTCATGACCCTGTGACTCACATGACAAGACCATGTGCTTCTTTTCTCTCCATATGTTTTATACTGCTAAAAACAGTGCCTAAAACAAGATGTTTGCTAAGTGACTCTGTAGTGACTGGTTAATTCCTGAGAAGTGCCAATCTAAGCAGTGATGAGGTGAGGAAGAGGAAGCAATCGTTTTTGTCTGTGTATTCTCAGAATCTGCTTTCTCAGCTCCAGGATGACTTCCCCTCAGTGCCGCTGGCTCTTATTTAGGCGCCTGCTTAGGTCAGCTCTAAATAGCATTTTGTTCAGTGATGGCTGCCAGTCCTAGTTCACAATGTTCCAAGTGTGTTCTGTCATCTCTGAAATCTAAATATTACTTGATGCATAATCTTCCATCTTTCTAGATTCCTGTTTGTATTTTGTTCTTTTTGTCCATACTTCCTGTTCTGCTTAGTAATACCCCAATTTTCAGTCTGGTACTTTCTGAAGAATATAAACAAAGTTATTAAAGGAATCCCTAATAGTAAAGAAATAAAGATGACATGACATTTAATCTATGGACACACTCCGTTTAAGATAGGGGAAGGTACTTAACTGGAAGTAGCCGGTATAATCACAGTAGTGTAAGAATATAAACTTCTGAAGATTGCTGGTAGAGTATAATGAGTTACTACCTTATGATTTTAAATAAAACAAAAATGCAACAGAACCCATCTCTCTTCTCTATCTCAGGCATATAATTCACACTCACACATATACACACATACACTCACATATGCGTTCTCACACACATATATGCACACATAAACACACACACACCAACAGTGGGTACAGAATACCTTTTCTGTATTCCAATATTGCTCATTGCACAGAATTTTTATTAACTCATCAATTCCAGGGTATTAGCACAGATATGGGTTATCGTACAACAGAATAAACTCTGTACTTAGCCATTCCCACATGCCTCATACACTATGAAAACTGCAAAGTCAGAACTCCAAAAGTATTTGTTACAGCAACACCAAGTAAATAAGTTGATCATAGATAACAATAGAAGCTTCCCCTAGTAGCAAAACAGAATTAAAAATAATGTACAACAAAACCTGTCTGGAGCTGGTATGGTACTATAATATGGTACAATTAATGCCCAATGCTTCAGTTAAATATTTTTATTTAGTGGGAAGATGGTCAAAAGCAATGCCATTTGTCTTTTTGTTTTAAATAACTAAAAGCAGAAAGAAAAAGATTTGTTCAAGGTGGACACACTAAGAAAAGGTCACACACACGATATCTATCTATCTATCATCTATCTATCTATCTATCTATCTGTCTGTCTGTCTGTCTGTCTGTCTATCTATCTATCTATCATCATCAACATCATCATCATCATCATCATCATCATCATCATCATCATCATCATCGTCATCATCATCATCTTCTCTGGGGTCCTGACTGGAAGAAAGGGTTTCCATACAAGAGAAACCAGAGACATACATAATGAAGCAATCTAAGCAAGAGGTGATCCTCTACCCACCACTGTCTAAGATTCAAGTGCTTCCTGCAAAGTTAGTGTGTCCCATAAGGTCCTCCGACAAATTAAATTGCAAACCTTTATCCAGGAGATAAGTTCCTCTACTTGGTGCCTGTAGGGTCTCAGACTTTGCTTCCCAGGGAAATTCCATTTTTTTTTTTTTTTGGATTCCTTACTTTCAATAGCCTTGTACTCAAAGAGAGTAAGTACAAGTGTCTGTTTAGGATATATTCTTTCCTGCCAGATAGGCTAGCCACATTTCCCTATTCTTCATTGTAACACATTGGTAAGATTTGTCTTCATATGAACAGATATAATAAACAGAATACAAGTAGAAATAAGGGTTAGAAATCCATTCAGCCAGTGCCAGGTGCTGTACATAATAGTCATTTCTCTAAAATCTCTTGGCTTTTTATTGCTTCTGGCAGGGATGGTGTAAGGAACTCTGTCTTTTCAGTTTGAGATTGTGTCTCCTCATGATATGTAGGCTTGCCTTAACTTAAAAATAATCTTGCTTTAGATTCCTAAGTGCTGAAACGAACATTTCTCATTTTTAGCTTGTATAGAAACTAAACATTTAACCTACCAATGCCGTTGTGGGCTTGTTGCTGATTCAGCTGGGACTACCAGCAAGACCTTACATTGTGTTTCTTGTTACAACTTTCATACATTATAAAGTCAATTGGTGTTCATTATAGAATGCTGAAATGTCTAGGATCAGAAATATTCCACTAGATCTAGTGTAGTGCTTTATCTGATTCAGAATTTTACCTAGGTTTGGGACCTAATCTTTGCTGGGTCTAATCTTTGCTCCTTTTGTCCATACTTCCTGTTCTTCTTAATAATACCCCAATTTTTAGTCTAGTACTTTCTGAAGAATATGAACAAAGTTATTAAAGAAATCCCTAATAGTAAAGAAATAAAGATAGCACTTTATGGAGACATTCCGTTTAAGATGGGGGACAGTACTTAACTAGAAGTAGCCTGTATAATCACAGTAATGTAAAAATATAAACTTCTGAAGATTGCTGGTAATGATGTATCTATGTTTTTATTTGCTTAATCAGTTTGTTGAGCTCATTTTCACATTCTAGAGCACCTGGTATCTGCCATCCACTATCCTAGCACTGAGATCAGGGCACAAAGAGACACCTACATCTTTGTGATCTCATTACTTCATAAGAGACTTCACGGCCTCTTGACTAAATGGTGCTCACTGTTTCTTCAGCAGCATGCTATAGTGTTTTCCTTTATATTGTTACATAAAGAATCAATAGCCTGAATGATTTACTCAGATTCTGACCCTCAGTTTTATCCTATACAAATCCTGTTGTAGGATTCCTTGAGGTTTACTGAGATGTCAATTAAACTCTCAGGATAGTTCTTAACCAAATAATATACCATCACGTTTGCCCTGATTCTTATGAGTGCTGTTGAAATTTTAGTATTGTCCCAAAATAACATCTGCCCTCACAAGTTACATAGTGAATTCATATAATATATCAAGGTATTTTCATTGTATGTGAGTTCAATGAAATAATATATCATTTTCATTTAAATATGACTAAAAATTTCAGGGAGATTAATTCAATCTGACAATAGCATCATAAAAATGAGATGTCTTAAAGTCCTTCTAGTAATAACTACTGTATTGTACAATACAATAACTATTTGTATTGACACTCTAATAATATTCAAAAGTGAGCTACAATTAAGTTCGAAAAACATCTCAAACTCTGACATAAGTTAAAGAGTTAGGTGACATGATTAAGCTCCACCAATTCAAAAAGCTGCTGCTGAGAGGTCCATGTGGGGTCCATGCCTTATTGTGTGAAAGCAAATAGTCCAAAACTTCCTATGGAGTGGGGGTAGATAAAAAGGAGTAATGAGAAGTGCATCTTCAAATATTCAAATTAAAAAGAGCTATTCTCCTTCTGATTTGTGTTTGATACTCTTTAAGTAAAATAAATTGAGGCTCCAGTGTGGGTGGAGGGGCTGAAATTTCAATGAACACATAGGTCTGCAAGTACAGAGGGAAGACAACTTTAGCCTGAAAACCGTCTAACTTCTGACAGAGTTTATATATGTACATATATAAATGTTTATGTGTGGGTGCACCTGCATTTACAAGTGTGTATAAATGAATAAAAAATTATGAGATCAGTCTCAGGTACAAGTCCTCACAGTACTATCCAGCTTGTTTTTGAGTCAGGGTCTCTCACTAGCCTGGCACTCACTCATTCTGTTAGGCTGACTGGATGTGCGTCCTGAGGATGATCCCTGTCTACCCTCCCACCTTGGGAATTATAAGTGTGCCATGAGTATTTCACAAGAGTTCTGGGCATCAGACTTGGTTCCTCATGTTTGTGCAGTAAGCATTTTACCAATTAAGCTGTATCCCTGGCCCCAATATTCCTTCATTGCACCAGGAAACATTGTTGAAGCCTGAACTATTAGGTGGACTTCAGCAAGCAAAACCTTTGTGTTACATACAGAATAACAGACCATTACAAAGCCTTTACAAAATTGAGAAGCCAAGAAAAACATGCTCCTACCCTGGGAAGCTAATGCAGCTGCTGGACCAGGAACTGGTTGGCATTCTGATCTTGAGATTTGTAATCTCTTGGCTTGAAGAACAAAGAGTCCATTGGTTATTTAAGGACAATGTACAAGGACATCTGCATAATATCTTCTCTGCTACCAACAAATGCCAGCACCATTTAGCAAACCTCTGTTTTCTAAACACCATCCTTTATTTCCTATATATCCTTAATGATTTTCTTCATTAAAACAGATTCCAAGCAGGGTATTAATCTTGAAGCAAAATGGAAATAGACTAGATTGTTAGGTGTTCAATATTATCTCAGTTGTAAGATGAAAAATAAAAAAAAATATTCTCTACCTTGTTCCTATTGTCACTTAAAGAAAGTGCTGACTTTCAGGGCAAGACTTGTAGACCCACCATAGACATGAGCACATTGTGATCAATAACAATTGCGTGACAGCAGACTCACAATTCCTCTCGTCTCTCCTAACATTTCCTTTTATATAAAAGGTTTATTTTAGGTGTGACATATTTTGTGGATTTCTCTATGACTTCATCTGTGTTTCAAACAGTGTATGATTTAGGATTAGATTATTATTAGTATGAATAAATGAAAGACACTGGATTTCTTTTTTTGGAGTTAGGAGTTAGGAAACATAGAGAAAAGCAAGACAAGAAAAAAGAACTCAGGGTAAGTCTCTGCTTCCCTTCAAATCTTTACAGTGCTTCAATTTCTTTAAAAAATATCCCTTTGCTTCTGATTTTGTTTGTTTCTGTTGCCAGTGTCAGGAATAGAACCCAGGACCTGGTGACTGCTAGCCAAAGGCTCTCCTACTGAACTATATCCTTAGCCCTTCTATTTTTTATTCTTGAGGCCACAGTTACAAGAAACACATGGACACTATAAAAACAGAATAAGAGAATCAGGAATAAAAATGTAAAGAACATTCTGTAAGACATATAATACCTCAACCATTAGGCAATTCATTAGACACCTATTTATACCATGAACCCTTATCTCACTTAACTTTCATTTCAGCTTGTCTTTCTTATCAGTGTGGCAGGATGGTAATAGCAGAGCAAGTCTTTTCCCTGCAGGAAGAATTGTACATCCTATGTCAGTCCCCCTCCACTCCCCAGTGCTTCCCAATAGCGTAAAATTTATGATGAGTGAAATCACGTGCTAGATGAGATGCACTCTTAGAGGTCGCCCACTCTACTCTTTTTTAAATTTATTTATTTATTTCTTCAGGTTACATCTCCATCATAGTGTCCTCTTTCCACCCCTCCCAGTTCCGCCCTCCCACCTTCTACCCCCTAACTCTTCCATTACACTCCTCTGGAGTGGAGTGTCCCTACCTAATGGTCCCTACCCCAGTTCAGCAGTCATATGAGGGTCAAGAGCCTCCTCATACACTGGGGGCCTACCACACAGTACCACTAGGGAAAAGTGTCTCATTGACAGGGAGAAAAAAAAAGTCTATGTCCATGTTGCCTTTGGTGCATTGGTTATAGTATAGATATCCTGTACCATATGGCTAAAATCCTATTATAAGTGAGTAGATGCCATAGGCACCCTTCTGAGTCTGGGTTAGCTCACTCAGGATGAGCTTCTCTAGTTACATCCATTTGGCTGCAAATTGCATGTTGTCATTGTTTCTGATAGCTAAGTAGTATTCCATTGTGTAGATGTGCCACAGTTTTCTTTTCTTATTTTTTCCTTTATTTTTTATTTCTGCAAGTTACATCTCAATCGCAGTCCCCTCCCTATTCCCCCTCCAGTCCCACCCTCCCACCCTCAACCCCCCATCCTTGTCCCTTTTTTTTCTTTTAAGTTTAAGATATATCTTACTTCCCCCTACAGTTTCCCCTTTCAGTCCAACAAATGGCTCTTTCTCTTATAATAATAAATACAATACAAAACAACAGAGGTAATTAGGCCACAGTTATGAGGGTTATATGGCTTAGCATACATTCCCAATGTCCAGTCCATATGTATTTGGTACCTGACTTTAACATTCTACTATCTAACCATATCCATGAGTTTAAAGTTCTATATCTGACTCAACATTCATACTAATTGCAACACAATTTTAAAAGTATCTTCTTAGATGTATAACATTCTCTTGACTCCTAAACAACTCAAATTTTAATTATGAGACTTTATCTATCTGTTCTTCAACCACCTCAGAGACCTGAGAGGGATAAATATATCTGATTTTATAGGAAGTACAGGTTCTGCAGCTTCCCGAACTAACAAATGACATACCAGTGGCTGCCTGGACAGTTCCTATTTTCTCTCCATACATTACAACATCGATCTTTAGTCGTTTGGTGCCATTTCTCTGACAGACATTGATTGTAGAGCAGGGGTTATGAAGGACTTACCTACCCTGTCTTGGCAGAGCTAGGCTATCGACTTACCTGCTTCCAGGTTTTGTCCTTTTTGGACAGCATTCTGTCTACAGTTGGAGCAAGGGGCTTTTCTTACCAAGAGATAGGCTTGCAACTAATTCAATCATCTCCCACTGGAGATTTTTCAATGCTCATCTTCTACTTGGAGGAGAATAGGGGGTGCTGTCAGGAGTTGATATGTCTTGGTATAAAAAAATCTAAAGTTACGAAAACATCTTTGAATGCCATATTCTGAAGATCTCTTGAGGTTTTTGAAGAGGCCCAATCTATCTCTTATATTAGGGTAAGCAGATGTTGCTTGTCTCTTAGCAGCTTTATTTCTGATTAGCTTAGAAAGTAACTATAATAGGCTGTCATAGTACCTAACAGAATGACCGGCTTGCATAACCATTAGTTTGCATTTCTTAATTATCCTAAACAGTTGATGACAATTAGTAGTAAAAGGCCGAAACATCATATTTCATTTTTTTTCTTTACCTCCTAACCCTTCCATCCCAATTTTCTGGGGTGGGGTGTCCTTATATAACAGTCCCTCATCTCAGTTGAGAGGTCGTATGAGGGCCAAGAGCCTCCTCATTCATTGGGGGTCTACGAAGCAGTACCATCAGTGAAAAGTGTCTCGTTGCCCGGGAGAGAGAACTACTAAACAAACAAACCAATAAGCATACAATAGATAAAAAAGACTAAAAAATAGGAAAAAATATAACTAATATATAAAAAATAAAGAATAAAAATTGAAAATAAGAAGTCTATGTCCAAGTTCCCTTTGGTGTGTTAGTTGTAGTATCGATACATTCTACTATATAGCTAAAATCCTACTATAAGTGAATAGATGCCATATGTGTCCTTCTGAGTCTGGGTTAGTTCACTCAGGATGAGCTTTTCTAGTTCCATCCATTTGGCTGCAAATTGCATAATTTCATTGTTCCTGATAGCTGAATAATATTCCATTGTATAGATGTACCACAGTTTTTTGACCCATTCTTTGGTTGAGGGACATCTGGGTTGTTTCCAGTTTCTAGCTATTAGAAATAAGGCTGCTATAAACATAGATGAGGAAACTTCCTTATGATTCCATGAAGAGGCATTTGGGTGTATACACAAAAGTGGTATGGCTGGGTCCTGAGGCAGAGCTATTCCAAGTTTTTTAAGATATTGCCAGACTGACCTCGATAGTGGTTGCACAAGCCTGCATTTCCTCCAGCAATGGAGTACGGTACCCCTTTCTCCACACCCTTGCCAGCATGTGCTGTCATTTGAGTTTTTGATCTTAGCCATTCTGACAGGTGTGAGATGGAATCTCAGAGTCGTCTTGAGTTGCATTTCTCTGATGATTAAGGATGTTGAGCATTTCTTCAAGTGCCTCTCAGCCATTAGGGATTCCTCCTTTGTGAATTCTCTATTTAGCTCTGTCCCCCGTTTTTTTGATTGGATTATTTGGTTTCTTGGCATTTAATTTCTTGAGTTCTTGTAGATTTTGGATAATAGCCCTCTGTCAGAGGTGGGGTTGGTGAACATTTTCTCCCAGTCTGTAGGCTTCCGCTTTGTTCGAATGACAGTGTCTTCTGCCTTACAGAAGCTTTTCAGTTTTATGAGGTCCCATTTATTGATTGTTGATCTCAAGTCCTGAGCTGTTGGTGTTCTGTTCAGGAAGTTGTCTCCTGTGCCAATTAGTTCGAAGGTTTCTCCAACTTTTTCTTCTAGTAGATTTAGTGTGACCGGCCTGTTAAGGTCTTTGATCCACATGGACTTAAGTTTTGTACAAGGTGATAAGTATGGGTCTAATTTCATTCTTTTACAAGTGGATATCCAGTTGGACCAGCACCATTTGTTGAAGATGCTGTCCTTCTTCCATTGTGCGGTTTTGGCTTCTTTGTCAAAAAATAGTTGGCCATATGTGTATGGGTCTATTTCTGGATCTTCAATTCGATTCCATTGATCTACTGGTCTGTTTCTATACCAATACCATGCTGTTTTTACAACTATTGCTCTGTAGTACAGCTTGAAATCTGGGATGGTGATACCTCCAGATGTTTTTTTATTGTACAGGATTGATTTAGCTATTCTGGCCTTTTTGTTGTTCCATATGAAATTGAGAATAGCTCTTTCCAGGTCTACAAAGAATTGTGCTGGTATTTTGATAGGAATTGCATTGAATTTATATATTGTTTTTGGTAGGATGGCCATTTTTATAATGTTGATCCTACCTATCCATGAGCATGGGAGATCTTTCCATCTTCTAAAGCCCTCTTCCATTTCTTTCTTCAAGGTCTTGAAGATCTTGTTGTACAGGTCCTTTACTTGCTTGGTTAGAGTTACCCCCAGGTATTTTATGTTGTTTGTGGCTATTGTGAAGGGGGTTGTTTCCCTTATTTCTTTCTCAGCCCATTTGTTTGTTGTATAAAGAAGGGCTTCTGATTTTTTTTTTTGAATTAATTTTGTATCCAGCCACTTTGCTGAATGTGTTTATCAGCTGTAAGAGTTCTCTGGTGGAATTTTTGGGGTTGCTTATGTATACTATCATATCATCTGCAAATAGGGATAATTTGACTTCTTTGTTTCCGATGTTTATCCCCTTGATATCCTTTAGTGGTCTTATTGCTCTAGCAAGAACTTCAAGTACTATATTGAAGAGATATGGTGAAAGTGGACATCCTTGTCTTGTCCCTGAGTTTAGAGGAAATGCTTCAAGTTTCTCTCCATTTAATTTGATGTTGGCCACTGGCCTGCTGTATATTGCCTTTATTATTTCTAGGTACGGTACTTGTATGCCCGTTCTCTCCAGAACTTTTAGCATGAAGGGGTGTTGGATATTGTCAAATGCTTTTTCTGCATCTAGCCTGATTATCATGTGTTTTTTTTCTTTCATCTTGTTTATATGGTGAATGACGTTGATAGACTTTCGTATGTTGAACCATCCCTGCACTCCTGGGATGAAGCCTACCTGATCATGGTGTATGATACTTTTGATGTGTTCTTGAATTCGGCTTGCTAGTATTTTATAAAGTATTTTTGCATCTATGTTCATGAGGGAGATTGGTCTGAAGTTCTCTTTCTTTGTTGGGTCTTTGTGTGGTTTAGGAATGAGGGTGATTGTGGCCTCATAGAATGAGTTTGGCAATGTTCTTTCAGATTCTATTTTGTGAAAGAGTTTGAAAAGTATTGGTGTTAGCTCCTCTTTAAAGGTCCGGTAGAATTCCGTGCTAAAGCCATCTGGCCCTAGGCTGTTTTTGGTTGGAGGATTTTTAATGACTGTTTCTATTTCCTTAACAGTTATAGGGCTGTTTAATCTGTTTATCTGATCTCGATTTAGCTTCGGTAGGTGGAATCTATCAAGAAAATTGTCCATTTCACTTAAGTTTTCAAATTTGGTGGAGTATAGATTTTTAAAGTAGGATCCAATTATTCTCTGGATTTCCTCAATGTTGTTGTTATTTCTCCCTTTTCATTTCTGATTTTGTTGATTTGGGTTTTCTCCCTCTGTCTTTAGTTAATTTGGCTAAGGGTCTGTCTATTTTGTTGATTTTCTCGAAGAACCAACCCTTGGTTTCATTGATTCTTTGTATAGTTCTTTTTGTTTCTAAATTGTTGATTTCAGCCCTAATTTGATTATCTCCTGCCTTCTGCGACTCTTGGGAGTGTTTGTTCTTTTTTTTCCAATTCACCCAGTTTAGCTGTTAATTCACTAATATGAGCTGTCATAATTTTCTTTTTGAAGGCACTTAGTGCTATGAACTTTCCTCATAGCACAGCTTTCATTGTGACCCATAGGTTTGGGTATGTTGTGTCTTCATTTTCACTGGATTTTAAGAAGTCTTTGATTTCCTTCTTTATTTCGTCCCTGACCCAGTGGTTCTCTAGTAAAGAGTTGTTCAATTTCCATGTGAGTGTAGACTTTCTGTTGATTCTTTTTCTATTGAAGTCCTCTTTATTCCATGGAGGTCTGATAAGATACAAGGGGTTATTTCAATTTTCTTGTATCTGTTGAGGCTATCTTTGTATCCAGCTATATGGCCGATTTTGGAGAAGGTTCCGTGAGGCGCTGAGAAGAAGGTGTATTCTTTTGTGTTTGGGTGAAACGTTCTGTAGATATCTGTTAGGTCCATTTGGTTCATGATCTCTGTTAGACTCATTATTTCTCTGTTTGGCTTCTGTCTTGATGATCTGTCCATAGTTGTGAGTGGGGTGTTGAAGTCTCCCACTATTAAAGTGTTTGGATCAATGTGCGATTTATGTTTTAGAAGCGTTTCTTTTATAAATGTAGGTGCCTTTGTATTGGGGGCATTGATGTTCAATATTGAGATGTCCTCTTGGTGGATATTTCCTTTAATGAGTATATAATGCCCTTCTCTGTCTTTTTTTATTGACTTCAATTGGAAGTCTATTTTGTTTGATATTAGGGTGGCTACTCCAGCTTGTTTCCTGGGTCCATTTGCTTGGAAAATTTTTTCCCAGCCCTTTACTCTGAGATAGTGTTTATCTTCATTAGTGAGGTGTGTTTTTTGTATACAACAAAAAGATGGGTCTTGTTTACAGATACAGTCTGTAAGTCTGTGTCTTTTTTTGGAGAGTTGCGTCCATTGATGTTGATGGATATTAGTGACCAGGGGTTGTTATTTCCCATTATTTTGGTATAGCTGGCTGTCTTGTGTTTCTTTTTGTTTATTTGCTGTGGAGGTTTCTATTTCCTCTGTTTTCTTGGGTGTAGTTATCTTCTCTGGGTTGGAATTTTCCTTCTACGATCTTCTGTAGGGCTGGGTTTGTGGGGAGATATTGTTTGAATTTGATTTTGTTATGGAATATCTTTTTTTCTCCATCTATGTTGATAGAGAGTTTAGCTGGGTATAGTATTCTGGCTGGGCACCTATGTTCTCTCAGGGCTTGTAGGACATCTGTCCAGGCCCTTCTAGCTTTTAAAGTTTCTGAGGAGAAGTCAGGTGTGATTCTGATGGGTCTGCTATTGTATGTGACTTGGCCTTTTTCTCTTACATCTTTAATATCCTTTCTTTGTTCTCTACATTTGGAGCTTCTATTATTTTGTGGCGAGAGGAGTTTCTTTTCTGATCTAATCTGGTATTCTGTAAGCCTCTTGGATTGTTACTGGCATCTCTTTCTTTAGGGTTGAGAAGTTTTCTTCTATGATTTTGTTGAAGATATTTCCTGGACCTTGGAGTCGGGAGTCTTGTCTTTCCTCTGTGCCTATAATTCTTAGGTTCCATCTTTTCATTGAGTCCTTGATTTCTTGGATGTGGTGGGTGGGAGATTTTTTAGCTTTTTCATTTTCTTTGGATGTTGTACTGATTTCTTCCATGGAATCTTCCATGCCTGAGATCCTGTCTTCCATCTCTTGCATCCTATTTTTGATACTCACATCCGTAGTTCCTGTTCTCTTCTCTTGATTCTCCACTTCCTCTTTTAACTCTGACTGTGTTTTCTTTATTGTTTCCATTTCTATTTTCATGTCTTGAATGGTATTGTTCGTTTTGTACATTTCCTTCTCCAGTTTGCTTGTTTTTGCCTGGAGATCTTTCATTGCTTTGTCCTTTCCTGTTCAAGCTGAGTCACCTTGGCTTGGAGCTCTTTAAAGGTGTTATTCGTTGTTTTGACTTGTACAATTGTGGCTTCTTTGAATTCCTTCATAGTTTTAAGTTCTTCTTGAAGAGACTCTACCACTTTCCATAATGTAAAATTCTCATCGTTTTCATGTGTTTCAGTTATGGTGAGGTGGTTCGGGCTGGACAGAATAACCTTGCTTTCTTTTGTTGGAGACATTTCGCTCTATTTTTTTTTTTTTGGTCTGGGGCCTCTGGCCATGTGGAATTTTTTTGCTGTCTTCTGGACTTAGGTCCAAAGGGGGCGCTTTGGTGTAGGAGTAGTGTTGCCTTACTGCACCCCTGTAAGGTGAGTCATTCATCCCCACCTCCCAGGTGGAGACCTAACTAGTCCAGGTGGCGGAGCTGTGTACACGTAAGCTCTGGTTTTCCGCCGGAAGGGCCCATACTAGTACAAAAGTCCAATATACGACAGTTTCACATATCTCACAGTTTGCCTGGGATTAGTTTCTCTAGCGGGTAAATCTGCAGTTCAGCTCCAATAGCCTTGCCGCTCCTGTGTCTTTTAAACTGGTCAGTTTCGTCACAGACTGCGATCTGCGGTCTTAAGGCACTTTGCAGTGGAGCTGCGCTCACTTCCAAGAGTCGCAACCTTTCGCCAGATAGATGGATCGTCTGTGTGAGACCTGGGAGTGCCCAGAAGGGTGGGGATTATCTCTGCGTGGGTTCTGAATCTGCCAGCTGGGTATTAGGTTGGAACTTACAGGGAGTCTCTCTTCGTGGGGGATGGGTGATTCCGATTCCCGGGTCCAGTGGCTTCCTTGGGTGTCTGAGAGTGGGAAGGGCATGCCACAGTTTTTAATCCATTCTTCAGTTGAGGGACATCTGGGTTGTTTCCAGTTTCTAGCTATTACAAAAATGGCTGCTATGAACATAGATGAGGAAACTTCCTTGTGATTTAGTGAGGAGTCATTTGGTTGTATACCCAGAAGTGGTATGGCTGGGTCCCGAGGTAGAGCTATTCCAAGTTTTCTAAGATATCACCAGACTGACCTCCATAGTGGTTGCACAAGCCTGCACTCCCACCAGCAGTGGAGGAGGGTTCCCCTTTCTCCACACCCTCGCCAGCATGTGCTGTCATTTGAGCTTTTGATCTTAGCCATTCTGACAGGTGTGAGATGGAATCTCAGAGTCATCTTGAGTTGCATTTCTCTGACGGTTAAGGATGCTGAGCATTTCTTCAAGTGTCTCTCAGCTTTTAGGAATTGCTCCTTTGTGAATTCTCTGTTTAGCTCTTTTCCCCATTTTTGATTGGATTATTTGGTTTCTTGTCATTTAATATCTTGAGTTCTTTGTAAATTTTGGATATTAGCCCTCTCCTTGTCAGATGTGAGGTTGGTGAAGTTTTTTTTCCCAATCTGTAGATAGCTATTTTGTTCAAATGACAGTGTCTTTTGCATTGCAGAAGTTTTTCAGTTTCATGAGGTCCCATTTATTGATTGTTGGTCTTAGATCCTGAGCTGTTGGTGTTCTGTTCAGGAAGTTGTCACCTGTGCCAATGAGTTCAAGGGTTTTTCCCACTTTCTCTTCTAGTAGATTTAATGTGTCCGGCTTATGTTAAGGTCTTTGATCCACTTGGACTTAAGTTTACAGTGGATCAATGAATCGAATTGAAGACCCACTCTACTCTTTATTCGTCAACTAGAGAAATAAATGCAGAGGTTCACTCAATTACCTCTTCACTCCGAGTTACAAAAGTTGTTGACTTCAAAAGTTGTATCTCCAGGCTCTGGTTCTTGTCATCATTACAAAAGAGCATAATTTCTTACCTTCATTGTGGCCACTTCTAGGTAGATAGACTATTTGGCGTTTGATAGGCAGGGAGGAAATACAGGAGATATCAAGTTGATCCCATTATAAATAACTTGAAATACTTTTCTACTAAAAACAGATGGCAATGGTGTAAAATAGAAAACAATATGCATTCATTGTTAAGATAAACCATGAGATATTAAATGTATTCAGTTCAAGGCAGATCTTAGGTTAAAAGTTCTGTAGGTGTCAGCTTGCTTTGTCCATGGTGTTTGAGTCCCTCCCTTTCCTCCTGATTCCACATTTCTTCCAAAATTTCCAATTTCTTATGGAACGTATATTGGAATCATAACTTTGGGCAGCGCTGCCAGTAGCTGCCTACTAATAGATTTTGAGTCAAGATGACAAATCTTCACCTCCACTAGTTATTAGTGTAGCGACCTTGGAGAAGTTGTATTAGAGGCTAGTATTTCATCCAACTCATCTATAGAAGGAATATAACTGGAGAACACAATTCTTCAGGTGGTAATGAAGGGCTAAAAATATGATCTCAAAATACCTGCATATGGTTGAACTTAGGGTGTTTTTGCTGAGAATTCCCTTTGATGGATACGCCAAGTTTAGAATAGTGTAGAAGGTAGTCCGTCAGTGCAGAGTGAGAGCTTCCCCCAGGAGGAAGTCGATGCCCTTTCTACCCATTTCATTAATTCTGTTGTTTTAGAGGTTAACTTATAAATCTTTATCTTGTTTTTATTCTACCTCCATAGAACTAAAAGTCAGATAACAATCACTTTCTATAAATAGGCTGATAAGTGAAATATAGTGAAATGCAAGGTTTACCCACACAAACAGGTAAAATTTTAAGAAAACATTATAAACACTATATACAAACAAACTTACCATCAAAGTCTGTTAAGCAGAAAGAGTAGCAGTGGTTGATCTTGGTAATCAACTGGACCTACCAGGATGAGGACAATCCCTTTGAAGAAGTGCCTGCATCAGACAGGCCTGTCTGTGTAAGCTTTTTTCTTGACCAGTATTCACTGACATAGGAGGGTCCAGTCAATAAGAAAGGTGAGCCTGAGAAAAACAGAAAGCAGCATTGCTCTGCGGTCTTTGGTTCAGTTCCTGCGTGAGCTACTGCCCTGGCTTCCCTCCATCATGAACTCTAACCTGTAAGGTGAAATAAACCCTTTCCTCCCACAAATTGCTTTTGGTCATGGTGTTTATCAGTATCCAGAAACAAATGAGGACAGAACTCTCATCAGAATTCTAGGTCATATTGCCTTCACCTCATTTGTTATTCATAAATATTTATAACCAAATGTGAACTGTTATCATACAAGTGATAAGAACTTTAAAAGTGTGTGTGTGTGTGTGTGTGTGTGTGTGTGTGTGTTGGGATGGAGTCTTGATATGCTAAGAAGGGAAGCTCAAGGAGAACTTTGAGCATTAGATTGCTCTTTGGGATAAAAAATTTGGTCAGGCTTTTAAGAGTAGAGATCAGAACTGAGTCAGAATGTGGAGAAAAGGATCAAAAATAAAAACAAAAACAAAACAAAGATGCCTAAAGATACTGTGTAATCATGAAAAAGTATGTTCTTGCAGGAGTGACTCCTGGCACTATGGAAGGAAAAAATAAGAGAAAAGACTATCTAAACAATACAACCATGCAGTTTATAGCTCTTGGGGAACCTACAGTATCTACACCATGGATGACCCTGAATACAACAGCACATGGAGGAATCATTGATTTCAGTAGGTGTGGTTAGTGTGCCAATGATTGATTTGAGTAGGTGTGGGTAGTGTGACAAGGGCCACATGGTCTGAACTACGTCTGAGTGAGTGGTTCCATTTATCCTGGGATGCTCATAGAGCATTTATGTAAATGTAAATAGAGATGTTCTTTTTCACTGTGCTTTGGGGGTTTGAGGTATTGTGGTAAACAGCAAGGGGTTTAGGTATCAGAAAACTTGGGTTTGAAATCTAGATTTGATTCACTCTAGACATCTAAATTTGACAAATTCACTGAATCACTGTTAGCTTCTGTTTATTTATGTGTAGATAAAACAAGACTCTCTCATTCTCCCTGGGGTTATATAAAGAATAAGAAATAATACACAACATAAAATCTTGCCCTTTTGCCTGGCGCAATGGGAACTTGATCAATCAATATTTCCCTCCCCTCTTGCTATGGAAATTTAATTATCAAATATGTATGGACAATTTATATGTGGTATGAAACATGATACTAGTGTTTGAAATAATTATAAACTGGGGTTTGGTATTGATCTGAAGACCAACTTTTCATGAGTCATTTATTTTAGTTTGTATACTAAATACAAGGAAGAATGAAGAGACGGTGCAGGGTCTGGAGTATTCACAGCTAATAATCCAGTCTAATACAAGTAGCACTGAATCTACTGGAAATATAAAGAAAACTATTTGATTTTCTGGTCCTTCCTTTCTGTGACTCATCTCCAGGCTCCACCATGCTATCTGCAATGGGGAGAAAGAGCTGACTAACTTAATCTAACTGTGGTCTTTAGGATACCATCAATTTTCTGAAAAGCATTATATTTCCTTGTATGTTATTTAATTTGTAGTGCTGGGGATCTAAGCCCGGTTTTCACATAAGCTCGGTAAATATTCCATCACTGAGCTGTGTCACATGCTTACACAAAGCATGGACATCCTTGTGTAAGAGGATATAATGCAATGAAAAAAACTTTAATCCAAGGGGCTGAAATACTAATGATAGTATTGATGGAGAAGTTTGTTGAGTAGAACATACTTCTGTCTACTCATCCATTCTCTACAGGGTAAGGAAACCAGTCCTGTATAGTGAGTGGCTAAGAATTAGCATTTTGGGAGAAAGATTGACAGGTTTGTTGTCTTTCTGTTTTCCAGCTGAACACTAGAAAGGGTACTTCACACCATTTTTTTTAATCCATTAGGATAGAATAATGTTATGTTTTATCATTAATAAAGTTCATTGCACTCAGGGGTATAAAGCTGAAGGATCATGAGTTTCAGGACATCCTGTTCTGTATACCAAAAATCTGTCTCCAATTAAATAATTAATTAGTTAACTCAAGTGGGGAGACTGAAGAGGAGTTGTTTCAGAGTTGAAATTTATTAAGTAAAGAACATGAATCTGCTTTTCAGACTTCCTATTTTTTTAGCTAGGCTAATGATATATATATATATAAAGGTTAGGGAGGACATCCAACATCCAAGATCTTGTCTTCTTCAGCCATTAGCCTATAATGAAGTCCAATTTGCTAACTCCTTATTCACTCATGCTGCCCTCCTACCTATTCTTCCTGCCTCCCTGTCTTTTGCTGTGAGAAGCATGCTGTAGTCACTGCAGGTTGAATGTAAATCAGGGGACAAAAACCCATTGGTGAATTTAGTAGTGAGGGCTTACAACTGGGTTGGACAGCACCACACCTACTTAGTTGATATTGTGCAAAGGGAACATGAGTTGACACTATTTTAAAAAGAAACAGCTAGATCCAGTGAAAACATAGTCTTCCATTTATAGGGCCCTGTTTGGCTTCACATGCATTATTTTTCCACCTGACTTCTTGAGAAATAGGTTAACTAGAAAATAGCATTGTCCCATTTTTAAAGCAGAAGTTTGCAGTAGATTAGGGACCTAGAAACCTTTTGAGAATTGGGGAATTGAATCTCAGTCAGTACGAAGAGAATCTCATTTTAGAATATGAAAGAGAAACTCCTAACTTTCCAGGTCAAGAAAGGGAAGAAAAGAAAAGAAAAGGGAAAGGGGAAAAAATGAATGATTTCAGTCTGCATACCTAAAATCCAATATTAACACACAGGAAATGTGTTTATAACCTGGGTTCTGGTGCCAGAAAGATATGGATCAAAACTTCTCCTGGATCTTAGATTTATGAACTTAAGCAAATGAATTAATCAACTTTGGCTTCTTTCCTTCCCTTCTCCCTTGCTCCTCCACCCCACCCACACCTCTCTCCTTTCTGTTTTCCTTTCTCCCCTCCCTTTCCATTACTCCATCTTGCCTTCCTTTCCTGTCCCCTCTACCCCTACCCTCTACTCCCCTCCTACCCCTGCCCTTCCCTTTCCTTCCCTTCCTGCCTCTTTCCTTCCAGTCCTTCTCTATTTTTATTTTCAGTAGTAAAATATCATTTATTTTGAATACTGCAAAAATTAAATGCATCAATTCATCTTAAAGTATTATCACTGATGCATAATACTATCTCATCATAGGCTAAAAAATTTTATTGCTACCATTATTGCTATTTTGTTATTATTGTAGCCTCAGTTTTTATTTTGAGTAATTATGAGACCTGAAGCATGCCACTTTTCTTTCCCTATCTCAGCTTTAAAACCCTGACATTTCCCCTCCAGTAAATTACAGATAGTTGTTCCTCTCTCGTAGTACAACATGTTGATTCAATAAGATAATTTATATGAAGTTAGTGCCATCTCTTATATGAATTGTTAGCCACCCGTCTTGTAAAGATCAGGAAGCTACATGGCTGGGTGGTGATATTGGATATCTTCAACTGACGGTAATTGTAGGTCCCAAGTAATTCCTTCAACTGGGAACAGAGATGGGAGAATATCCACAGATTTGCAGACCCAGCACAGAAAATTGTGGGGAATAAGGAGAAGGAAGAGAATGTTTTCATTTCAAAAGAGAACAAGCATATGATTTGGGGAAAGAGAAAAGATTTTTCTTTAGCCATTCTCTTTTCTATATAGATGAGTTTATTAATAGAGGGTGTGAGGGAAAAACTAACACAAAGCCAACTATCTTGGTTATAAATCCTTGGTATACCCAGCCAAGTCCTCAATACTGAGGTCTGATTTCAGACCTGACAGAATGTATGGATGATAATCCCAAATATGCTACTTTCCTGGGCTGGGGCCCACCCTGCTGGCAGCTTCCCTATGACTTATGAAACTAAAGGTTAGCTAACAGGGTATCTAGCAGCAGCCAGTGCAAGCCAACTGATAGGTAACTTGAGGTTCAGAAGTTTATAGCTTTAGGGAAATTCTCTCTTTCTCTCTCTCTCTCTCTCTCTCTCTCTCTCTCACCCTTAAGGTCATTTAAAAAGACTAAGCCCTTGTCAATGCTCACTAAGGAGTCTTGTTCTGAAGGAATGAGAAGGCAAGATGGCAGGCACTAACATTTGCTCGTATGCAGCTCCTAACATATCCTTTGCGTTCTTCTTAACTTGACTCATTGGCAATTGCTTCCTTTTGACTTACAAGCTCAGACTAGGTTGAAACCATTGTACAGTTTCTCACACTGAAAGTTTTACTGTTTATGGCATGGAGTCTGGTTGATGAACTAGTTGGCTTCTCTGTTTTCTGGTGTTGCTTCTTGAAATTTTAGATATGGTCCAGGATTCAGTCTTTGACCTTGTCTACCCTGCACTCCCAGGCCTGAGCTCCCCAGTAGCCACTATAGTACCTGGACACTGTACTCCCAACTAAAAACTTGTTTGATAAGATTAGTCTGTAGGTGGTCTGAAGCAACCTGCTTACTTACATCAGAAATGTTTCACAGAACTGGCAGTTAACAACATCCAGAAGTAGAGAGGCAGCATCAAGGGTGAGCATCATTGCACTAGCCAGTTTTATGTCTACTTGACACAAGCTAGAACCATGGGAGATGAGAAAGAGCCTCAACTGAGAAAATGCCTCCATAAAATGAGTTGTAGGCAAGCACATAGGACGTTTTCTTAATTAGTGATTGATGTGGGAGGACTCAGCCCATTGTGGGTAGGATCACCCCTGGGTTGGTGACCTTGATTTCTCAATAAGCCACAAGGAGCAAGCATTAAGCAGCATTCCTTCATGGCTTCTGCATCAGCTCCTGCCTCCAGGTTCTTTCTGTGTTTGAGTTCCTGTCCTGACTTCCTTCAGTGATGAACAGGGATGTGGAATGTAAGTCAAATAAACCCTTTCCTCCCCAAGTTGCTTTGGTCATGAAACAAGGGTGTGTATGTGGGGCAATGTAGAGAAACAACTTAGATGGAACCATCAGAACAACTACGGAGGTGATTTCTAAAATTCAGAAACCCAACTAGATCAATCTAGGCCTGCATTCTGACTCTTACAAAAGTCAACAGGGAAACAGAAATAAGAATCAACAGATTTTATGTAACTCAGATATTTGCATGGGGTCAGATGAGTAACTTGGAAGTGTTTGCCAAAGTTTATAAAAATACATAATGCTTTTCTTTGCTGCCTCATCTATACTTTATGATTACATTTAGTCAGTAATTTCTAAGTAAACGTAGCCTAATGATAGAGAAGATATCTATGGGTAAAGCCATTGTTTTGATACTCAGCACTACAGTATTAATAATGATCATAATAAAATTATTGTGTTCATCTGTATATACAATTCATACAGAGAATTCTAGAGAAGTATATAATTGCTGCTAATTTTCAAATATACAATCTTGTTGCAAAGACCAAATTTACATACAGGAAATGGAAAATAGAACAAACAGAAAGTTATACATAGCACTGCATAGGAAATGGGCTCTTAAATTTATTCATACAACATAAAATGTAACCAATAAGAAAGAATAAAGAGTAAATAAAAGCCCTAGATCAATTCAATTCAAATTTAATGGTCAATGTTATGCTTGATAACAAAGACTAGCTGTGATATAGAAGCAGTTTTCAATTGATTTAAAGATATGAAACACAGGCTCTTTTGTGGATCATAGGGATATAATCAAAAGCATAGAGGAGCCATCATCAACCAGAAATATAATATAATATAGATATATGGATACGTAGATTAATTGATAATGAATAACCTACCACGAATATCCAGTTGAACTGCCATGTAAATATGAGCATTTACGTTTGAACATATCAAGTTTATGTTCATTATGCCTGTTCTTTTGAGTTAAAAAAAAAGTATTTTACCATATGAAACATACTGGAATGCTTTTGATTAGGATTCCACTGGCATAGACTGGCATTAAAATGCTGTTAACTCTGTTGACTCCAGAGGGCACATCTAATGAAATGTCCCAAAAGTTGAGCACTTGCCAAGACACTGCAGCACATAGGGCAGCTCTCAATTAATCATGATGAGAGTATTTCCCCTATCTAAATGAAATCTGCAATTTGGGATGGAGATTAAAGATCCTTTGGGGGAATGGAGGAAAGGATGATGTGAAAATTCTAGAAACTTGAAAATAAAGATAGATTACTCAATATTCATGAAGTCAGATTGGTGATGTAAATAGATTGCCCTTCTTATTTTCTAATTCCTAGGCTTGTGCACTCCTGTCTCAGTCTTCCACAGGTTCCCATTCAACTTTAAAGAGAATTACTGGAAACTGCAAATTGTTTTCAAAAAGGAAGCTTACAATATCAAATATGATTTTCTGCCATCTCTGCTTTTTAAACATTGTCTAGTTCATTCTCATAGATACATACATGTAAAAGGATGATATGACATAAGTACTAGATAAATATTTGTAAATGAACATTTAGTGCACCAGATAAGTATACTGTCATACACTCGCTTAAATACTGGCTGAGATTTGATTGTGTTTACTTGAGAGAAAAATCAAATTTCTTCAGCAAATTCATTTTATAAAGAAATTGTGCACATTTTAACATTAACCAATTTAATAGAAATCCTTACCTCTTATGTAGCACAAACGCCATGTTGTATACAATTTAAGAAAAAAAATTGATGTAGTTCCTATGAATATGTAATTTTCTTTGTTAAGCATTGTAAATAGGTAGCTGAAATGAGGGAAAGTATGGGAATGCAGCCTCCTTATTTCACTCTATAACACCAGCTCAAGGCATGTACCAGATCTCAAGAAATGCTTGTGGGGATCTTTGTTAAGTTAGTAGAATTGGTCTCTGAATAGATTATTGGTTGCTTAATATTTTTTTCTGCTTCTTTTCTTTAGGCTAGCCCTGCTCCTATAATTGTCAACACAGACACTTTGGACACTATTCCTTATGTAAGTAACATTTTTAATAAGAATTTATTTTAAAAGTCTGGCAATACTCAATTAGCTGAATTTAACAGTCACTGTGTAATTAGTTCTATTCAGTCCAGATAATCTGATGAAAATGATATGCATAATTAGTTTTGTGAGTGTTCTTTTGTTGTTTCCTGAACCTTGGCTTAGTCATATAAATATGTCTCTATTCTGTTTATATTATGTAAGGCAGACTGGCCTGTCATGAGGAGGAAAATCATAGACAAATCTGTTAAAGTATTGTTTGTGTGCTAGGTTATTCACTGGAAAGAGATTGATATGCTATTAGCAGACATGGTGAACATCATTGTGTTTCTGGCTAAAGAAACATTCAGATAAATTTCTATTGCATAGCCTGAAACCTACTTGATCAATAAATATTTGCTTGGTTCTTTGGGGCACCTACTAAGAACTGGAGGAAGCATTTTTACAGACAAGATTTCCATGTCATAAAATATGCAGATTTGAGAAAATGTGGAATATGAAATACTCAGCACACCATTGAGCATGAACTAACAGGATGGGGTACACTAACAGTCCGGGATGCTGCAGCAAGTCATCATGGTGACCAAAAACTTGAGGACAGAGTCTAGCTCTAGAGACTGGCAATAGGCCAAATGTGGGAAACTAGTTGACAACATAGATGTCTGTGAGTTCTTTGAGTTGGTTGATGGGTGGGTGAAAATTACCAGGGACCACAAGACAGCCACGAGTTCCTGAAGTCAGAAGGTGTGGAGTATGGAAGAAGGGTCAGTGGGATAAATGACAAGAACTTTAAGTGAGTAAAGCTTATGAAGTTCTTAGAATTGCCACAAAGTAGGTACTTGCTGCTCACCAGATGTTCTCAGACTTAGAATTCAACCCTAAGTGCCTGGAGACACCAAGCAAACCCCAGACACAAATTAAACTGGGGTCTGTGGAGAATACAAAGAATGTGGCACTCTATAGAGGACAGCAGCTACTAGAGGCCATTTTGACAAATCACATAATGTTTCAAGAGAGGTTGGAAGTATACATCTTTATGTAAATATTTGCAGTTCCTAAAGACAACAAATAATACTTTCCAAAGTTCAAACAGCAAATTCCAAACAAAGTGTTTCTCATCTATGGGCTGGCTGCCTTTTGGGAAATACGTGCCTCCATAGAACTGGAGGTCCCTAGCAGGCTCTGCAAGCCAGTACTTAGACACAAGGGAAAAGCATGCCAGAAATGGAATACAATGCTGGGACTTGATTACAGAGTCACTGACTAAACTGGAACACAGGGTCAAGACAGAAATAAAAACAGGCTTGGCTTAATGCTAAAACATCTGAAGTTTTGAACTAGCATATCTTAAATCTTTCTTAACAAGAACTAGTTAAGGGCCAGAGAAGGGATGTGGTTAAACTCTCTGGCATGAATCAAGTAGAGTGTGCAAAGTTAAGGCCTTTGTAGAAGGAAACAAAGTAATATTTTAAAAACACTTGGTATCTGCAAAAGTTTTATCATTCCTCCTACCTTCTCTCTGGGAGTGCCTAACATTGTTTTAAATATGTAACAAATGTGTATATTTAGTTATCCTAACAATTTTGTGAAGCAAAATCTATTAATTTTACATTTTAAAAATTGAAAAACTGAATCTTAATGAAGTTAAGTAACTCAAAGAAGTATTCTATGCAATAAGAGGAGCAAGAAATAAACCTAAATGCCCTTACTATTGCTTACAGGCTTTTCAGCTCCTGTCTTGATGCTGCTTGTGTTTCTCCTCGCCTCCTCCTCCCCCTATAGTCAGCCCTTACCCTCAGAACAAAGCTTCCTTACATATAATACTAGTGATGCATGGAATTTGGCTAGAGAGAGCTTGCCACAGAAGCCACTTTCCTCAGGATAGGGACCCATATATTAAGGAATTCAATATTCTAAACATCTGTTTGGCATAAGAGATTTAACAAAGCAGAAATGGAGTATGTTCTGGTCACCTTTCTGTTAGTGGGATAAAACACCAAAGACAAGATGGAGGGGAGAGAGTTTGTTTGGCTTACACTTTCAGGTCACAATCCACCATTGAAAGAATTCAGGACAGGAATGAAATCAAGCCTTGAGTGAGAAACCATAGAGGAATACTGTTCACTAGTTGGCTCTCTGATTGGCTACCTTGTTCACACTAAGCTAGCTTTCTTATACAGCTCAAGTCCAGCTACCTAGGGATGACACTGCCCACCATGGACTGGACCCTTCCACATCAGTCAAGACAATCCCCCACAGATGCAGGCCTCATTCTGATCTGAGTCTCCCCTCAGTCAAGAGTCCCTCAGATGACTCTAAGCTGTTTCAAGTTGACAGCTGACATTCACACAGACACCATGCTTTGTAGAGTTAGACACAGATCACAGAGGGTTGATTTGGCAAATAGAATTACTTTTTATAGTGAATCAATAGTATTTCAGAGATTTCTATTACAGTTCTCATGGATTCTCCGTGAGATGCTGGCATGTGAAAAAGGCTTATCAATAGGATCTAAATAAAGATCTTTTACAGACATGCTCAACTGATGTCCCAATCGATTGGCTAGTAAAAGCAGTCACATATAATGAATTAGCACAGTTGCTCAAATTCTCTTAAATGTCAACTCAGTAAATATCTTTGAGTATACCAAAAGCTTTCTTTTTCTGTTTAATCATATTTTTTCACTAAGTAAAAACCTCTTTTTGATTTTTTTAAGTGTAAGGTCTATGGAGAGGGGTGCTAAAAGCTCAGAATGATGAAAACATCAATTTCCATGGTAGTATGTTTCTAAGCAACCCATTTAATCTTTCTGGGACTATATGAATCCATAAGACATAAATTATAATATCTACTTCAAAGAATGTTAATGAAATTAAATCAGGTTTCATATATGAAAATGAAATCATGGTAAACTTCTTTTTTTAATGTTTATTTAATACATCAAGTTACATCTCCATCACAGCCCCCTCCCTCGACCCCTCTTGGTAGAGGTTAACTTCTAATTGATAACAATGGTTTTTCTTCTCACAACTTCTAATTGGTAACAATATATGTACTTGTTAATAAATATACAGGGTTATACAGTAACACTTGGCTTAACTCTAGAAGAATTTAATAAATATGAATATCTTCTTCCAGTTAGAATATGTATGAATGCATTGTTTATTGGAAATGGCAGGTTTCATTTGCAACCATCTCTGTGGATCTCTTTGGCTCTTGATACAGGCTCAACCTCCCCCCTTCTACCTGATGCACTCAGTGGGTAACCTTGAACAAATCACTGTTCTTTTCACAATCTATTTTCTATTTTCTCATTCCCCAGTGTTCTACACTTTGTTTTCCTCTTTCTTTCCCATGTTCTACTTGTTCACATAATTTCAGCTCTATTTAATGAAAAAATGATTTCAGAGTTCCCCGAGGTATTTCAGTCATGTTGCATAAGAACATTCCCTTCTTTAAAATATTACCTGAATGACACCTTTCACCTTGTATTTTGAAGTTCTCCTCAAAAAATAATTTCATTTTATATATATATATATATATATATGTGTGTGTGTGTGTGTGTGTGTGTGTGTGTGTGTGTATGTACTAATTCTGCTGATGAGTAAATTTGATTTCGGGATATAAATGGCTCTAATGGAAATGGTTCCTTGAAATATATGCAAAGGGAAATAATAGTAAAGGAAATGTCTGGAGTCCAAGGGAATTTTCATGAAAGTGTCTAGTGAAGGTACAAAAGATTCATAGAAAAATTCTGATTTTTCAAGAAGGTATGGTACATTAGAGTCTTGACATTACTGAGGTTTTCATGTATGTGGGCCTTAAAAGCTTAATTACACCGATTGTCATGATATTTCAGGTCAGGCATGACTTTGCATATAACATAGCCCAACTCTGCATGCAAAGTATGAGTCTGCCTACAAAATTTAAAATCACTCAAATGACGTAACGGGACAAGAGCGGTAGGAGAAAGAGATCTTATTTCAAAACTCTTTTTTTTGGTTTGGGTTTTGGGGGGGGTTGTTTGTTTTTTGTTTATTATAATGTTTTTTATTACAACAAGTTATATCTCAATCATAGTGCCCTCTTTCTACCTCCCGGTTCCACCCTTCCACCCTCTCCTCCCTCTCCTACCCATCCCACTCCTCCAATGTGAAGTGTTCCTACAAATTACTACTTTTCGCTCAATTTTCTTTACTTTTTCATTGCAAATGTTTTTATGCTAAGAACCAAAAATATTATGTTCTTAGGAGATTTGAATCTGTGACCTCTCTGTGACCTGCAAACCATGTACCCTACCCTGATGACTTGCTTTTTCCTTTCTGTAGGCATGTCACAGTTCAATGTTGAGCCCTTTCTGTTTTCTAAAAATAAAATTCATTGAAGACATTCTAGAATGTCTTGTGTTCCTCCAAACTTGTCAAGTGTCCATCTGATAGCTTGTCAGTTTTCTGGGAATGCTCCTTAGGAAGTAGAAGCCTTAAGAATCATGAGCTTTCAATCTCAGTCAGTAACTTGGAGATCAATTACTTCAAAATGTCTCATGTTTTAGGTAATTTTAGCTCAGCCAGTGAACACCAAAGTTTGACTGACCACTTATTCTGATCCCATGTAATACCAATTTTTGGTGTGTAGCAGCCATGAGATCAGTGGCATACAACAGTGACAATCTATTTCTCCTGCACATATTTGGTCCTTTCTTCATCTGTGAAGCAGCCGGTTGGCTGGATCAGGGGATAGAATGATGACTTCCCTGGCTACGCCATTCACAAGTGTTGGGCAAAGCACCACAGTACAAGAACACAAAGCAAGCCTAGTAGGGCCTTTGCTCATGTTGAACCCACTCATAATCTATTTTCTGGAACAAACTACATCTCTGCACTTAAGGTAGGGAATGAGTAAAATATCTGCTAAACCATAAGCTAACATACAATGGTGTGGCCTCGAAGAACAAACCAATACCAGAATAGAAACTTAGCTTTCATAAATAAAAATGATGATAGAGAAAGACCATCAGTTTTAAGTCCCATTCTTTGGGAAAGCCTTCCAGGAAAGGAGGAGAGTAGGGAAGTGGAAGAGAATGGGAAAGATGAAAGAAGAATTAGACAATGACAGATATGAGAAGGCCCATCATAGTCCTCACCTGCTGAATTTGGCTTAAGATAATTTATGTGAAATCATTTGGAAACAGTCATGACAGTATAACGTTAGCAGTGAGGCATGCCATTGGATGTAAACAGAGCTATAATTCTGGACAGAGGTCAAGACGGTGATTAGAAAAGAGTGACTGGAAAATAAGTTGAACAATAAGAGTGAAAGAAGGGAGGATGAGCAAAAAATAAAGATGCCTTGGATTCAGGAGCAGGCAAACATTGGTTGGCAGTAAGTTTCCTCTGGGGAACTAGAGAATGAGTTTGAGACTGGAAGGTGTCTGTTAACAAGGTGCAGATGACACAAGTGCCTGATCCCAGGAACAGGAAGGTGAGGTGAACACTCCCTTAGAAGCAAGTGCTACTGTAGAAGTGAAGCACAGCAAAGTCCTTAGTTGTCCAAAGCTGGACACTTATGCATTGACTTCTTTAGATCACTGGGTACAACAGCAGAGCCTTGTGATTCAGGCTTCTGTTCACATTTACATAGAAAGCTTTATAGAACACATTTATTTCTTTGAACCATCTTAGGAATTATTACTAATAGTAAAACATTTTGGAGGAATTTTATGAAGTTAGTACATTTATCCTTTAGCAAACAGGTTTTCTTATTTTCTACTTTCTTATGAACACTACTAAAACTTATATTGTTGATGGTCTTATCTGTAATGTTACCCAGAGATGAAAAATTCTTACCTGTCAGAAAGCAGTTTAATTTTGGCTAAACTGTGCCCACGAGGCAAGAAAAATTCATCAATGGAGGCAATGCCATCAATACTTGCTCCTCTATCAAACCCAGCTCATTTAAGTGCATTTCTCAATTGTCAAAACCAGCTAGTCCCCTTGCTCTTTAACTTGTCATCTCACTCTAGAAGGCAAGATGTGGAGCAGAAGTCTACTGTTCAGATGATAATGTGCATACGAAGCACCCAGACAGTGGAAGATGTGGGCTGTGTTCGGTAGCCTTTTCTATTTCATCATACACTTTTCCATGCCTTTGCCCTGTCTTCTCATTTTTTTCACCTTTTTAACCTTCATGCACATTTTTACAAGGAAACAAATCCAGTTAATTTAGCACATTGGATGGACTTAATGAGCATCAGCTACGTATTGCTAGTTTCTAGGCACAAGTTTCTCAAAGGAGCTACAAGTCCTGTGTAGTTGTTAAGATAATATAATATGATAAATTTAGCTCTTCAATTATATGAGCCACATTTTCAGTGCTAATGAACCATTATGGATAAAGGACATCATATTAAATAATGAAGTTGGAAGGAGGATATCCTGGGACAGGGAATGGATATGTGTTAGTGTGAACTTATAAGGTTGTTATAGTTTTCTCTTAACCAAGTTCACTCCTAAATAATTGAGACTGGACTATGTTATTAATTTTACAAGCTTTAAGGCACAACCACTGAGTAGTGATTACTCTATTCTAATCTCCTAAGATAAACTGGCTACCTCCCAGACACAATGTCTGAGATACTTACATTTTATGATCTTCTCTGCTTCAGCAGTTTTCTCATGTTGTCTCCGGGATCTATCTCCATGGCTGAATCCCCTAGTTCTTTTCTCTCTCTTCCCTCCCTGGCTGGCATGAAGTCCAGCCCTATTCTCTCCCATGCTCATTGATTTATCAGCTCTCTTTGTTGACATATCAGAGAACAATTGGGGAGCAATGTTTACCCAACATTGAGACAGGAGATTTTCTGAATAAGGATTGCAAACAGATATAGAGGAGACAGAAATCAGCATTTGAATCTTCACAGTGCACAACAACATTATGCCTAAAGATATAAGGTGTGCTAGCTAGTGTTACATCAACTTGATACACACTAGTGTCATTTTAAAAGAGGAGGCCTCAACTGAGAAAATTCCCCAACTAGATTAGCCTGTGAGCAAGGCTGTGGGGAGCACTTTCTGACTGGTGATTGATACAGGTGGACTGAGCTCAATGTGGACAGTGCTACTCCCTGGGTTGGTCATCCTGGGTACTATAAGAAAGCAGTTTGAGCAAAGTCATTAAGAGCAAGCCAACATGCAGAGCTTCTCCTTGGCCTCTGCCTCAGCATCTGCCTCCAGGTTTCTGCCCTGTGTGAGATCCTTCCATGACTTGCCCCAGTGATGGACTGTGATGAGGAATGGTAAGGTGAAATATACCCTTTCCTCCCCAAGTTACTTTTGGGCATAGTGTTTCACACAGTAATTGAAACTCTAATTAAGACATGATAGGAGGTGGAAAGGAGAAATAAGTATGGATATAATCATATATCCATATATCATATATGCACCTATGAAATTCTTGAGAATAAAGAAACTAAAGAAAATAAGTAAAAACAAATAAAAAATAATGCAACTATTACATGTCTATTATTCCAGAAAGTTCTACAGACAGAAGTTCACAGATAATAAGTAGTTAATAAATAAATTAGACAGTGAAGCTACTTTTCAAAAATCAAATAACTAGGGATAGAAAATTGGCTCAAAGTTTAAGAGTACTTATTACTCTTCCAAAAGACCTGAGCTTGTTTCACAGCACCCATGTTTTTTGGGCTGCTCACAACCTCCTGTAATTCCGGGTTCTTGTCTTCATAGGTAACACAAACACATGCATACACACACACACACACACACACACACACACACACACACACACACACA
>CAJQZJ010013817.1:781406-831922 GCA_907164525.1 Lophiomys imhausi | reverse complement strand
ACACACACACACACACACACACACACACACACACACACACACACACAGAGCAAACACACATGAACACACACATATACATAAACAAAGAAAAATATAATCATATGCAATATCTATCTACAATTACCTAATCATCTTACCTAATTCATTATCAATGTGTCCTTCCAACTTCTGTGAGTTGGTTTTATTTCCCTTACTATGGGGTTGTTTTCAAATATATAAAGGCTCAGCACTCTTCCAGACTTGTGTGGTGTACTCATGTACAGAATATGGTCTCTGCTCTCATGACTTTAATCTCCAAAGCTCTCACATGTGATGACAGAGCTCAAAATGCATAATCATGAATTTCAGTTATTCTTTCAGCATTTCCTTAGCATGAAATCAAAACTGATCTCAAAACTGGGTGAACACTTAAACGAAATAACCATACTGACCCACTCGCCAACCTAATTTCATGGTTTTTCCCCATGCTACTTATATAGAGTGCTAGAGTGTCCTCTCTATGAAATTCTATACACTAAGCAAGCCTTTATTTTAATTTGCTGCATTGGACTTAATGTGGGAGACAATGGGAAAATAAAACTTGTTCACATTCAGATTGTTCTTGGTGAGAAGTTGCCGTGTAGGCCCTTTTGACTAACCATGGATGCTATGAAGGCTCATGATCTCTATACTTGGGCAAAGAGATAGTCTGGTTCAGAGGTGTTTAGCCTGACAGAGTAAGATCAGAAAAAGTGGGAAATAATCCTGAGGAATATCTGTACAGCTGCCCAATGGTGTTGCTTCTCAATTTTCCCGAAGCTGATTAGAAAAATTCACAGCCCATCCCAGAGTTAAGGAATCCTGACCTTCGAGGTTAGGACCGTTTTCCCTTACCCACAAATAGAGATGATAGTAACCACCTCACGAGATCCATTAAGCATAAGAAAGCCGGAAGGATGTTGCTCTACAATTTCAAATTCACTTTTCTTTAGTCGAAACCCTAACCTGAGGTATAGTGGATGTGAAGCACAGGTAGGAAACTGACTACAGAGGAGACCAAATAAAATTCTAGCGGTATACAAAGTATAAATATAAGATATTATGCATTAATTTGAGCAAGTCTTTAATCTTTTTTAATCATTTGGGCCCTTTTTAGAAATGTTCTCATAGTCTGATGAAGAAATAATAAGTTAGAAAATGGGACTCTTCCGGGTGTGATGTAAATGCTTTAAACCTGCTTCAGTTCCTTCCTGCGTATTCTAAAGGTTTCATATGAAATAATGCTGCTTCAAGAAGGGGAGATCAGAAGTCCAGTTAGGATTCTATAGCATGTGGATGGGTTGTGTGAGAAATAATAAGAAACACTAAGGGACAGCCATAATTGTCACATCCACAGTGTAGACAGTAGAGTTCTTCCACTGTGGGGGCTTTTGCCCAGAGGATGCTGAAGATGATGCATGAACATGAGAACTTTTCCCATTGTGATTTTGTATCATTTCTGATTTCTGCATTTTGTGCAATATATAAAACAAAGTATTATTATTGCAAGAAAATAAAATGCTACTGTATAGGTTAGACTTTGTGGAGGATGCCAACACACTCCCAGTTTGCTAATAGGAATATGAAAAAATAAATGAAAGTGATCACTGCTCTAAGCTTCAATGATAATTGGAAGTGCTTTGCTCGTGACAACTCTGCCAGTCATTCATCTGCTAAATTAGTGCTTGCCACGTTTTCCACTGTATACCAGTAGCTCCTAGCATGAGGTGTTAGCCACGAAGAATTGTGCTTTGCTTGGCTCTAAGTTATAAGGACTATCTAGTCCAGGTCTCTGAACATAGCAGGATATGAATGAGGATTGAATATGCCACTGTGACACCCAGCTGTGTACAAATTGAACCATTCTAACAGGATAACTATTGTCTGAAAAGGTGGATTATCTGGTAATATGCAATCATTTGCTTTTATCACGTGACTCAGGGTACATGTGGCGACTCAAGAGTGATGTGCTCAATTTATTGGCTCAATTTGCAAATTGACATGTTCATTCACATCCTCTTCCCTCACACTGTGACCCTGTAGACTAGTGTCTCTTCTTTGTCAATTGCACTTTTGAAGAAAAATGAAGGCAGTACTTTGTGAAGCAAAGATGATCCTAGTCAACTGAATAAGAATGCACAGTAGGGAAAGGAAGAGAACAGGAATAAAAGCAAGACCTGAATGAAGATTTGAATAATTCATCAGTAAGAAATGAGTCATCTTTCATTTGTAAGAGTCCTATCTGTGTTAAATTAAAGCACCACACTTCAAGCAAAAGGCAGAGACACTTAAAACCTTTTCCCAGGGCCTTGGGATCAGGATTTGAAGCTTAGAGCATTTTTATCAAGTTACTGAGTTTCTTGCTGTTTGTTGGTTTGGTTTGGATTTTCAAGACAGTGTTTCTCTGTGTAGCCTCAGCTGTCCTTGAACTAGGTCTGTAGGCCAGACTGGCCTTGAACTCACAGAGATCCTCCTGTCTCTGCTTCCTAAGTGCTAGGATTAAAGGTATGCGCTGCCTACACCCAGGAAGTTGTTGAATTTCTATATTGAGTGCTCTATACTGATATTTTCAAAGGACCAACTCTTGTGAGATGACTATAGATATTTATACTCTGGGAAATGAGAGAGAGATTTTGCTGCAGTGGTGTGCTTTCGCTCAGTATTTTCGTTTGTAAGGTGTCTCATACTTTGGTCCTAAATTATTTCCCTTCTGTTGTCATTTAAGATGTCTGAGTTCATCTGAACATCTGAAAATCAAGATGAGCTTCCATGAACTTTCATTTAATGAAAATAACTTTGCTTTTTCGCAAGATATTTTAGTGGAAATGAGTTTTAATAACCCTGGTTTCTGTGAGCTGCCTCCAGTGATGTCTTTTCCAAAGATATTTTATTTTTAGTAATCAATAACATGAGTCAATGAATAGGAATCTATTGAGGTGTCATATGGAGGAAAAGAAGTCACTAAATATTCTGAGTTCCTTAGAGATGGGGGAGGGTGACATTTGAAAGCAGCTAAGGTTGTTATATACCTCACCAAGAAAAGATTGAAAAGCTACAAAGTGGGGAAAGCTGTTCCAGATTGTACTAAATGGAGACTATTATCAAGCATCAAAAAAGCATGTTGAAATACAAACTGGAATATCAAAAAAGGACAACTGGGGACAATTCCACTGCATCTAATAGCATGTAGAGATTGAGAGTGATCTGAAGTAGAGGAACTGAAAGGCCTGACTGAGTCAACATACTCCCATGACTCCTATTTTATTTTATTCTGAAAATATCCATGGAAGAAGCCATTGTTTTAAACCAAAAGAAACTAAAAGATGTTTTGAGATGATGAGATTCCAAGGTTTATATCATTGATTAATGGGTAGCTAGATTGGTCTAGGCTCCTAAGATGCCTGCCCACAAATTGGCTGTCATTTGAGGAAGTCTTTGTGGGCATCAGTCTCTCATCCATGAAATGCCTGGGCTCCCCTGACCGAGCTTTGGCACATTCATTATTTTGCTCCTTATAATCTGTCTTATGTAGGCTGCTAAAACAGAACAGAGTCGGCTGTGGCTCACATAACACAGATGTTCTTGCCACAATTCTGGCCTAGGAAGTCTGAGGTCATGGAACCAGTCTGATGGAGTTGAGCTGAGGCTTCTTGGCTGGTTTGTAACTGACCATCTTCATGCTGTGTCCTAACATGGCAAAGAGCAGAGAGTAGAAAGTGTTCTCTCCTGTAACTTTTGTAAAAACACCAATCCAATTATGAAAGTCTTACCCTTAGGCTCCCTGATGGCTCTATTTCTCAATACTGTTTCATTGGAAATGGGAATTCCAGTTATGGATTCCACCAATAGACAACCAGTCCACACAAATGTTGGCTCCATATCTCTCTGATGTGCAATTGTTCATTCATATAATAAGTGTCTCTTATTTGTTCTTTCTTTTTTGTTTATATTTATTTATTTCTTCAAGTTACATCTCAATCACAGTCCCCTCCCTCTTCCCCCTCTCAGTCCCACCCTCCTACCCTCTTTCCCCTCACCCTCCTATCTGTTTTGTTTTGTTTTTTTTTTAATATGAGGTGTATCTTTTTCCCCTCAACAGCTCCCCCTTTTAGTCCAATAAAAGGCTCCTTTTCTTATAACAATAAATACAATACAAAACAATAAGAATGATTAGGCCACAATTATGAAAATGGTAAAGTATAAAATACATTTTCAATGACCAGTCCCTATGTATTTGGCAGCTGATATTAATATTCTATTATCTACCTATTTCTATGAGTTTAAAGTTCTATACCTAACTCAGTTTCTATCCTAACTTTCATTACCAACTTAAAAACATCTTCTTAGACCTAGAACATCCTTTAACTTCCTAAACAACTTAAAATCTAACTGTGAGACTATAACTATCTAGTCTTCAGCCACATCAGAGACCTGAGAAGGATAAATATATCTGAGTGAACTGGAAGTGCAGAGCTAGCAGCTTCCAAAACTAAGAAATGACAGACAACTGGCTGCCTGGACAGCCCCTAATTTCTCTCAATACATTGGAGCATCTATCTTCAGCCTTTTGGCACAGTATCTCTGACAGACATTAATTGTAAATCAGGAATTATGAAAGACTTGCCTACCATGTCTTGGCAGATCTAGGCTGTTAACTTACCTGTTTCCAAGTTTTGTCTTTTTTGGACAGCATTCTGTCTACAGTTGAAGCAAGGGATTTTTTTCTTGCCCAGTGACAAACTTGCCACTAATGTAACTGTCTCCAAATGGAGATTCTTCAATGTTCATCATGTACTTGGAGTAGAATGGGGGGTGCTGTCAGGAGCTGACATGTCTCAACAACAAAAAATCTTAACTTAATAAAACATCTATGAATGCCAAATTCTACAGATCTCTTGAGGTTTTTGAGACCCCCTATCAATCTCCATATATTTGGATAAGCAAATGTTGCTTGTCTCTTAGAAACTTCAATTCTGACCAACTTAGAAAATATCTGTGATAAACTATGCTAGTACTTAACAAAATGACATGTTTCAATGACTATTAGTTTGCATTTCTTAATTATTCTAAAGAGTTTGTGGCAGTTGCTATCAAAAGGCCAAAACTTCACATTGTATTTTTAAGCATTACATAGGTACAATACCTTAAAAAGAGTTAACCTTAATTTTGTATCAATATACAAAGATCAATACTGATGTAGCCAAATATCTTAAATTTTTTATCAATATGCAAAGATCAATACCGATGTAGCCAAAAACAATTTTATTTTGTATCAATATGCAAAGATATAAGAGCATATTGAATAATACATCCCTTTTTCTTAATCATTCCTATATTATGTCTATTACCCATTTTTTCAAGTGTTTTCCCCACTGCATAGGAGAGAAAGAAGGATAGAGAAAAGAAAAAGAGAGAAATCCCTGGGTCTAACCTCCAAAGCCTATTTAACAAGACCATTTAACAACTTGTAACCAATCCCCCTAAATAACAACAAACATCTATAACCCATCAAATGACCAAAGGGGGAAAAAGAAAAAAAAATCACACACCCCACCTTCTGAGAATGGCACATTGCTCTCTGAAAATTACTTCCTGCTGATTTGGGATGAAGGTGCCCAAATAAGAAGAGAAAAATGGTTAAGCAAGTTAATAGTAACATCTGATGTTCAGTCCTTTTGAGCTCAGCTAAGCTGCAGGACCAAGTCCCCACTCTCAGCTTATATTCTAGTCAGAACAGTTGACACACAACAGGGAAGCCATCACCATGTGTGCTCTGAAGACAATAAACAAAACTATTATTGCTCTGTAGTACAGCTTGAAATCTGGGGTGGTGATACCTCCAGACTTTTTTTTGTTTTGTTTTGTTTTTGTTTTTGTACAGGATTGATTTAGCTATTCTGGGTTTTTTGTTGTTCCATATGAAATTGAGAATAGCTCTTTCCAGGTCTACAAAGAATTGTGTTGGTATTTTCATAGGAATTGCATTGAATCTATATATTGCTTTTGGTAGAAAGGCCATTTTTATTATGTTGATCCTACCTATCCATGAGCATGGGAGATCTTTCCATCATCTAAAGGCCTCTTCCATTTCTTTCTTCAAGGGCTTGAAGTTCTTGTTGTACAGGTCCTTTACTTGCTTGGTTAGAATTACCCCCCAGGTATTTTATATTGTTTGTGGCTATTGTGAAGGGGGTTGTTTCCCTTATTTCTTTCTCAGCCCATTTGTTTGTTGTATATAGAAGAGCAATAATAGTAAAAACAGCATGGTATTGGTATAGACACAGACCAGTAGATCAGTGGAATCGAATTGAAGACCCAGAAATGGACCCACATACCTATGGCCACCTAATTTTTGACAAAGAAGCCAAAACCACACAATGGAAGAAGGACAGCATCTTCAACAAATGGTGCTGGTCCAACTGGATGTCCACTTGCAAAAGAATGAAATTAGACCCATACTTATCACCTTGTTCATAGCAGCGTTATTTGTAATAGCTAGAAACTGGAAACAACACAGATGTCCCTCAACCGAAGAATGGATTAAAAACTGTGGTACATCTACATAATGGAATATTACTCAGCTATCAGAAACAATGAAATCATGCAATTTGCAGCCAAATGGATGGAACTAGGGAAGCTCATCCTGAGTGAGCTAACCCAGACTCAGAAGGATGCACATGGCATCTATTCACTTATAGTCGGATTTTAGCCATATAGTACAGGATAACTATACTACAACCAGTGCACCAAAGGAACATGTACATAGACTTTGTTTTCTGTCAATGAGACACTTTGCCCTATTGGTGCTGCCTTGTAGGTCCCCAGTGTATGACGAGGCTCTTGGCCATCATATGACTTCTGAACTGGGGCGGGGGACTGTTATGTAGGGACACTCCTCTCCAGAGGAGCAAGATGGAAGGGTTAGGGGGTAGAAGGTCGGAGGGCGGGGCTGGAAAGGGGGGAAAGAGGACAATATGATGGAGATGTAACCTGAAGCAACAAATAAATAAATTTATTAATAAAAAATAAATAAACAAAGCTAAATGGTCATTCCTTTGGGAGATGGGGGTGCAGCTCCTTTGGAATGGAAGCTCATTGAGGATCTCTGGGAGAAAGTGAGATGTGAGTGTAAACGGAGTACAAGAAAAAGCTAACCAAGAAAGTATCTTTCTGTTGCAGTTTTTCTTTTGCTCAGCCTGTTCCACCGAATCTTTTCATTGTGAGGACATTATTTGTTTGCTTGCTTCTCCTTTACTTCACTTCACTATTTGCTCACTTTCTAAAGGTCTATTAGATCAAAACTTGGAGGTACTCTGATTTTGTTCTGCTTAGGTTTCTACATCAACATGGTCACTAATTCTTGTATCATTGGCTTCCAAGTGTCTCTTGTCAGCAGCCCATCTTCTTTTTCCCAAGGACCCTTAGTCAACATCTCTTAATCCCCTAGATTCTTATAGTTGCTTTTGAAATTACCAATTACCTCTGGGGTTCTTCCCTAAACACACACACAGACACACACACACACATGCACACACACGTCCTTTTCTATTGCTCCAAGTTCTGTGCAATTCTAAAAATCATTTATAATCCCGACATAGTGCCTAAAGTCCTTTGATTCCTCACTTAACATTAGAATGTGTGATATTTATGACTCTTTTATTGGGTGTTATGATATTCACTCTCACCCCCACCCCTCATCTAAGCCTTTTCTTCTGTGATCCTGTACCCTGTACTACTAGTGCACAGTTGTTTCCTGAATTCCCTGTGTTCTTGAGTTCTCTGAACTTGCTAGTTTTCCTTGGTGCCTTATCACTTCATTTTTTACCTAATTATCTTCTGCATTTCCTCCTCAAGAATCTACTTCATATGCCACATTCTTCGTGAAGTCGTTCCACTTGCTAGTCATTGCATCACTAAGAACTGGGATCAATGAATATCCAAATAAGGACGATAAAAATTGTGGGTGGGAAATGGATGCTGCAGTGTAGCACAGTTTATGGAATCTAGAGCAGCTCTGCCTTAACTCTTCTAAGTATAAGGCTACCCACACTTTCTTTTCGCCATGGTTCAAGTGATTACTCTAGCTCCAACCATTACAATATCATGGTATAACAGTACATTTCAGGCAAGAAGGAGCATTGCATGTGTCGTCTAGACTTTTAAAGATACTTTCTGAATTTCCACACCTTAAGTTATTTACTTACCATAGATAGTCATGTGATTTTATCCAAGAGAAGGTATACTATGTAGTTTTTAATGGAGTAATAATTTCATAGAAATAGAGGGAAATGAATAGTGGGAGATAATTAACAAGTCTTGCTATCATCATTCTCTGTACAGTATTATCATTTTCCCTTATAAGGAGATTAGTTCTTTTCAATTTCATCTTTCCAGATCTTATCTTTTGTCTATAATGGGCACCTGCCATGGGGAACACACCTTGCCTTTGCCCAATCCTCAATACACATCTACTGTTTCTCGCTTATCTCATTGTTTCAGTTTTGTGGAATGGCGTGAGTTGTTCCTTTGGCTGGAAATTTCTACCCCACTCTTCTTCCTTCTTTGAACTGTCTCCAGTCCTTCTGCCTGACTGGAGCTGATCTTGTATTCAGCTCTGTGCTCACATAGCTGCCCTTGGATTTGACCATCAACTTCACAAACACAGACTATGTTTTATTCATTTCTAAACCCCCAGAACCCAGAACATGCCCAGAAAAAAATCACATGAATTTAATCACAGGGATTTGATGCATTTTAAATAAATGAATGATATATATATACATATACATATATACTCTATGTATATATGCATACATTTATAAACAATTATTTATTACTGGCATATCACCTGTCAAACAGTAGGCCAGATGCACTAGACAGAAACATTGACTGTCCTCCTCTTAGGAAATTTAAATTTGTGTGAGGGAGAGAGATAATAAAAACAATAATTATTGTTGTGAAAGTAAGTGATAAAAGATTGAAAGTAAACAGGGTGCCAGTAATGCTGCGGGGCTACTCACTGTTAATTTGTTAGCATGTGTAATTTCATTCTTAATAATGAACAGAAATGAGTGAACAAGCTTGTTTTCATACCATGATAGGTTCATGCTTCTGAGGGGAGGTACTGCCACAAATTAAGTTAATTGTTTTCTTTTGTGAGTTCAGTGAATAAAAAGGTGTAACTCACTAGGCTTCAGATGAGGGTCTGTATGTGCCCGTGGACATTAATGCCTTAAAATAAATTGCTGTAGTAAACAAATCCTAGTAAAATCCTAGGATGCTCTTCTTGTGTTTCTTAGTGCTTGATCAATGTGAACACTGTCTTACATGTACAATTTAACTTAGACCTCCCAGTAATGTTTAGTTAGATACTATCCTAGTTAACTTGTATGTCAAGTTAACACAAGCTAGAGTCATTTGGAAAGAGATACATAACCTGTATGAGAATATGTCTCCATATGATCTATAACAAGTCTGTCAGGCCTTTCCATAGTTAGGGATTGGTGGATGAGTCAAGCCCATTGTGAGTGGTGCCACTCCCAGGGTATATTTTTAAAAAGGGTGGAGCAAGTCAATAAGCAAGTCTTCCATGGCCTTTGTTTCAGTTCCTGCCTCCAGGTTTCTGTCTTACATGCCTGCCCTGACTCCCCGCAGGGATGGAGTATAACCTGCAAGTTGTAAGATTAAATAAATCTTTTCCTCCCAAAGTTGTGCTTTTATTACAACAAGAGAAACCCTAACTAAGACAGACATTATATTAGCTAGATCCTCATTTTATGGTGTAAAATAAAATCCTGATACAGGTAAAAGTTAACTAACCTGTTCAAAGTCGAGAAACTAAGAGAAGACCATACATAAAACCCAGTAGGGACTAGGCCCAAAACTTTTACCATGCAAACCAAAACACTCAACCCAGAGGCATCAGCATTCCTGGGGAACATATGAATGCAACATGAGAATCCTTGATGTATGGAATCTGAATATGCCTTGTACCAAATCTTTCCAGTGACTGAAATGTATATCACAGCTGGTGACACTCTGCTCTATACCAGTGTTCCATGTTTCAGAAAAGCAGCCAAAATGATGTGTGTGTTCATTCTCCTTCTGGGCCAGCCTGACACTGGCTCTTCCTATAGCTGTGGGCACGTGACATGTGAAATGTTCCAGCCCACACCAATGTCCCATCCAGAGCATCTACTTTCCATTTTTTATATTCTATATTCTCATAGTCTTTCACCTTATAAATCTGGCTGCTTGTTGACAGGAATTAAGATTTACTAGTCAAAATGTTAGCATGATTGACTTATATCCTTGTGAACTACCTGGGATGTGTGGGATCATCTCCTCGTTAAAGGTAGCTTTACCATGACAGTTGCAAAAATTTGCAAGCTGGAGGTTAGATGTCAAAAAAGCAGAAAGAACATTTTAAATCCTCCATTGATTTTCTTTCTCTGTGCTTTTATTTTTTAATTGCATAAGCACCTGGCAGCATCACTCTCTCTTTTCTCTGGTTTATGACTTTTCCATTAAAGAGTCATCTGAAAGACAATATGGCCAGAGAGTTTTATCTGAACCTTTCTTTCAGTGTTTGATCATTTTTGTCTCATGGTCATTTGAGTGCTTACCAGGCTATCTGCAGTCCTTGGCATCTGTGGATAATAGAGAACATATGATATGACAGGTATTGTGCCAATTGGGAACCCGCACACCCCCACACACTTAAATAATGTACTGAGAGTCTCACCAAAACTTTGTAATTAAGTTATAATCATCATCATCTTTTAAGATAAGAAAGCTGAGTCCCAGAAAATTTAAAAATATACACAGGTTGCACTGATCACAAACACTGAGTCAGAGCTGAACTCAGGTTTTCTGATTGTGAGGCCAGGGGATTTGCCATTGTATCATGCTATACTAGCCAGCCATGACTTGATTACAGTAGTAGGCAGACATACACTGAAATAATGGTAGGTCTTTACAAGAGATTTTGGGTTTTCCTATATTTTGAAAGAGTTACTACCTTATTTGTGTTACTACATTTTATTTTGATCTCACAAAATTATGTTCTGTTAAAGTGATGAATGTTTCAAACAGGCAGTGTTTAAACAATCCCCCTTTATTCAAGTATCTTACTGGATAAGAATGTGCAGCTTAAGCTTAGAAATCCCTGGATGGAGACAGCTATTGAGGAAGTCTGCCAGGCTGAATCAGCTGGGTCACTCGTCCTCCTTGGTGCCTGATTCTGCTCTCTGCTGAGGTTTCCGCTGACCAGCCATCCCCAGGCTCCCTGAATGGATGCTTCGATTCTCCTGGAAAGATAAGAACAGAGCCCTGGCCCAATCCCAACCCTGGGACAATTACCCTCTTTTTTTTTGGGGGGGGGGCTAGGTAATACTTCTCCTGAAGCAAATTTGGCCTTCTGACAACATACAAAGCGTTATCTTTCAATCTGGGTTAAAGAAGAAATCATTCTGTCACCTTGGAGCTACTCCAGCTCCAGTGTATATATTTTGAGATCCCAAAGGACAATCTGCCTGCATTGAGAAGGCCTTTTGTAAATAGCCTCCAAACCTAGGTCCCTCCAAATCCCATGTATGTGTCTCTGAACTCTAATTATTGGGATCAGAGACCTGTGGTTCCCATCTGAAGGGATCAAAGATGTGTTCCACCACTCCTGGATCGAAGTCTTTCTCTATTTAGAGTTTGCCCTGCATCAGGCTGACCCTGAGCTCCGAGATCTGCCAGTTTCTGTCTCCAGTGTGCTGGGACCAAGGGTGTACTCTTCTTGAATGGTGGGACCAAGGGTGTTTCCATCGGGGGCCTGCAACCACGGCAATCCAATGTCACTGGGACCGCTCAGCTCTACACAATGCCCCGGCCGGAACCTCAGTTAAGCCTGCAAGATCAGCTTCTGCCTACAAACTCCTTAGGTCATCTAAACAGCTGAGAACAGAAGGACTGGACATAAAAGGATTGCACTAATATTTTTAACCATTTTTCCATTTTGGTTCAGGCCCCAAACAGGTTTACTATGACCCAAATCAGCAGGAAGTCACTTTAAGAGAGCGACGTCCCATGCCCAGAAGGTGGGGAGGGTTTTTCCCCGCCCTTCTTTTTGGTTATTTGAAGGATAACTGAAAATTCTGATATTTAGGGGAAGAGAATACAAGCTGATAAATGGTCCTGTTTAATGGGTTTTGGAGATTAGACCCAGGGACTTCCTACTTTTCCTTTTCTGTATCCTTCTTCCTTTCCTATGTAGGAGTGCATGGGCTTGAGAAAAATGAGACATAGACATAGCACAGGAAGGTCCAAGAAGAAGGGGCAGATTATTGAATATGACCTTATACCTTTGTATATTGATACAAAATTAGTAGTTTATTTGGCTAAAGTGATATTGACCATTGTTTATTGTGCAAAAATAAGATTGTATTGGATTACATCGGTATTGATCTTTGTATATTGATACAAAATTAAGATTATAGTTGGCCACAATGGTATTGACTCTTGTATATCGACGTAATATTAAGATTGTATTGGGCTACATAGGCATTGATCTTTGTATATTGATACATAATTAAGAGTATATTTAACTACAATTGAATAGATCTTTGTATATTGGTACAAAATTAAAGGTAATGCTTCCTAATGGTATCATACCTAGAGATACTTAAAAATAAAATGTGAAGCTCTGGCCTCTTGATACCAACCGTCTAAAACTGTTTAGGATAGTTAAGTAAAACAAACTCCTAGTCATGCAAACATGTCACTTTGTTAGCTACTATGACAGTCTATCACAGATATTCTCTAAACTACTCAGTAATCAAGTTGTTAAGAGACAAGCAACATTTGCTTATCTAAATACAAGAGATGGATAGGGCATCTTCAAAAATCCCAAGAGATCTGCAGAATATGGCATTCAAAGATGTTATCTTAAATTAAGATTTTCTTTTTTTTTGATATTGAGACATATCAGCTCCTGACAGCACCCCCTATTCTACTCCAAGTAGAAGATAAGCATCGAAGAATCTCCAGTGTGAGATGGTTGAATTAGTGGCAAGCCTATCTCTTGGCATGAAAAAACTCCTTGCTCCAACTGCAGACAGACTGCTGTCCAAAAAGGACAAAACTTGGTGGCAGGGAAGTTGACAGCCTGGCTCTTCCAAGACAGGGTGGGTAGGTCCTTCATAATCCCTGCTCTACAACAAATGTCTGTCAGAGAAACAGGACCCAAAGGCTGAAGACTGATGCAGGAATGTATGGAGAGAAAATGGGAACTGTCCAGGCAGTCACTGGTATGTCATTTCTTGGTTTTGGAGGCTGCAGGCCCTGCACTTCCTATATAAGCAGATATATTTATCCCTCTCAGGTCTCTGAGGTGGTTGAAGAATAGACAGCTAGAGTCTCATGGTTAAATTTTGAGTTGTTTAGGAATCAAGAGGGTGTTATAGATCTAAGAAGTTACTCTTAAAATTGTGTTGCAAGTTGGTGTGAATGTTGAGTCAGATATAGACCTTTAAACTCATGGAGATGGTTAGATAGTAGAATGTTAAAGTCAGGGGCCAAATATGTATGGACTGGACATTGGGAAGGTATGCTGGGCCATTTAACTCTCATAAATGTGACATATTTATATCTGTTGTTTTATATGGTATTTACTGTTATAGGAGAAGGAACCATCTGTTGGACTGAGAGGGGAAGCTGCTGGGGGGAAGAGGGTGGAAGGGCAGGATAGGAAGGGGGAATAGGGAAGGGTTTGTGACTGAGATGTAACTTGAAGAAAAAAAATAAAGTATTTAAAAAAAAAAGAGATCCCTGGATGTCATTTCTAATGATCCTTTGGACTTCTCTCTGAGAACCACTTGGAACTCATTTTCCCTGAATTGGTTGGCATGAGCCACATACAAATTGGCAGTACAGAGTTAAGAATAACACTGATTCAGGGCTGGATCCCTATAGGTAATAACTAACAATTGAACAGTCAGCTACCAGTACCACTTGAGCAAGTGCCAATGAGTTACAAAATGAATGAGTCAAGGCTAATGCGCTAAAAAACAATTAGTTCCTGAATCCCATTGTAGCACAAGTCTATGACCGAGGTAATTAAAACAGCTGTGGTAAGCTCTGGCTTAAAAGGTAAAGGGAGGACAAAACTTGGAAGCAGATAAGTCGACAGCCTAGCTCTGCCAAGACAGGGTAGGTAAGTCCTTCATAATTCCTGCTCTACAACCAATGTCTGTCAGAGAAATGGGGCCAAATGGCTGAAGATTGATGCTGTAATGTATGGAGAGAAAATGGGAACTGTCCAGGCAGCCACTGGTATGTCATTTTTTAGTTTTGGAAGCTGCAGGCCCTGCACTTCCTATATAATCAGATATATTTATCCCTCTCAGGTCTATGAGGTGGTTGAAGAATAGATAGCTAGAGTCTCATAGTTAAATTTTGAGTTGTTTAGGAATCAAGAGGGTGTTCTGGATCTAAGAAGATATTTTTAAAATTATGAGGCAAGTTAGTATGAAAGCTGAGTTAGATATAGAACTTTAAACTCATGGAGATGGTTAGATAGTAGAATGTTAAAGTCAGGTGCCAAATACATATGGACTTGCCGGGCGGTGGTGGCGCACGCCTTTAATCCCAGCACTTGGGAGGCAGAGGCAGGCGGATCTTTGTGAGTTCGAGGCCAGCCTGGTCTACAAAGTGAGTCCAGGACAGCCAAAGATACACAGAGAAACCCTGTCTCGAAAAACCAAATACATATGGACTGGTCATTGGGAATGTATGCTAAGCCATATAACTCTTATAATCGTGGCCTATTTATTTCTGTTGTTTTGTATTGTATTTATAGTTATAAGAAAAAGAACCATTATTTGGACTGAAAGGGAGAGCTGTTGGGGGGAAAAATAAATACCTTAAACTAAAAAAAAAAAAAAGAAGGGAAGAGGATGGGAGGGTTGAGGGGGAGGAGGGTGGAAGGGTGGGACTGGAGGGGGGGAGTAGGGAGGGGATTGTGATTGAGATGTAACTTGAAGAAATAAAAAATAAGTTATTTAAAAAAATTAAATAAATAAATAAAATACTAAAAACCAAAAAAAAAATAACCAATCAATGATTTATTTTCAATAAACAACATAATATGGCCTAAAAAAAAAAAAAAAGGAGATAAAGGGAGAATCATGGAAACATTGCCAAATCTAGCAAATGGATTTTGTCCAATGTCATAGGACTAAATTATGCATTGGATCAGTGAGCAATGAAGAAGAATTAGTTGTCAGCCCCAGAAGATCGTATGGAATAGTCATTCACAAAACTGGCTCATGCCAGATTCCTAGGGTTGAACTCATACCTGACTGACCTTAGCTGACCTAGCCTTGGCTTCATCTTCTGTGGTCAGATTAATCACTGTGTTTATGGAAAAGAGTTCTTAACGTTCATCATCAGTTAAAATTTAAAAATAATTGAGCAAGCAGGCTGTTATGTACTATGGAGTGACAGTTTAGCTGCATGGCCTTCCATAGCCTGTTCCTACAAAAAAATACACACAGCTGCAATTATAAAATAATATGCACAGCAGGGTGATCAGTCATTATTTATTTTTAGGAATTTCTAAGTTTTATTGGATTCAGAAATTTCCTAGAAAAAAAAAACTGTGGAACAGATGATGAAATGAGTAAGGCGTGTGGTTAGAATTTTGGGGGAGGGTATGGAGCGGAAATGACAAAAAGTAGTTTTCATGTATGAGAGACAAGTTTAAACTCTAAACTCTAAACAATATACATAAGAACAAGGGAATTGAGGAATTTTCCCTTATCTGACCAAGGAAGGTAGCCTAGACACTACTGCACCCAGCATCTTTGTCTAATTGAGCCATCCTCCTAAATGAACAATTATGTCTTGTTAAACAATGGAAGAAATGACCACTGTCAACTTCTCCCAGCATCAGCCAGAGCTCAATGCTTCACCCTTCCTCAAGCTCTTGTTAATCTTTATAAAAATAAAACAAAACAAACAAAAGCCAGTGTCTTCAGGTAACAGGTAGCACTGGGTCTGTCATGTGAGCGATGGAGAAAGCGAAGACATGAGTATTATATGGGTGAGGAATATCTCTCTCTCTCTCTCTCTCTCTCTCTCTCTCTGTATCTATCTATCTATCTCTATCTCCCTCCTCTCTCCCCCTGTGTGTGTGAGAGAGAGTGTCTCTCTCTCTCTGTCTCCTGATCTTCCTGTCAAGACTCTAGAGGTCTGTAAGTACACGATGGTGGGAAGGCATGCCTTCACTAGCCCTTCCTTCACTTTGCCTTTAGGTGAGCTGCTTCAAGAGTTTGACAGTGAAGGAGTGGAATAGTGAATGAAATGTTCTATCTTTGAATATGAAATAGGTTTAAATTTTTCCAAATGATACCTTAGGAGAAAGGCCTGCATGTCCCTATACCCCAGCAAGGAACAGGAGGCTATAATGAAAAGGGTATATAATGAACATACAGTAATAAAAATGGAGCTTAGAAAATATAGGGAAATGATTTGATATTTTGAATATCTAGAAAAAGGAAAACAATAGCATTATGTTTCCACTCAGAAAAGCACATTGATTTATGCTATTTTCTACCTTGGTCAATTTTTTTTTATCTAGGGCAAAAACATTTCTATCAATTTTATGATGCTTCTTAGTCTGAACAGTATTGACTCCTTTTGGAGAGTATGTCCTAGTTTCAGTTTACGATAAGTTCTATTATCATTCTTCTCAGTATTGAACTATTCCTTGCTTATCTTAATATTATTTTGGAGATGCACAGCAACAGATCCTGCAGTATCATGGCCTGTTCAGCAATGTGACCCAGTTGCATTCACTGTAACTGTGGAGAAGGATTTCCAAGGCAGAGACAGGCAGCGGGTTCCCACCACACAGACTTGATGAGTTCCACAAAGCAGGCCCAACTATTAAACTCATTTGCATTTTTCATTGTGCCATGCATTAAATGAGGGTTTTATCACCTATTCTGTTCATTTGTGATTTTACCAAATTGGTGCTCTGCTCTTAGTAACTTCCCCATTAGTAGCAATTAGTAAGGATTTTTAATAGTCATTTAATTAGTTTTAACTTATGTCTCTGCATCCATTCTTTAGTTCTAGAGGGAATTTTTGTATGTTGATCAGAGTTGGGAAAGTGGAAGCTATAATGTGTAACAGTTCACATATCTTCTCAGCTCTTTGGCTGAAGCTGGGGGTCTCAGGTATATTTCATCTCTCTGTGTGATGGGATTAGAGAGGTGTTTGGGAAGTATTGAATGGAATTTTATGCATTTAAAAGGCTTTGCGTGTTACCCTATTGTTATTCCTGTTAAGTTCACAAGGAAAAGAGAAAAGTTTTAAAAACTCATCCTATCCCCTCAGTTATCTTGTCTTTTATTTTTTAAACTAGTACAACTCTCATTATTTAATGTTTCACTAATATGCACAAAAAAGAAATAACTGTTATGGTTCTTAAAGGAAACAACACACAATGCATGAATCTAATGTATTTGCTTCACTTAGTGGATATAATTGGAATTTAGTCTTGTTTCTCTTCCAATTTAAAATTTGTAGAGGAACTTTAATACAGCTACTATGGCAAAGGATCACATCCAAGAGGCCTAGGTCTGTGTGATCGAGATGGAAAACACACTGTTAATCCCTCTGGCTGGAATATAGACAGGCCTTTAGTACACACCTTTAAAGCTAAACGGTGACATCTAGTTGTGGGTCAGACAAAATGATTCTGATTCTTATCAGAGAAAGATTTGACAGAATGTGTAGCAGATAGAATATTCCCAACTCTCAGGAGAACAGTCAGGAACAACAGGCTACTTAAGAGCAGTTCAGGGAGAGGGAATTGAGTTAGGTGCATACAGGTCAGTTAAATGCAATTGAGTACAATGCAGTTCATGCAGTCAGGACAGCCAATTCAGATCGCTTTGTAGAGTTCAGAGGCAGTTTTTCCAAGCAGAACAATTCAGTGAGAAGCCGAGAGAAGCCAGTTTGAACAGTTTGGAGAGGAGTTTTGAGCAAGAACAGCTGTGTTGAACTAACCAGTCAGTTCAGAAAGAACTAGAAAGGGGAGCTTACTCAGCAGTAAGTCTCTGAGGCTGAAACATTTTAGACCTAGGTTATCAAACAGAGAGAGTCTGGAAATGGAAGCCTTCAAGGTCCAAGCTTACAGAAGATTATATTGTACAGAGGATAGATGCCTCCAGAGCTAGGCCTAGGAATAGTGAAAACCACTCGGGGCTCAACTCCAGCCATGTATTCACACAGCTTGGGTACAGCTCTTATCTCATCCCTTCCTCTGAGGAAATAGAAACATTTACAAAAATTGTTGGCAGTTTCATAGATGGATATAGTTATTTTTAATCCCTTCACCACCCTCTCTTCTCTCATTCCCATTCCTCTCCAGTTGAAACCTTCTCTTTTCCCAATAAGACCCCAAATAACTACCTGTCTCCTTCTGGTGTGTGAGCCAATAAGTTTTATCACAGTTGCTTTCTCCAGCATGGGTGGAAGGTTATTTCCTAGCACACTGGCAACTTTATAGACATGTCACTGAAAAAAAAAAAAACAATGACATTCTTGTTCTCCTGCAACCATTAAACTATCAATAGTCCCTGGATGAGGGCGGGGCCTCTTGTATCTCTCCCCTTCTCCATGATGTTGATGGGCCTAATCTTGTACAAGTCATGTGCAGCTTCACATGAACTTTACAGCTTCAGTGAGATGACGAACCAAATAATAGCCATGCCATTTCCAGAAGACAACTTTTTGCTACACTTCTTCATATTCTATGCCTCTTACATTCTTGGCTAATCCCTCTTCTGAAATGTTCTTGGACCTTGGAGAAGGAACATAAAGTGTCCATTTTAGAACAAATAATTCTGCCGTTACTTAGTTTCAATACTTCAACCAGTTATGAGTTTCTACTATAACCACCATATTCTGCAACAAGACACTTCTCTGATATAGGCTGAGAACAGCACTTACCTATGTATATAAACCTGATTACTTAGAAGGAGGTTAGTCATGGTTTAATTTTGATAGGAATTATAATTTAATTATGACTTGAAGTTGTAGTTAGTTATAAAGAAACTGGAGAGATATTTTAGTACAGTATCACTTTGATATATACTGAGAGAATATATAAAGCACTACCACAGAATTCTCATAATGTATTAATATGTTAATATTTACATAAGGTAACATTGTAATATATTGTTGGGAGATGAACACACAAAAGATCAGGAGTAAGTCTATACATTTGGTGCATTCTGTGTAGCTGTGCACATACATGTTTGAAGTAGAACGACAGTCCTTGAACACTTGAGTGGTCTTACTGATTCCCCAAAGCACTGTATAAAACTCACCGAAAGCTTCTGTGAAAACAAGCATCAGTCTTGAAACAGTCAATGATTTAAGTGAGAAGATATTTCTGTGAGCTTACAAAATAGACATATGTCTTTGTCTGTAATTACAAAATAGTTTATAACAAATTAATACATATTTGTCAGATTATATGTACTATATTAACTTGAAAAAAATCTCAACTTTTATATTGTAGTTTTTTTGTATTTTAAACTTGAGACAAAGATTTGCCTCGTTATGTTTCCAAAATTATAATTTGAAAAACTATATTATTTACTCTTCTGGTATAAGGGTTTTTTTTTTCAAGAAACTAGGGTGCCTCTCACTCTTGAGAATAAATAGAAAGTTTAGAAAGATAATCTTGAGTTCAAAATTTTGTTCTGACATTACATAATATTGTAACTCTAGCCAAATAAACAAAAGTGTGAGTCTTTTTAGAAAACTGTTATAATAGTTCATAAAAGAAAATGTAGACCTGAGCAGGATACTGATGTGAAGTATCAATTGAAGTTAAATCAGAATTCCCAGAAGATAGAACCAGCACATTTTGTCAGCCAATATATGTATTATCATAGTATGTAGAATATCAATTAGTAGTTAGTTTGTTTTTTCTTGAAGAATGGTCCATAGAGCAAAGATCCAAGGGTAACTTGTCATAGTGTTAAATGGCATTAATGTCATTGTCAAAGTCCACAATTTCAGGGCATTTATGCAAGACAAATATTTCTTTTCTAATTTAACACTCTAAAGGAGTGTTAACTTTGGCTCTGTTTGTTGACCCTTTGCCATGCATCCCTGGCCTCTATCCACAAAATGCCAGCATCATCTATCTCAGTTAGGATTAAAACATTTCCAGACATTGACACATGTGTCCAGAAAAACAAAACATACCCAGATTGAAAGGTGATGGTCTAATACATATATTGCTAGTCCTTGGCAACCTTCTTCCACACAGGAACATAAAAATACAGGCTCATTTCATCTTAAGAGCATCCATTGTTCCTTCTACCAACACTGAGAATAGTGGGGGGCAGGGTGGCATAGAGAAAGGATGCACATTTAGCCTTGATTTATGAAAAAAATATTTTCCTTCAAATTACACTATCATAAACTCATCTCATGGCCCTACTTGATGTAAGTGGATCAAGCAAAGTCTCCTACCTGGTTCTACTTCTGTGGAAAAGAAAACACTTAATTGGACAGCTGTCCATATCTGCTTGAAAAGAGCTTTATCTAGCCACATGTATTTTAAAACTCCCCAGATTGTATCTACATCTGCATGCTAAATGCTGCTGACCTAACCTGGTTTAAAGCTCACTTGACTGCAGAGTCTCTTCTCCTTGTTTGCTCTTTTTGAAGTGTTTGTTTATCTATTTTGTCTTTATTTTTAAAATTATTCTGAAGAGTCATAAGTTTCCATATGGAATTTTCATACATTATTTTGACTGATTCTCCCCAGCCCTACCCTTCACCTGTGTCATCACCCTGTTCCCCAGCTCCCTTCAATACCCTCTCCACCCCACATGATCCCTTTTGTTGAGTTTTGTTTGAGGTATGTCCCCACCCTCTTCCATGAAAGCCCTTTATTTTCTTCCACTTATATGGGCCCCTTTCTAATTTCCTAACCCTTCTTCTATTTATTTTTAATTCTTTCCAGTGGTTTAAGAACCTCAATGAGATATGACTAGGATAAAAACATCATACTGATGGACTTTATTCATTAATAGGGAAATTTTAGGAGACATTCTTGGCCTTATTTATTGATTTGTCATCACTTAATACCAATCAGTTCTTTTATGCCTGTACTTTCTGTGCCCTTAACTCATTTACAGTGTCAAAATGCAAGTGAGCCCACTCATGCGGTTTCTTTAGTTGCTATGGTACTTTTGTGATTGCATAGCATTAGACAAACTAAGTACTTCGTGGATGATAATTCCTTAATGTTGTAGAGGAATCATAAAATTATCACTATGTTTAAACTTGTTAATACTGGAATTACTGAAAGCAGTGCTACATTCTCTTTGCTGCTATCAAATTACATCATAACATGCAATAAAATCTCTCCACCAACTGCCAACATTATCTTACTGTCTCCTTTATTCTTTCAGCTACACACCCCAAATTTGCTCATTCTTCTTATACTTGATGCTATTACATACTTCCTTTAACTCTTCCTCACCCCTAAATAGTCATATAATATCTTTCTGGGTTTTATCATCAGTTATCCTAGCACAGATCCATTGAAAATATGCCTTTTCTGTTCTGTTAGAAAAACAAAGTCCTTACATATAAAACCCACAAATTAGGGATACATGTTTTTACAACAGTGCAGCAGGCAGAATTTTGGCTCCTGATCTCTTCTGCTTGTTGCCGTCTCTGTGATTATGTTATATTTCACGACAGAATGGAATTTTCAGAAGCAGTTATGACTGCAGTTCAGCTACATTTGAAACAGGGAGTTAACCCTGGATTTTCTGGGAACCTATGTGTGACTCTTAAACTCAGAAGAGACAAGCAGACATACCTGAAACACAAAGCCAGATCTTGTTACTGGCTTAAACAGGTAGAAAACTGCATAGAAAGTATAAGTAAATTAATCCAACAGTGAGCCTAGACCCAGAGCCTCAGATAGAACTACAATCCTGGGTAAAATAATGATGTAATCCAGTGAGTCTGTAAGTGCTGGATCCAATTACACCATGTGAGAGGCCCCTGATCTCCAGAAATGAGTGTTAATAAGCAACTGTTGTTTTAAACCACTAAACTGTGGTAAATTGTGTGACTCAGTAGAAAGCGAAAACAGAAATCCAATCAGCTCTCCCCTTTCTGAAACTGCTACTCCTGGAATTTTCATAGGCTATGAAAAGTCGCAGTGCATTGTGGTCATGACATGATTCAAGGCTTTACAGTTTGGGCTTTATCTCCTGTCAAAACAAGGCAACCTTATTCATGACCAATGATGGGTTTATTCTCCTCAGAAATGTTTCTGTCTACTGATGCTGGACCTTCTATGACATTATCTAGTTTAGGATCAGTAGTAATCTTATAGGTGCATCCATAATCTAGGTCTGCTCTCCTGGCACAATGAATGTTACATTTCCAAGCTCTTTTGAAGTGATTCAGGTTCTTGTGCGTAGATGTAGTCAGTGGATCAGGGGCTAAGGAAGCAGTGTGTTCTTTGAAGAAATCTACCTCTTGGTTATTTCTTGAGTATTGCTCCATTTCTAGAGTTGGGCAGTTTTAAAAAATTAAGTATTGGGAGCATGTAGACACTGAAATGTAGGTGCTAATTTTGTTCAAAATGTAATATTACCTATACCATGCAATCCAGGTTTTAAAAAAGACAAAGTGTGCTCACTGACAATATTTTAATAAGGTTTCTGGATTGTTCCTGATTATACAGAATCAAACAAGTTTCCATACCTGCAGAACGTGGAAACTGTCTTGTTCCATTCATGTTGCATTGAAATTGAGAGCATGGCTTTTGAAAAGCAAAACCTAAGCTTTGACATGTTGGGGACACATGCCCCAGCTGTAGAAGGCAGCTATTTCTTTGCCCCTGTAACATCTCCGTTGTGAACCACACTCTTTTCTTTGTGATTTTTTTGAAGCTATTTTATTCATTTGAAGTTCACCTTGAAGAACTGAGCAACTTTAAGGCAGTCATTATTTCTTCACCATGACATGACTGATAGCTTCTGCCATCGTTGACAGTTCTTTGCAATCTTTAATTTCTCTCTCTATTCTTTAGGGCTTGCATTCAAATGTATCTTCTTCAAACGGATATGTTTATGCCTACCCAGGATTAATCACATCTATAATATATGATCACTCTTTCAATAGATTACATAAGTGCCTGAAAAGACAGTCACTCTTAAGATAAAGCCAACTGACTTTCTCTCAGGTTGTTGGAAAAAGCCCAGACAGTTGATTAATCCATTCAACTAGGAGAGGTGGACAGGGAACTGGGTGTGATGTGCTCACAGTGGTTCTTTCATGAAATTAAACCTGAATGAGTTTTCATGTATCCTTCCCATTTCACTGAAGCACACTTTTAAAAGGCTTCATTTGTAGCACAATCTGGCTGTATTTAACCTTATGTAATTGTTGAGAATTATTTCTCCATCCCAAGCTCCTGGGTCCGGAAGTATTGGTCTACATAATCTCCAGTTAGTTTAGGTTAATACCTGACCTTAGGTTAGGGACCTGAGCCAATGACTCCACTTTTTACAATACTATATTCCCTATCACTTTCTTCCCACCAATCCTGCTAAATGGATAGTTTTTGAAGCATGATCTTATTTTGCTAAAGATAAAAGCAGGCAAGTATGGTGGTAATCTCCTGCAAAGGTCCTTTGATAAACCTATCAGGAAGAATTGATGTCTAAAACTCTCCACTAAGATGACCTCAGAGTTTCTCAAACTGGATTCAAACAAGACCTAGAGGTCCTGTGTGCTGATTCAGTGAATCTGGAGTAGTCCTCAAAGTGGTGAATTCTTTCATTTACTGTCAGGCAATGCCAATGCTCCCTGTCCAGGCTTTAGCTTCTTCCTTGCATTGTTCCCCTCTAAATCGTGTCATCATTGTCTTGTATTCAGTGAACATGGATTGAGCCCCTGGTTAATTTGAGCGATTAAACATTTCCTGTGCTTGTGGAACTCACATTCTAAGTCATACATAGGTAACTAATGAAAAGAAGAGTGACATAATAAGATGGCTACAGAGCATGGGAGTTGATAGGGTTGATGATAAGCTCTGGTGTACCAAATAAGTGCAAGGTAGGAATGGAAGACTTTCTCACACCTAAGTCGTATAAATTGAGAATTCTTCCCAGAATTCCTGAGTCTACCCATAAAAGGTATACTTTCTATTGCAAGAATTATTATGCTTTTCGTGTTAGCCTTGAAGAATATACTCTGTTATCACTATAATTGCCAAATAATATTTAATCAATTTTTATTCAGTGGAGCTCTGCAGGTAATAAACAATTTAAAGAAAGAGACTCTCTAGAGATGATAAAAATTATCTTTTAACTCATGAATATTCCATTTTTTTTCATTTTCCACAGATGGGTGATTTCATTTGAAAGTAATAGAAAAACACTGAACAGCCTGCATGCTGCAAGCAGTGCTCAGCCTAGAAGTTTGGTAACAAAACCTGAATCTTGGGCTAACTGTTCATGTGCCAGGCATTCAGCCATTCCTGCCTATACCTGAGGGAGGATTTATGCACAACTCTTATGAGAATAGAAATTAAGCTCATATTTTAAGTTTGGAAATGTCAGACCCATCTCCTCTAGTTTATATCTATCTACATGGCAAAAAGTGTGACTCTAATCACTGCTTCCCTTTTAACAAAAGGATATTTTTGTGCAACTAGATCTGACTCTTGAAGCCTGAGTTTCTTGAACATTATAAAACTGGATAAAATATATTTTAGACAAACACCTAATAAATTTTAAAGGAATGTCTATATCATCTTAATTAAAAACTTTGTCTTCAGGGTAAGTAAGTCCTTCATAATTCCTGCTTTACAATTAATGTCTGTCAGAGAAACAGGACCAAGAGACTGAAGATAGATGCTGTAATGTATGGAGAGAAATTGGAGACTGTTCAGGCAGCCAGTTGTCTGTCATTTCTTAGTTTTAGAAGCTGCTGGCTCTGTACTTTCTGTTTAATTGGACATATTTATCCTTCTCAGGTCTCTGATGTGGTTGAAGACTAGATAGTTATAATCTCACAGTTAAATTTCAAGTTGTTTAGGAATTAAAAGGATCTTATAGGTCTAAGAAGATGTTTTTAAGTTGGTAATGCAAGTTAGGATGGAAAATGAGTTAGGTATAGAACTTTAAACTCATGGAGAGAAATGGATAATAGAGTACTGATGTTGGTTGCTGGATATGTGTGGACTGGCCATTGGGAATGTATGCTGTGCCTTGTAATTGTCATACTTGTGGCCTAATTATTAAAAAAAAAGAATTATGAGTTCTGGGAGAAGGGGGAGAGGGTTGGAGGGTGGAACCAGGAGTGGTGGAGGGAGGGGACTGTGTTGGAGATGTAACTTGAAGTAATAAATAAACATAAAAAAAACCTCTGTCTTCTCTGTGTTTGTCTTAGTGTTGTGTGGAAAACTTTGGGGTTGGTGTGCCCACTTTTTAGGATATTAAAATGAAATTAGTCAACATTTTCTGCCATCTCTCAGTATGGGCAGGGTAAAAGTATATGATTGCAAAGAGAATATTTAATTCTTAGGTGGAAGAAGGCTTGTCTGCACCCTTCTCTTTGAAGTGGTGACTATGCCACAGGGAAGGAGCTCAAATTGTGCTTTGGTGGCACCATGAGAGGGAAGAGCAATGTCTGAGAAGATTAGATTCTTCTTCATGATCTGGTAGATGGATACTCTTCTCCTCTTTTTGTATCTACCAGTGCTTTTTTTTTATTATTCATACAATGACACCTTTTAACATCTTTAAGAACTGAGGCTGATACTTTCCTTTTCTTACATAAATGTTTAATTGAGGTCTAATTATATATAGCAAAGTGTACAAGTCTTAAAGGGTACAGTGTGCTAATTTTGATAAATGAATGCCCCTGTGGAGCAAACATTCCCAATTAAGATATAGTAAACTGCCAACACCAAGTTCTCCCATGTCCTTGTCAGTCTGTGACCTCCCATGAGCCACCAGTATCTGATTTTCTCCACTAATTAATTTTCTCTCTCCTTAAACTTATATAAATCAAATCATACAGTACTTACTTGTGTCTGGTTTTTTTACCCAACATAATGTTCTCAATATTCACCCATTTTGTTGTACTTGTTTGTCTGTCATCCTAATAGTAGACATTTCACTGGTTTTTAATTTTTTGTCTATTCTGAGCAATGCCTAATCAATTCTCTATATTGGTCTCTTTATGGAGATTTGCTGTAATATGCTAGGTGTATAACATAGAAGTAGAATTTCTGGACTGTTGTTTAAGGATGTGTTTGACTATTACAAGATGATGTCTTTTCTTAAACTTAATAAATAAGAAACTACCAAATATGTGTCCTGGTAGTTGTTTCACTTCACAGGTCCCATTAGAACTGTCTGACAGAAACAACTGCCTCACTTCTTCTTACGCATCTTATACTGCCAGTCTTTTGATTTATCTATTTGAAGTGATATCCCTTCATGATCTTGGCTTAAATTCTCAACAACACTAATGATTTCAAACAACCTTCAATGTTTATTGCTCATTAGTATGGCTCTTATGCTAGGGTACGACAATTTTACAAATCTTTCCATACTGTTTATGATCCTGATGATATTGGGAATACAGGGAAGGTATGTTAATATGGGCATACCTGATGCTTTTTGCTCATGGCTAGAGTAGTTCAGGGACTTTAAAAAGAGTACCATGGAAATCCAGTCTGTCTTCTCACATCCCATGAGAGGGTCCATAATGTCTAATAACTATGATCAGTTGATTAATGTAGCCTTCTTGATTATTTGAAGGAACAAAACAAGGCAACGAATATATATAATAATCATAGGTATATGCTCAGATCTTCAAAATTTATATTTATTAATTTCTGTTTATATCACGTCTAAATATGAGTTCACTATTATATTATTTACTGTAATCTTAGTCCTAGTTTATCTGTAGCTGCCCTCTCCAAGAGTGAGGAACTAGGTGCTGAGAGTCAACTTTCTATGACTTAACGCTGTTACTAAATGCGTGTAAAGTAGCTTCAAAATTTAAGCTGGGATTCCTGTAAGAAACAGATTTGCTAATGAGACAAAACACAGTTTTTCAAAGTTAATTATGTCATTTCTTTTTACTCATATTTCAAAAACTGAAGTATTTATTTTTAAATTATTTTTATAGTTTTGAACATTTAAAATGTATTTTTTAGATATATGCTTTATAATTCTTTCTCAGACTGTCATTTGTGTTCAAGTTTCTTTTTTTTATTAGTGACTTTTCATGAGAAATTGATGCTTGGATGGACTATAGGTTTTCAAGTTCACTTGAATGGCTAGTGCTTTTAATATTTCATCTGAAATATTTTTACTGATCTCTAGATCCCAGTGCTAAATGTTTTTTCTATATTTTCTTATAATTCTAATTTTTGATAATTTTTCTCTAATTTTCTTACAGTCTTATAATTAGTTTTATATGTTGGCTTTGAATTCATTGTAAATGATGTTTTGTGAATTATACAATCAATATAAACATTGAGGTCTGACTTTGCCAATACAAATGCCCAATAGATCTAACATTTGCTTAAAATAAAATGGCTTTCATTCACTGAATGTTAGCGATATCATTACAGAAACATTTTTCTTATTTACTTGTGAAATTATATATGGATTCACCACTCTGCCATATTGGTCTCTATCTGTAATATTATACAATACAGCCTATGAAATGGACCTTTATGATAAGTCCTGAAGTTGAGTAGAGCTGACCCTAACTTTGATGTTGTTTCTCATTAGTTCTTGCCTATCTAGACTCTTTATATTTCTATATAGAACTGTGGCTCAGCTTATAGAATTATACAAAATTATCCCAGGAGGCTGGGATAGTTATTGGATTTCACTGACTTCCAAAATCATCTTGAAAGGAATTGGCATATGTGTAACACTAAGTCTTCAAGACCAATCTCCCTGAATTGTAGATTCCAACCCTATAGGAAGCCACATCACTGCATATGGTACTAGTAATTAGTCTGAAAACACATAATGACCAAAAAATGAATTCAAAATAAAAAATGCAAGACATGTGAGTTGTTTGTGATCATATACATTCATTTTGTATCATGTGACTTCACTGCACCCTTTATTGCAAATACAAGTTCAGATCCAAGCACCAATATTAGATGGCTTACCAACTCTAACTCCACATCTTGGGCAAGCTGACACTTCCAGATTCTGTGGATATCTGGACTACCATGCATATAATAGAAACAGACACACACACACACACACATACACAGGGAGAGAGAGAGAGAGAGGCAGACAGAAAGACACACACACTTTAAACTTTTATAATTTTTAAGAATTTGTTTTATTGTGTATGAGTATATTAACATGTGTGCACAAACAGACCAGGAAATGGTGTTGGATCCTTGGAGTTTGAGTTACAGGAGTGTACGGGATGCCCAGATTGCTATGTGAGTGCTGAAACTGAACTCCAGTCATCATAACTGCACAGGAAGCACTCTTAATCAGTAAGCTGTTGTCCATCCCTAAATTTCTATATGCTTTATCATCAATAAATACTTTCAGAATAATTATTTTTACATACCTAAATACCAAAAGTTTTAAAAAATAATTTATTGGATCAAAAAGGGGTTATGAGTGGAAAAGGGAAAAGTTTAAGAGATGAACTTCTAAACCATAAGCATGGTATGTATTTTCATTTATTTAGATCTTTAATGTCTGTGACTGTGTTTTGTAACTTTCACTGAAGAGTAGGTATATCTTCTGTTAAATGTTTTATATTTGTATTGAAGTAACACTTTATGTTTGAATGATAGAATACATAACTGAAAATGTTTTTATGTATATAAAAACTATGTCCTGAAGACTATCTGGACTTACACAGAGGGTGGGAGCAAGAGAGGGAGGGGAAAAGGAGGAGAAGAGAGAAAAGGGGGAGAATTTGGAAACACGTCTTTTCAGTTCTTTAGACTACATATGCATTGTGCCATAGAGACTCTAGCCCAACTTTATGCCTTCTACTTCTTTTCCTTGTCTATTATAATGGTTAAGGACTTTAAAACACTGTTATATCAAAGTTATGGAAGTATTTCAAATTATTACAAAGATGTTATCAAATTATATTTTCTTTGTCTGTGCATTAAGTATGTGATTTTTTTCCCTGTATCTGGTTAGTGTGTTAAATTACACTGGATGATTTATTGAATATTAAATCAAACTCTCCATTCCTAGGACAAAATTTTCCTTGCTCATACTCTATTAACTATGTTCCTAAATTTAATGGGCTCATAATTTAACAATTTTGTTTTTGCAGGATTATGTTTTTGTTGTTGTTGGCTTGTATTCTCAGACTCATGTGGTCATCAAATACCAAACTATCTTGCTTGTATTTCTCAATAAAAGACTGTCTAGACTAGGATGGTTTGTGGGCATGTCCATGAGGGATTACCTTAACTCAGGTGGAAAGACCTGCCAACTGTGGGTGGCAGGTGATCCTGGGTTGGACAGGAGTGGAGAAAGAGGGCTGAGCACTGTACAGATGCACTGACTGATTGCTCTCTGCCCCTGACTGTGGATGCAGTGTGACTAGCTGCAGTAAGTCCCTGCCTTGACTTGTCAGCCATGATGGGCTGTGACTGAAGTTGTGAGTCTAATAAGCCCTTTCTCCCCTTACATTGCTTTTATCAGGGTATCTTATCATGGTCACAGGAAATGAAACTAAGGAGCCCTGGAAACTGCATTACCTCACTGATTGCCTAGAAAGAACTCCGCCTTTCTGAGAATCAGCTTCACAAGCCTTTCAGTCTCTTAAATAATCTGATTAGATGTATAATCTAGCAGCATCTGTATTATCTTTATTTTACCATATTTTCCTCTTCTCGATCAAGTGCAGAATTTTCTAAAGTTTCTTTTAAGCTGTTTTTGTGTGGTTTTCTATTTTTCCAGTTAGAACTGTATTTTTAAACTTTATACTCAGTTCATGTATATTTGTCACTTAAATATTTGCAAATAATTGTCATAGTTTGAGATCTGTTTTTAGAATATGGCCCATTTATTTATAAAAATTAGCTGCAACATTTATTCTGATACTTTGAAGTCATATTACCTGTAAGAAACAATACTATAACATTCACTTCCTTATACTTTAATCCTACTATAGCCATAGGCCATTATATTTCCATTTTTTTAAGAGAAAAATAAAAGCGATTTTTTTTTCTCTTTATTGAGTGTATTTCCCTGAAGCTCCTGCCTCTTCTGAGAATCAGTAGTGGCTTCAACATTCCAGTAAGTCAGACCCTTACCCTTGTTAGTCTCTGCATTTGCAGCAAAAGCACCAGTGCATTGTAAGAAAGATAATTAAAGGCTTCTGTTTCTCAAACAGACACATGCTGTGTCTCTTAGACCTGTCATGTCTTTTTTTATTTTTTTATTATTAATTTATTTTTTCAAGTTATATCTCAATCAACGTCCCCTCCCTCCTTCCCTCTTCCCCATCTCCATATTCTCCTTCTCAGATGAGGGAAGCCCACACATATCAGCCCCCCTCAGTCATCAGTCACAGGAGTGGTAAGAGCTTCCTCTTATACTGGGGCCTGTTCTGGCAGCCCAGTTAGAGTAAGGTGTTCCACTAATGGACAGCAGGGTCCTGTGACTTGCTGCTGGGTGGAGTTTTCTTGTAGGATAGTTATGCTAGGTTCCTGTAGGTTTGGGTCTGTGGGTTGTACAATGGTTGTCCTGTGCTATATGATTAATATCCACTTAGAAGTGATTATACACCTTGTGTATCTTTCTGGGTCTGGGTTAGCTCACTCAGGATGAGCTTTTCTAGTTCCATCCATTTGGTTGCAAATTGCATGATTTCCTTGTTTCCGATTGTTGTGTAGTATTCCATTGTGTAAATTTACCACAGTTTTTTTTATCCATTTTTTGGTTGAAGGACAGTGTGTTGTTTCCAGTTTCTGGCTATTACAAATAAAGCTACTATGAACATAACTGAGACAATATCCTTGTAGTTTGGTGGAAAATCTTTTGGATATATGCCCAGGAGTGGTATAGTTGCACCTTGAAGTACAACTATTCCGATTTTCTAAGATATCGCCAGAGTGATTCCCAAAGTGGTTGTACAATTTTGCACTCCCACCAACAATGGAGAAATATTCTCCTTTGTCCACATCCTCACCAGCATGTGGTATCACTTCAGTTTTTGGTCTTAGCCATTATGACAGGTGTGAGATGGAATCTCAGAATTGTTTTGAATTGCATTTCCCTAATGACTAAAGATGTAGAGCATTTCTGCAAGTGCCTCTGGGCCATTAGAGATTCTTCTTTTGTGAATTCTCGGTTTTGCTCTGTACCCCATTTTTTATTGGATTATTTGTTTCATTGCTATTTAAATGTCTTCTTCTATAAAAACTAATGCAATACTATCTAGTTTCTATTTCCAGAGTTGTTTCATGACTTAAGTTATTTATCACAGCAAGATATCCTTACCTGTAGGTACACAGAAACGGTCCAAGACTCTCCAAGTGAATAAGAGCAAAGCCACTTTCCCTAGATAGTAAGAGGAGCCCTAAGAAATTCATAGTGTATTTTCTCTTTAAAATTCTTTCAAAGGTGAAACATAATGATGAATGTTTAGTTAAATGTGGACAGACAAAATATAAAGTGTACCTACAATTTTTACTTGAAGCCATTAGAAAGTATGTTAATAAGAATGGTTTTGGAATTTTTAACATGACTCATGACAAATTTCCAGAATGGCTGGCATGTAAGAAATACTAACTAAAATTGGATGTTATACCAGTTACTTAATTGGATCCATATCTAAGGCACAATTTTCCTTCAGAAAAACTTCTTAATCAATCATGTGCTACACTTTTGTTTTTGGCATCCAGGTTGTGTTCCTTGCCATTTGAAATAATACGTTATTATAAAATAATTACACTATAAAATACTTCTGCAACCAATAGTATTGAGACACTGCCTGACTAGTGTACACATTTTCTTAAAAGTTATTCTCTCTTCATGCTTTACAAGCTTTCTAGTGATGTACATTTGAAATATTTCCTACATCAAGTGGGAATCATGATGTAATTCTTTTGAAAGTTCTGATCCTGGACTAAATAATAAATGACCTTAACTTTTTGGAGAATAAAATTTAAGTGGCAAGATATAAATTCAATGATTTTAACTGTGTTATCATAATTTTATGCATGCTATAAATTTATATATAGTATTTTGTTATACATATAGTTACTTCATCTCACTCATTTTGAAGAATGATATAATATGCCATTAGGGACCCACTGGGATAAATGTGCTAGACATATACTAGACCTAATTTGGAAATCAACCTTGAATTCTCCTATATATTTAATAGAGTGTGGGTCATAGCTTGGTATAACATTATGTACACCATGGTCCAAAACTATTTTAAAATATATTTAGTCAACTGTTATATTTATTTCTATTCTAGATCTCAATTATTTTAAGTTATAGAAATAACTGAATCTTTTTAATTTATTGTATATTGTACTAGTCAGTATATTGAAAATCATTGTTCCTAAACCATTATTTAGTTAAATTACTTAAAATTCTTTAAAAGCAGAATATTCTGTCTCTTCTGACTGAAATGAAACTTTGCAGGTTCTTCCCTGCATCTCACTCTGGGTGTCACTCTTTTGATAATACAAATTAACTTTTTGATTGTCTCATTCCACATCTCCTAAGCATCTCACATAGTTCATTGCTTAGTAGGTCTCATTTTCTATCCTCACTTGAGCATCATCCCCTCAAGAGTCCACCTAAACCTTATCTGTTGCTGACATGCAGCTGTTTGACACTGCATTGTTCTCTCTGTTTAGTCAGGCAGAAATGGGGATCATATTGTATATATCCTTCATATATTGTGTGTGATGTAATTAATCACAATGATTATAAAGGTATTCAAAGTAAGAGTTTTCTTTAAATGGTTGAATTTTTAAAATTACTAGATATAAGAGACTGATAGTCTGGGTAAACTTTGGTCTGATTTCATTGACTCGACTATAATACACATATAAATAATGTTATGTTTTTTGTTTTATGTTTACATACAAATGACACATTTTATGCTTTTGAGATCATGACTCACAGTATTGCCCCAGCCTAGCTTGAACTCCAAAACTGAGTCAATCTTCTTACCTCAGCCCCTCGAATTAAAGACTATTAATGCATGGCCATGTGCACAGCCCCCTGATCTTTTTCCTCCTCCTCCAGCAAGAGTTTGCATTTGTAAATAGGTATCAGGAAGACTCAGCCTTGGGATTATAAGCAAAGGGGAGCAAGCATGATTCCTGCCCTGCAGGAACTTTCAACACAGTGGAAAAGACAGCTATTAAGTAAACGTGCATGGCATAATTCAATGTAATTATGATAAAAGCTCATTGAAATATAGAAGGCACTCTAAGGGCACAAGCTGGGACCATGCTTAGGCTTAGTTGCTGAGTAAGAATGTTCTGAGGAAATGACATGTGGGCAGTATTCATCAGCGATTGTCAGTGATTGTGGAGGAATGAATTATTATCCCTGTTTTAAAGATCAGAACTCTAAGTACAGTTGTGGATAACTACAAGTTTAGAATTGTTAAAGAACTTGTCTAAATGTCAAGATTAGGCCAATGTCCAGAACTATACAACTACACAGCCTCTTTCAGGATGATATACACTTCAAAAGAAAGGACAAGATAGATTGTGTGGGTGGAGAATGGGAGAGTAAAATATATAGACCATGAGAGAATAAAGGGAACAATAACGTTTAAGAGAAGGGACTTTATTCTAATTATGAGCCATGAGAGGTTCATTTTTACAAATTAAGTCAGTTTAGACATTATACAAAAATGTTATTTCCTTATACATGAAATAAGTGTACAATTATGTTCCCCCCTCCTGATTCTTTCAGCTTTGAGTTTGTGGTTCTTTGGACATTGAAATGTTCAACAAATTATTTATTGAGTGTGTTCTGTATGGCAGCAGTCTTCTGTGCTTGTTAAGGTAGGATTCTAATGTCCAAGGAGGAACACAAATAGCTACCTGAATCACCAATAGCAGGATAATAGGGACTGTACTACTGTAGTACAGTGCAGGAACACAGAATTATTGAGTAAGATAGTTTGAATGAACTTTGTACTTTTCTTCTGAATGTAATTTTGGTAAAACAGGTCAGTGCACTTTAATATGACATGCAAAGGACTAAGTATAGGCCCCTTGTAGTGTGCAATGCAGAAAAAACTGCTTTTCCCCCTTACACATACAGTGATGAGGAAAGCAAACAGATGGGTTTAATCCCAAATGGAAACAAGGTATACAATAGTTCTTCAAAAAGACAGAAGAAACAGTTTACTCTATAGAAATGAAGATTTGCTTCTTACTTATTTGTGCTGTTCATTGTTCTAAGCACCTTCCTTCACCTGTTGACTCATTTGACTATCTGGTTCCAGAATCCATGTTTTAATGACAACCATTACTTCCTGCTGGGTGTCTTCTGTATACATCAATTATGTGCCAAAGTAGAATTATTAAATCTCTCATTCAAGGTTTGCTGCAAAGATGAGCATTTGAACTCTGGTCCTTAACACTGCACAGAAAGAACTCTTACCCACTCTGATGTCTCCTCAGCCCTCAGCTTTACTGTTTAAGGCAGTACTCTCAGTGAGATAAGAGCTCAGCAACTCAGCTAGCTAAGCTGGCTCTTATGATCTGTCTGTCTCTGCCGGCCCAGCACTGGCATTATAGACATTCAAAGCAATACCTAACATTGTTATATGGGTACTGAGTATCTGAACTCAGGAATTCGTGCTTTCATAGCAAGCACTTTATTGACTGAATCATTGTCCCAGTCCTCAGTGGTAGATTTTAACAGAAGGTTCTGTGTACAAATTATAGTTTATTCACATTGGCTGCCAGGAAAGCTAAACTGAACTAAGTGTCCACAGTTCCTTTCTCCACCACTGCCACTCTCACCACCCACTCTGTGGACTCAAATAACAGATGGCATTCAATTGCCAATGATTGTTAAGTATTAAGTCCTTTAGATTAGCCTATAACTCATTATGTAGTCAAAGATGATTGTTGAAATCTTTCTCCTCCTCCCTTTGGTTCCCATGTACTGGAAATGTAGATAGGTGGCTCAAACCTGGCATCAAGAAATATTTATTAGTTGGTAAATATATTCTAAAGTCCCCAAACCACTTAATGTAAGATCTTTCTTTGATCCAGTTAATACTTTTCTTTAAGAAATTATCATGCAGAAGGATCACTTAAGCATGGAGTCTGAGGCAAGCTGAGCAATAAGGAAAATGCCTCATTCCAAAGGAGGAAGGGAGAGAAATGATTTTCATGTTAGCTGTATTCATCACTTTTCATGACAGCACAAGTTTCCCCACCTTTTTGTGTCTTTCAAAGTCACATTATTTCATCATTTTTTCTGGTCTATAAAGTCTGTGCTTAGTGGAAATATTATTCTATTTTGGTACAGTTTAACAGCTTTTATGTTCCACTCTTCTTGATTTTATTTTGATTAGATGCCTATTGGTATATGCTATGATAATATGCATCAAAAGTTGTGGTGTAAGGTATTTTTAATAGTCTTTTGGCATGTTGGGATTTTATGACCCTACTCTTTTTATCTCAAGGAAGTTTCCCTTAACAAATCACACCTTCTATTTCTATTGTAATCATTGAAAGAATGGTAGTAATTTTCAGTATCCTAAAATTTGGTAGCATTTTCTTTTATGAGTTAACTGGATATAACTTTTTTCCTTCTGCAAGATAGTTATTCTGTGTACCATCCAGCTCTCCTTGTAAAGTCCTGTCTGTATTGATGCTACTTACTGCTAAGAGGATAATTACTGATATTGGTGAATATTTTGGAGAAAAAAAGAAACCTCAGTTGGACCCAGAAATGAACCCACACACCTATGGTCACTTAATTTTTGACAAAGAAGCCAAAACCTAACAATGGAAAAAGGACAGTATCATCTTCAACAAATGGTGCTGGTCCAACTGGATGTCCACATGTAAAAGAATGAAATTAGACCCATACTTGTCACCTTGTACAAAACTTAAGTCCAAGTGGATCAAAGACTTTAACATAAAGCCAGACACACTAAATCTACTAGAAGAGAAAGTGGGGAAAACACTCGAACTCTTAGGCACAGGTGACAACTTCCTGAACAGAACCCCAACAGCTCAGGATCTAAGACCAACAATCAATAAATGGGATCTCATGAAACTGAAAAGCTTCTGTAAGGCAAAAGACAGTCATCCAAACAAAACGGCAGCCTACAGATTGGGAAAAGACCTTCACCCACTCCACATCTGACAGAGGAATAATATCCATAATTTACAAAGAACTCAAGAAATTAATTGCCAAGAAACCAAATAATCCAATCAAAAAATGGGAACAGAGCTAAATAGAGAATGCACAAAGGAAGAGTCCCTAATGTCTGAGAGACAGTTGAAGAAATGCTCAGCATCCTTAATCATCAGAGAAATGCAACTCAAGACAATGCAGGCTCCAAGTGTCTATGTAGCTGATTTGTCAGTCTGATGCTGTTAGCATTGTTCGTCAAATCTCCTTAGCATCACCACTGATGGCTTTTGACACTACTGTGTTCAGTGTCTCGAGAATATGGAAGACAATCAAGACTTCTTAGAGTGAATGTGTGAATAAGCAAATGATGTCATGAGTAAGATAGCTTTACTGCACAGTTTGCCTTTGCTTGGTTCAAGTTGGGAAGTAGTGAAAGAAAGAACTCACAGACCCTCTGTGAGCCTTTCACCAAGGCACTGCGAGTGGTTATTGCCGTTTCACACTGCTCTTTTTCTCAAATAATCACTTACTGACCTTTGGCTGAGCAGGCTGCTCCTTCAGGGCATTCCTTGGCAAGAGCAGAAACAAGTTCTTGCCAAAACCTTCTTGCTGGAGAGTAAGGAGGAGCAAAAGGGAGAGCTGTGGCTTTGGGTTGCAATTCTAAAGCCAATTTCTGTGGAGATCGAGACTTAAACCTTTACTTCAATATTAGCTCAGTAGGAAAGCACTGTTTTTCTTTGCAAAGTCTGTAAGAATTCATTCAAGTTCACTGTGTTTAAAAAGCATATGCAAGCAAAGATGAATCCATAGCATTATCAGCAGAACTTGTTCTAAATCATCTTTCAGTTATGTTCTATTTAAAAATGGAGACAAAGGCATTCCTACTTCATCGTATGATAATGCATGGGAAAATACCCCGAGCTGTATTATGAAAATTTTGTGACTTAAAATGAGTCTGTAACCAGTAAGTTGAAAATAAATCCTTAAGTGTTATCTTTCTGAAATTCAAATTTTAGATTTAAAAAACAACAGGTTTTGTTTTTTGTTTTTTGTTTTTTTGATACTGTTCTCCATACAAGCCCTCATGTAAGTGTATTCAGATAAATCTTACAACAGTTCTTCATTTCTCAGGCTGACTTTCTCTATTCTGGTATCTGGATCTTTGGTTTAAAAGGACGGATTTTTTTTTTTTTCCTATGAGGCACTTTGCCATATTTGGATGCTGTCAAATTTATAGGAATCTGTATTTAAAATGATTTGAATGTGAACTAGAAACCAGCAACAGTGTCCTATTTGATATTGAAGAAAAAAACCTGATTGCTGTGGACACTTTGTAAAGACTTCAGGCAGCAGTGGTTACATTTTAGAGTCTTTCTAAAGATTCCTTCTAAGGAATACATGCCACGTTGCCAAGGCAATTTTCCTATGTGGAGCACTTTCTGTTTTTCAGTCCTGTGTTTAAAGCAATCAGACACATTACTCAGGGAACATTTCTGTTCCATTGATTAATAGTTTCAAGTAGCCTGAAAGTCTTTACCATGAACTGCTACCAAATGCCCTTCATTTACCATAAGAGGCAAGAGGTGTTGAATGGTCACTAGCCTTCCTGCCTGGAATAGAGCCGCAGATGTTGCTGATGATAATACCAGGAATACTCAGCAGCATAGACAGGAAAATTCCCTTAAAGCAAGACTTGAGAAGAATGGATTCTTGTGGGTTTGAAATGTATTTTCTCTTTTGGTGTTAGGATGCTCAAATTCCAAAGCGGCAGTTGGGTTAAGGAGCCACTGGCGAAGTGTGATTCTCAGCTGAAGCTAAAAGGAGGCCTTTTTCATTCCTGGGAAGCTGAGGAAGAAATTCCACACAAGCACATGGCCTTTCAAGCGTTAGGAGCCCCTTAGTTTCAGAGAAAATTGACAAGCTGTCCTTCAAAAGCCTTTCAGACTAAATGTGTGCTTTGAAAGTGGGAATCACATTTTATCTGTCAGCTTTTGTGAGCCCATCTGGAAAAACACCATGGATGGCAAGTCCATAGAAGACAGTTCAGCTCTGCTTACCAGTGTCATCAAGAAAAATCCTATCAGTTTTTCACTTTCACATGGGAGCATCTGTATGAAGCTTAATTGATGATAATGCATAATATTTCATGCAGATTTATATAAGTATATAATATATCCTGTACTTTAACCTAAAGTGTAACTTGGCAAAAAATGTTAAGTATAGTACCAGAGGAATTAATGAATGTCTTTACCCTTACCTTGATTATATTTGGATGTACACAAGTAGCAACTACTAACTGACTGATATTGAAATATTTTAAAATAAATTTCTCAATAATCTATTTTCCTACATACAGCTTTGCTACAAGGAAGTAGTTTTCAGCTTACTTGATTCTGCTTCAGTACTCGCACGGTCCACCTTAATGCTTGTTCAGCATCACACTGTGACTTTAGTGAGATGCAAATACTGTGGGTGAGCACCTATGTATGCTGCTTAAACTCCAGTCTTCATTTTAATTGTGTTTAGATCTGGCAAATGTAACTGGCGGTTTGGTGACTTTTGAGACCTTAATTACACACCAGCTTCCCTAATTCTATAAGCCCTTAGCACTGTTTCTCATATTTTTGGTTGTGAGCCTACCCTTTAATGGCTGAGCCATCTCTCCAGCCCCTTAGCACTGTTTCTGAGAAACAGTGTTTTATTATGTGATGTTACAGTAAAGCAAAATGTGTTTTAAATTTCAACTTCCTCTTCTTTCCTTAGGTATAAGAAATCAATTCATTGTTGAATATTAACCTTGTATCTGGCAGTTTTGCAATCATCGTCTTCTAGGAAGGTTTTGGTTATATTTTGTTTGTTTTTTTTTTCTTTTTATTTCTTTCTTTTTTGGATTTCATACAGACTATCATGATATGTGGGTAAGGTTGTATTTCTTCATCCTAATCTGTGTACACTTGAATGACCTCTTATCTTCTTATAATCTAGGCTTTCCATTATAAAGTCGAAAAGAGGCACTGAAAAGACACATCTTTGTCTTGTTCCTTGTTGTGTATGTGTGTGTGTGTGTATGTGTGTGTGTGCATGCATGTTTGTGTGTACAGACACGTGTATGTGTACATGCATGTGAAGGAAGAGGTCCAATGCAACTGTTGTTCATCATGGGACACACAACTTGATTTTTGAGACAGGGTCTCTCACTAAGTCAGTGGCTTACACTTTCACTAAGCTGACTGAGTCTGAGCCCTAAGGAGCCACCTCTCTGTGCCTCCCTGGAGATGTAGACCACATACCAGCATGCTTTGTTTTTGAAGGACTATTTGTTTTATTACTTAAGTTTGCCTTTAACTGTTTTGTACACGTACACATTGTGTTCTCATTATTGTCACCTTCCATCTTCTCCTTCCCACTCTGGTCAAGCTCCCATCTTCCCTACAAATCTCTAACTTCCATATTTTTGTGTTTATTTTGTGACTCATTGATTTTAACCAGGGCCATCTGTGTGCCTATGGGTTTGACACTATCCACTGGAGCCTGGTGTGCTCACAACACAGTAGTGACTCCCTGTCCCAGAGCCCATCAGTATACAGAAATAGTTCAGCAGGGAGACAATGTCTCCTGAGTCCCTCTCCCAGCCACAAATGACCATTTTATGCAGGTCCAGTTGCAGATGACTACAGCTGCTGTAAGTCCATGATTTGAACAAATGGCATAACCAAAAGGCACCGGAGGAAGAAATGAGTTTATTTCACCTTCTACTTCCATGTCACAGTTAGTCATTGAGAGAAGTCAGAGCAGGAAGTCAAGGTAACAGTTGGAAGTAGAAGCCAAGGAGGAATGCTGCTCACTGGATCATGCTCAGGTAACATTTTAAATACAGCCCCAGGCTTAATGCTTAGGGTGATGGTTCCACCCACAGTGGGCTGGGCCCTCCTGCATGAATTATCAATCAAGACATGTGCATAGACCTAGCCACAGGTCAATCTGATTTAAGGAAATTCTTCAGTTCCCTCTTTCCAGAAGACTCTAGCTTGTGTTAAGTTGCCAACAAATACCTTCAAAACCATTTCTGGCTTGCTCTTTCTTTCTTCTTCCTTATCTGTGTTTTTTCCTGAGACTTACATACAGTAGGTGATATGAATGTCTTGTTTAGGATTAAATATTCAACTGTCACTTACTCTCAGCACCTTGAACACCTATGAGGATCAAATTCACTGCAAAAAGAGGTTTCTGATTAAGTTTCAAAGGAGCTTTTATTTATGGGTATAAACAAACACTTTTACAGGGCAGTTTGATCCTATGTAAAGTTAATTAAACAACAGTAGTAAGGTTACCCCTCCTCCCTGCCCAGAGCCTGTGACTTTCCTTGCCATATATAGTTTATAGTACCTGGCATTGATTCCCTTCTGTGAAACAAACCTCAAATCCAACCAGAAAGTGGTTGGCTACCCCTGTAACAGTGGTACACTATTACAGAAGTGGGCACATCTTACTTGGAAGGTTGGTGTTATAATTTTAGAGTTCACAGCTAGGTAAGCATGGCTTTTTACCTGGATGCTAGATCTAGAAGTCTCATATGCATGATAAGCACTAGGCACTTCCCATTCTTTGGTTGTTCCTGGTCTTTAAAGAAAGGTTTCAAGTTACTCACTCTTATTTTTTTAACATTTATTTATTACTTCGTTACATCTCCATCACTACCCCTTCCCTCCAACCCCTCCTGGTCTCACCCTCCAACCTCTTACCCCCTCTCCTACCCATCCTACCCCTCCCATGTGGGGTACCTCCATGAATCAGCCACATGAGGTCTAAGAGCTTTCCCCTTGCACAGGGGGCATACATGGCAGTTCCACTAGGGTGGAGTGTCCCACTAACAGGTAACCAAGTCCATGTTCCTGTTCTTTTGAGTCTATTAGTTGTTAGATGGTTATCCTGTACTATATGGCTATAATCCAGTTATAAGTGAATATATGCCATGCATATCTTTCTGAGTCTGAGTTAACTCACTCATGATGAGCTTTTCTAGTTCCATCCACTTGGTTGCAAAATTGAATGATTTCTTTGTTTCTGATAGCTGAATAGTATTCCATTGTGTAAATGTTCCACAGGTTTGTTTGTTTGTTTACCCATTCTTTGGTTGAAGGACATCTGGGTTGTTTCCAGTTTCTAGCTATTACAAATAAAGCTCTTATGAACATAGTTGAGGAGATGTCTTTGTGGCTTGATGAGGAATCTTTTGGATATGTTCCCAGGAGTGGTACAGCTGAGTCTTGAGGTAGAGCTATTCCAACATATTGCCACACTGATTTCCATAGTGCTTGTACAAGCCTGCACTCCCACCAGCAATGGAGGAGTGTTCCCCTTTCTCCACCTCCTTGCCAGCATGTGCTGTCATTTGAGTTTTTGATCTTAGCCATTCTGACAGGAGTGAGAAGTTCTCACTCTCAAGGACAATGTTACTTAAAGATAAGACTTTCATAGAATTTTTTATCATCCTTAGGAATTTACTCTCTCTTCAGTTTTCTAAAAGTTTTAGTTGAAAATGATAGTTTTAAATCTATTATAGGCATTTTCTGCATTTTTGATATGATCATATTGGTTTTTTTTTCCTTCTATAGCCTTTCACTGAAATATATAGCGTTAAGTAATATTCAGTTGTTGAACTTGACAAATCCCACCTGATTGTGGTATAGAATTATTTTTATGTACTATTAGATTCAAACTGTTTGTGTTTACTGAGAATTTTTAGATCTATAATGATGAGAGAGATTGGTGTGTAGTTTCTTTTCCTTTTAATGTCTTTGTTGTCTTTTGATATAAGTATAATGAAAACTCCTTTGGATGACTTAAAGCAAGTAATCTCTCTGATTCTGTCTTCTCAAGAAGATTATAATGAACAGCTATAAACTTAATTATTAAAATTCATATTCTTTACTCTATTTTCCCTTTTATTGTAAAGATTCTTTTCCAGGTGATTGCAGTTCCTCCTTCTTCTATGCCTCTTAGTTCCTCCTCACTTCCCGTCTTTCTGTCTCTCATTAGAAAAGAACAGGCTTCTAGGAGATAAAATAAAACATAGCAAAAATAAAATAAAACAAAACAAAAGCTATCACATGAGAGTTGGACAAGACAAACAAAAGAAAATGAACTCAAGAGAAGGCATAAGAATCAGAGACCCACTCATTTGCACACTAGAGGAATCCCATATAAACACTAATATTTACTCTATTTTTAAAATAGATATAATACTACTTGAATGTCCATATACAAACTCTCTTATATGAACTCTGCCCTCTTCATCTAGGTCATCAGTCTACATATATATACCCATAATATTTCTTTATAATATTTTTAGTTTCCACTATATGTGTTTTCTCACATATTTTCTTAGCTTGACTAGAGGCCTGGTCTTTAAAGAAAGGTTTCAAGTTCCTCACTCTTAAGGATAATGTTACTTAAGGATAAGACTTTCATAGAATTTTTTTATAATATTCAGGAATTCTCTTCTTCATAAATATCAATTTTATTGATTTATTGAGTTTGTTGGTTTTTTCTTTTGGCTTCCTAGATTTGATCTCCTGGTTTCTTCTGTATCTTTTCTTACTCTTTTTCTTCAGCTCACTCTAAATTTAATCTGATTTTTCTATCTTTCAATGACAGAAACTTAAAGTAATGTTGACAGATATATCATTTTAGAATACATTCATTTAATGATGTCAATTTCATTTCATGTGCAGGTTTCAATGTGGTGCATAGTTTGATAGTTTGTGTTTTCCACTTCACTTAATTCAAGATATTTTAAATTATATCTTAAGTTGTATTCTTTGACCTACATATCATTTGTAAGTATGTTCTTTTTTTATTTCTAAACCCACCATTCTGTTACTAATTTCTTACCTTCTAATGCACTGTGGTCTGAAAGCAGATATTGCATGATTTTATTTATAATGTTAAAAATGTTGATTATAGCCTATAGTGTTATTTGTCTTTGCAAATGTTACATGTGAGTTTGAGATTTTGTAAATCAATATTGTATGTATACTTTCTAATTCTATCATGTTGAGTCTGTCATTTCTAACAGAGGTGTTCAAGTTTCTGACTTTTATAGTGGGTTCATTTTTGTTTACATTTTTACTGTTTTAAAGTATTTTTTTAGTTGGCAAGCAAAGTAATGGGTTTCATTGGGCATTTTTATGGCAAATGTGTCATAATTGATTTTAATTTATTTCCTCCTCCCATTGCCCTCCCTTTTCTATCCTGCTATGGTCTACCTAGTCTCTGCATCAGTCTAAATAGTTACTACTTAATGTCATCTGAGATCTCTTCCCCTAATTATAATCCATTTTCTAGTTCTCTCTCTCTCTCTCTCTCTCTCTCTCTCTCTCTCTCACACACACACACACACACACACACATTCTTCCTGTGAAAGAAAACATTCAGCTTTTTAAAAATCTCAGATTTAAAAAATCTTATTTTCTTTAGTATATTGAGGTTCTTTTCCATTTTGTGCAAGTAAAGATTCTATATTTCCTCATGCTTACATAGAATTCCATTGTGAATATGTATTTTTTTTTTTTTTTTGCTTATTCACCTTGTGGGCATGTAAGCTGGTTCTATGTTCTAGCTATTTCTATAGTGCAGCACTAAATGTGGTGGAATTTTTGATTTCTTTATAAACATGGTTGTATTGAATAGATGTGTTTTTGTTTTTGTTTCAAGTATGGGATGTGGGAGTGCTTTGTCCACTGCTTAAAAACAGACTTGTGAGAGGGGCATGCAGAACATACTAATGAAAAAGTATGTGATGTTTTGCCGGCTGGAAACTGTCATGTGTGGGGAACATCCTTTCATGGACAGACTCCTTGGAGAGCTCATGATCTTGGTCAACAGGAAGTACCTCATGCAGAGGGTATAAGATTGGTCAATAAGAAAACATACTTGTGCAGAATTTTGTGGGGGTATAAATAGAAACCCCAGAAATACAGGGGGGCTTTTGCTCGGCATTACTTCTCATAGCTTCTCATTTGTGCTTTACTTTGAAATACACCAGACATCGCTTTACCAAATCTTACTGCTGCTGAGACTTGCAGCTTTTGCTGCCCAAGTGGGGCTGAGTCCAAGTTCGGCCTGGGGCCATGAGAGCCTCTGGTTCTTCTGCTGTCCTTGCTGTTGTTCCCCAAAACTGCTGCTGGTTTCCTGCTTAGGTGTATTCCCATTTCTGCTGATACCTGTCCCAGTGTACACTGTATGGTTGTTCTGCTGGAATCCTGGCAAATTGCGTCAAGGACCTACAACTAAAGAGGTCTACATCTTCTGGCTCTATTAATATCTTTACTCCCATACTTCAGGTCAGTAAGTTGGAAAGTAGATAGAGATATTTTTATAAAATAAATAAATAGTTTAAAAGTACACTTTTAGGTGGTGCCTAACATGGGGCTCAGCCTGGACTCAGAGCCCAACCTGGGCTGTGATCATCTGCAAGTCTCAGCAGCAAAAAGATTTGAAAAAGTGTTGCCTGGAGTATTTCGAAGCAAAGCAGCAATGAGAAGTGATGAGAAGCAATGCCAAGAAAAGTTCCCCTGTGTTTCTGGGGTCTCTATATATACCCCCACAAAATTCTGCACAAGGATGTTTTGTAATTAGCCATTCTCACACCCTCTGCATGAGGTACTTCCTGTTGACTAAGATCACGAACTCTCCAAGGAGTCTGTCCATCAAAGAATGTTCCCCACACATTACAGTTTCCAGGTGGCAAAATATCATGTTCTCTTTCATCGGGATGTTTTACATCCCTCTCTCATGAGTCTGGTGTTCAGCAGTGGACAAAGCACCCCCACATCCCATACTTGAAACCAAAACAAAAAAACACATTCATTCAATACAACCTTGTTTCTAAAGAAATCAAAAATTCCACCACAAGTAAACATGGATGTGCATGTATCTCTGTGATTCATTGATTTACAGTCCTTTGGGTAAATAATAATAAATAAATCATTGTAGTATCCATAGATCATGAGCTATTTCTTTTACTTTGTTGAGAAACCTCTACAATTATTTGCATAGTAGCAGAACCTTTTTACATTTTTCACCAACTTTTTGTCATTTGCTTCCTTTTAAAGTGTTTTAAAATATTTTATATATGTTGTATATTATGATTGCCTTCACCCACCATTATCCTCTTTTATTTCCAGTCCTCTCTCTCTGAATCCATTCTTCTTCCTATCTAGTCCCTATTCTTTTTTTTTTATTTCTTAAGTTTTTTTTCATTCTTTTTGTTTCCTTTATTTTTTATTTCTTCAAGTTACATCTCAATCGCAGTCCCCTCCCTATTCCCCCTCCAGTCCCACCCTCCCACACTCAACCCCCCATCCGCTTCCCTTTTTTTTTTCTTTTAAGTTTAAGGTATATCTTATTTCCCCCTACATTTTCTCCTTTCAGTCCAACAAATGGCTCTTTCTCTTATAATAATAAATACAATACAGTACAACAAAGGTAATTAGGCCACAGTTATGAGGGTTATATGGCTTAACGTACATTCCCAATGACCAGTCCATATGTATTTGGTACCTGACTTTAACATTCTACTATCTAAACATCTCCATGAGTTTAAAGTTCTATATATGACTCAACATTCATACTAATTGCAACACAATTTTAAAAGTATCTTCTTAGATGTATAACACTCTCTTGACTCCTAAACAACTCAAAATTTAATTATGAGACTTTATCTATCTGTTCTTCAATCACCTCAGAGACCTGAGAGGGATAAATATATCTGATTTTATAGGAAGTACAGGGCCTGCAGCTTCCCAAACTAAGAAATGACATACCAGTGGCTGCCTGGACAGTTCCCATTTTCTCTCCATACATTATAGCATCGCTCTTCAGTCGTTTGGCCCCGCTTCTCTGACAGACATTGATTGTAGAGCAGGGGTTATGAAGGACTTACCTACCCTGTCTTGGCTGAGCTAGGCTGTCGACTTACCTGCTTCCAGGTTTTGTCCTTTTTGGACAGCATTCTGTCTACAGTTCTGACTTCTCTTCTGCAATGTCCCGTGGGCCTTCAATGGTGTGAATAGCTGTTTTGTTTACAAGTCAGTACAGACTTACTGTCAGCACACTTACCAGGTATATGTCTCAGTACTAATCTTTCCCCACTTTGAAAGAGCATCTCAGTCCAAGGTTGACAGTATTACGGTCTATGAGCATAAGCATAAATGTTTAGATGGCAATTTGAAACTGTATCTATTTAGGAAAACCACAGTAACTAGTTCACCCCCTAGATCTCAGACCTCCTGGCCATATACTTACATTTGAATCATAGTACCAGAGATGTATTGCCCACAATGGAGCTGACCTGTAATCCACTGAGAGATGATTGCTTTCTTAATAACAGGCATTTTGATTTGGTTGAAGTGGAATGCCAAAGCAATTTTAGTTTGTATTTCTTTGATAACTAAAGATGTAGAATACATTTTCAAATCTTTATTAATCATATTTATTTCTGATTTTGAGGTTATTTATTGATTGATGTGAGGATCTTATATTTAATTTGCTCACTTTCTTATATATGCTAAATATTACCTCATCAGATGTATACTTGACAAAAATTTAGTCTCATATCAACTGTCTGTTTTTTCTGGATATTGTTCCTTTACTGGGTAGAAACCTTTTAACTTTATATACTTTCATTTTTCAGTTCATGGAATTATTTCTTGTCCTATTGGTCTCCTTTTCAGAAAGCCCTTGCGTATATCTGTGTTGTGACATGTTTTTCATATTTTCTTTTAGCCATTTTAATGGTCATCAGGCTTACTATCGATGTCTTTGATCCATTTCCAATCTGTTTTGTGCAGAAATGTGAATCTACTTTATTCTTCTACATATCAAAGTTGAATTTTCCCAGCACAATTTGTTAAGGCAGTTATTTTCTTTCCAGTGTATATTTTTGGCAGCTTTGTCAAAATTAGGTAAAAATAATTGTGTGAGTTTATTTCTGGGGCATCTCCACTATTCCATGGTTCTATGTGTCTGTCTTTGTGCCAATACCATATAGTTTTGATTTCTGTCATAACCTATAATGCAAAATCTAGTGTTGTGATATTGAGCATTGGTCTTTCTGCTTAGGATTCTTTTGACTCTTTGGCATCTTTTGTGTCTTATCTTAATTTTGAATAGCGTTTTCTAGTTCTGAGAAGAACATAACTGGTGTTTTAAGGGGACTCCATTGAATTCTATATAACTTAAGTAATAATGGTACTTTGCTGAAAACATAGCAGAGCTAAGAATTTTCTAGTGAATTCTTTGAAGTCTTATATACAGGATCATGTTGTCTGTAAATAAGGAAAAATTCTGACTTTTTCACTTGTATACCATTTATACTGTCTTTTCTTATTGCTCTAGCTAAAGCTATTATATCATCTATAAATAGGAAAAAAATTACTTGCAGCTTTCTTACTTGTATGCCTTTAAATTGTCTTATAGCTCTAGCTAAGACTGTGGGCAGTATAATGAGCAGGCACAGAAAGAGTTGGCATCTTTGACACATTCCTAATTGGTTAGCAAATAATATCGTTAGTATAATGTTGGATATATGTTTGTCATATGAAGCCTTTTTTATGGTGTGGTATGTTCCTTCTGTTTCTATGCTGAACTTTGTCAAATGGCTTTTCTGTATCTACTGAGATGATGATGTGGTTTTTGCCCATAATTCTTTGTGTTGTATTAATTTTGTTTGCATGTTGAACTTTTCTTTTATCTTTAGAAAAAAACCAACTTGGTCATGATGTATGGTCTTTTTAAAATTCACTTATTTATTTATTTTACATTCCATTTGCCACCCTCTTCCCTCCTCTCCTCCCAGTCCCACTCTCCCACCTACTTGCCTCATACTTCTCCCCTACCCACCCTGCACACCCAGTATAAACCCACTCTGGCACATCAAATCACATCAGGACTACGTGCCAACTCTCCCACTAGGACAAGGCAAGGCAGCTCTGTTAGGAAAATGAGCTCCAGAGGGAGGCAACAGCATCCAAATCAGAGATCGATACCATTCCAATTATTAGGGGATCCATTTGGGGGTCAAGGAACCCATTAGCTTCACAGGAGTAGTGGGTCTAGGGATCAGTTCATGCAAGTTCTTTGATTTGTGGCTCAGTCTCTATGAGCCCCCTTGTGTTGAGTTTATTGGGTATGTGGGTCTTCTTGTGGAGTCCTTGATCCATCCAGCTCCCTTAAACCTTCCCCATGATCTTAATGTGTTCTTGTATTAAGTTTTGTGTAATTTTATTGAGAAATTTTGAGTTATGTTCATCAGGGAATTGCCCAGTATTTTCTTTGTTATTGCTATACCTTTTCTTGTTTGGGTAAGAGTGTAAATTAACGCTGACTTGGGAGTTTGGCAATGTCCCTTTCTTCTTCATTTGACTCTGTGAATGTTCCAGTTTCATCTTTGATTTGTTCTGTGACCACTTTATTGTCCATTCTTCATGTATTTGTGGAGAAAGCACTGAGGCTCTCACTTTTAAAGAGTTTGGTAGAATCCAGGAATTAATTTATCCAATCCTGTGTGTTTCCTTTTTGGAGATTTCTATCAATTTTTCTACTGGTATGCTTGTTATGGATCTGTTTAAGATGTCTGTATTTTCTTCATTTGATTTTGTTGATTTATATGTGTCTAGGAATTTATCTACTTTTAGATTTTTACAATTTTTTGTGTGTAAACTTTCAGAGTAATCCTTAATAATCCTCTCATTTTGTTAAAATTTATGTATACTTTTCTTCATTAATCTCTAGTTTATTAACTTGAGAGTTTCCTTTTTTCCCCTCTTTAGTTTGTTTGGCTAGAAATTGGTTAATTCTGTTAATTGTTTCTACAAATGTTTCTCCCACTCTGCATTACCTTAATTTATCTCATGACCTTTATTTTTTTAGGTATTTGCTTTTGGGTTTTATTAGTTCTTGTTCCTGCATGGAACACCATTAGGTTATATGAGATCTCATTTATATTTTAAAGTAAGCATTTGTGGCTATAAATTTACTAATAAAAGTGCCTTAACTCTATCACAAAGGTTCTAGTAATTTGTGCTTTCATTTCTTGTGATTCTAGGAATATTTGCATTTCTTCTCTGATGTCTTCAATGGCTAACTTGTCATTTTAGTGGGTATTGTTCACTTTCAATATACTTGGGCACTTTCTGTACATCTGTTGCTTTTGTTGTCTAGATATATGCTAATGTCATATAATAAGATATTATTTTGAAATTTTGCATTTGTTAAGACTTTTTTATGTCATAGAATGTGATCCACTTTAGATTAGGTCCATGGTCCACTGAGAAGAAAGTGTACTTAAGATCTGATTGATAATACTTTTTTATGTATATATTAAGGTGATTTGGTCTATAGTGTAATTTGACTCTGAAGCTTCTTTGATGATTTCAGTTCAGAGAAGTGTAGCATTGAGGTCACTCACTATTATTGTATCAAGATCTATGGGAACTTTTTTTAAATAATTTATTTTTTATTTCTTCAAGTTACATCTCAATCACAATCCCCTCCCTACTCGCCCCTCCAGTCCCACTCTTCCACCCGCCTCCCCCTCCACACCCCCATCCTCTTCTCTTCTTTTTTTTTTTTTTAGATTAAGGTATTTCTTTTATCCCCCCAAAAGCTCTCCCTTTCAGTCCAAAAAATGGTTCTTTTTCTTATAACTATAAATACAATACAAAACAACAGAAATAAATAGGCCACAATTATAAGAGTTATATGGCTTAGCATACATTCCCAATGTCCAGTCCATATGTATTTGGCACCTGAATTTAACATTCTACTATCTAACCATCTCCATGAGTTTAAAGTTCTGTATCTAACTCAGCTTTCATACTAACTTGCCTCATAATTTTAAAAATATCTTCTTAGATCCAGAATACCCTCTTGATTCCTAAACAACTCAAAATTTAACTATGAGACTCTAGCTATCTATTCTTCAACCACCTCAGAGACCTGAGAAGGATAAATATATCTGATTATATAGGAAGTGCAGGGCCTGCAGCTTCC
>CAJQZJ010013817.1:754844-781006 GCA_907164525.1 Lophiomys imhausi | reverse complement strand
GTAAACCTGTTTGGGGCCCAAATAAGAATGGAAAAATGGTTAAAAATGTTAATAGAATCACTTGATGTTCAGTCCTTTTGTGCTCAGCTATTTAGATGTCCTAAGAAGTTCATAGACAGAAGCTGATCTTCAGAGCTTTACTGAAGATCTGGCTGGAGTAGTCTGTGGAGCTGAACGATCTTAGCGATTTTGAATTGTTGTGGTGGTAGACTTTTGAGGAAACTGCTATTGAAGAAGTCTGCAAGGCTGGATCATCTGGGCCACTCGTCTTCTTTGGTGTCTGATCTGTTTTCTGCTGAGGTTTCTGTTGTCCAGTTGTCCCTGGATTCCTTGAATGGATACTTTAAATCTCCTGGAAAGATAAGAACAGAGCCCTGCCCTAATCCTAACTCTGGGACAATTACCTTTTTTTTTTGGGGGGGGGGGGTCAGGTAATATTTTTCCTGGAGCAAATTTGGTTTTTTTGATAATATATAAAGTATTACCTTTCAATCCGGATTAAAAAAGAAATTATTTTGATATTTTAGAGCTAAACTTGCTTTTGGTAGGATGGCCATTTTTATTGTGTTGATCCTACCTATCCATGAGCATGGGAGATTATTCCAGCTTCTGATGGCCTCTTCATTTTCTTTCTTCAAGGACTTGAATTTCTTGTTGTACAGATCTTTCACTTGCTTGGTTAGAGTACCCCCGGGTATTTTATATTGTTTGTGTCTATTGTGAAGAGTGTTGTTTCCCTAATTTCTTTCTCAGCACATTTTTTTTTTTTTTGTATAAAGAAGGGCTTCTAATTTTTTTGAATTAATTTTGTATCCAGCCACCTTGCTGAAGGTGTTTATCAGCTGTAAGAGTTCTCTGGTGGAAATTTTGGGGTTACTTATGTATACTATCATATCGTCTTCAAATAGGGATAATTTGAATTCTTCCTTTCCAATTTCTATCCCCTTCATTTATTTAGTTGTCTTATTGCTCTAACAAGAACTTCCAGTACTATGTTGAGAAGATATGGCAAAAATGGGCATCCTTGCCTTGTTCCTTAGTTTAGAGGAAATGTTTTACGCTTCTCTCTATTTAATTTGATGCTAGTTACTGGCTTGCTGTATATCACCATTATTATTTCTAAGTATGGTCCTTGTATGCCCATTCTCTCTAGGAATTTTAGCATGTTGGAGTGTTGGATCTTGTCAAATGCTTTTTCAGCATCTAGTGAGATGATTACTTTTTTTTTCCTTTCACTTGTTTATATATTGAATTACATTGATGGATTTTCATATGTTGAACCATCCCTGCATTCCTGGGATGAAGCCTACTTGATCATGGTGTATGATATTTTTGATGTGTTATTGGATTCGTTTTGCTAGTATTTTGTTAAGTAATTTTGCATCTATATTCATGAGGGAAATTGGTTGAAGTTCTCTTTCTTAGTTGGGTCATTGTGTGGTTTAGGAATCAGGGTGACTGTAACCGAACTTTTAAATTATTATTTAACACTTATTTATTTATTACTAAATTCACTTATAACAAACACCAACAATTTCTTAACTATTAATCCTATAAATTCCTACAATCCCTTTAACCTATCCACTAAACCTATTGATAATTATAACAACTACTTTCATAACCTTTTAGAATGATACAGTCTCTGGGGCAGGTCCTCAGTCGTCAGGAACACAGTCTTTGTTGTAGATTCTTTAACACACTTAGCAGTCCTTTTTCTGGATCTCTCAGATGCAGGTTCGTCAGGGTAAGTTGGTTATTGCAGTCTCACCTTAAATAAGGCTTCATGCTTTCTTCTCTGTGGGAGACCCCAGCCGTCTGCAGGCCAACTTACTTCTTTTGAATCAGGAACTCAGCTGCTCTGCCTCAGTCCTTAAAGCCAGGCACCGTTTCCTTTAGGCCACTGTTTGGACAGATCAAACCCCTCTAGGCAAAAGCTGAGCCACAGGGTCCAGTCCTTGGCCTTTTGGTGTCTTGCTCAGGCTTTCTTTGTTCACCGGCTTCTTTCTGCTTCAGGGAGAGAGCTGGCCATCAATGGCTAGCCCTTTTTTCAGCAGGACTCTTGGAGCTCTCTAGCATCAGGGGCCTCTTCTCCTTCTGGGCTCCATGCACTGTCCTTAAATAGGAGGAACTCTGTTTCAGCTTAATTTGGGCTGCACCCACTTAGCAGCTGAAAACAATGTCAGGCCAGATACTTTGTTTCTTCAAATCCATTAAATCTTTCCTGTTTTCCTGACTTCAACCTTGTTTTTCAGTCTATTGAGTCTTTCCTGTTTTTGCTGACTTCATGCTGATAATGCTCTTCAGGCCCCGAATTAAGAGACAGTATCAGAAACTCCTATATATTTTCCAAATCTAATCCATCCAACCCCTACAGGTGACTGTGACCTCATAGAATGAGTTTGGCAGTGTTCCTTCTGATTCTATTTTGTGGAAGAGTTTGAAGAGTATTGGTATTAGATCTTCTTTGAAGGTCTGGTAGAATTCTGTGCTGAAACCATCTGGCCCTGGGCTTTTTTTGCTTGGGAGATTTTTAAAGACTGTTTCTATTTCCTTAGAGGTTATAGGGCTGCTTAATATGTTAACCTGATCTTGATTTAACTTTGGTAGGTGGAGTCTATCAAGAAAATTGTCCATTTTGCTTAGATTTTCAAATTTGGTGGAGTACAGATTTTTAAAGTAGGACCTAAAGATTCTCTGGATTTCCTCAATGTCTGTTGTTATTTCTCCCTTTTCATTTCTGATTTTGTTGATTTGGGTTTTTTCCTTCTGTCTTTTAGTTAATTTGACTAAGGATTTGTCTAGGTTGTTGATTTTCTCAAAGAACCAACTCTTGGTTTTATTGATTCTTTGTATCATTCTTTTTGTTTCTAAGTTGTTGATTTCAGTCCCAAGTTTGGTGATTTCCTGCCTTCTGCTCCTCTTGGGAGTGTTTGCTTCTTTTTTTCCAGTTCTTCCAGTTCAGCTGTTATTCGCTAATATGAGCTGTCACAATTTCCGCTTTGAAGGCACTTAGTGCTATCAACTTTCCTCGTGGCACTGCTTTAATTGTGTCCCATAGGTTTGGGTATGTTGTGCCTTCATTGTCGTTGGATTTTAAGAAGTCTTTGATTTCCTTCTTTATTTCTTCCCTGACCCAGTATTCATTCAGTAGAGAGTTGTTCAGTTTCCATAAATATGTAGGCTTTCTATTATTTCTGTTGTTGAAATACATCTTTATTCTATGGTGATCTGATAAGATACAAGGGGTTATTTTAATTTTCTTGTATCTGTTGAGGCTTGCTTTGTGACCAATTATGTGGTCAATCTTGGAGAAGGTTCCATGTGGTGCTGAGAAGGTGTATTCTTTTGTGTTTGGGTGAAACGTTCTGTAGATATTTGTTAGGTCCATTTGTTTCATGACCTCTGTTAGACTCATTATTTCTCTGTTTGGTTTCTGTCTCAATGACATGCCCCTTGTTGTGAGTGGGGTGTTGAAGTCTCCCACTACTAATGTGTGAGGATTAATGTTAGTTTTAAACTTTAGCAGAGTTTCTTTTACAAATGTGGGTGCCCTTGTATTTGGGACATAGATATTCAGTATTGAGATGCCATCTTAATGAATTTTTCCTTTAACGAGTATGTAGTGCCCTTCCCTATCTTTTTTGATTAACTTCCGTTGAAAGTCTATTTTATTTGATATTAGGATGGCTACTCCAGCTTACTTCCTGGGTCCATTTGCTTGGAAACCTTTTCCCAGCCCTTTACTCTGAGGTAGTGTCTATCTTTGTTAATTAGATGCATTTCTTGTATGCGGCAAAATGTTGGGTCTTATTTACGTATCCATTCTGTAAGCCTGTGTCTTTTTACTGGGGAGTTGAGCTCATTGATGCTGATGGATATTAATGACATAAAGTTGTTATTTCCTATCATTTTGATTAGGTGGTGGTTGTGTGTTTCTTTTCATTTAACTGCAGTGGAGTTTTTTGCTTCCTCTGTTTTCTTGGGTGTTGTTATCTTCTCTGGGTTGGAATTATCCTTGTAAGATCTTCTGTAGGGCTGCATTTGTGGGTAGATACTATTTATATTTGATTTTGTCACAGAATATCTTATTCTACATCTATGTTGATAGAGAGTTTTGCTGGATATAGCAGTCTGGCTGGGCCTATGATATCTTAGGGCATGTAGGACTTCTGCCCAGGCCCTTCTTGCTTTTAAAGTTTCTGAGGAGAAGTCAGGTGTAATTCTGATGAGTCTGCCAATATATGTTACTTGACCTTTTTCTCTTATCACTTTTAATATTCTTTCTTTGTTCTGTACATTGGGATTTTCAATTATTATGTGGTAAGAGGAATTTCTTTTCTGATTTTATTCTGTTTGGTGTTCTGTATGCCTCTTGGAATTTTATCAGCATCTCTTTTAGGTTTGGGAAGTTTTCCTCTATGATTTTGTTGAAGATGTTTCCTGGACCTTGAAGTTGGGAGTCTTCTCTCCTCTATACCAATAATTCTTACGTTCTGTCTTTTCATTGAGCCCTTGATTTCTTGGATGTTGTGGGTGAAAACTTGTTTAGATTTCTCATTTTCTTTGGTTGTTGCATTATTTCTTCAATCGTATAGTCCATATACTCTTGGTGGACTGTGGCTCAACACAAGGTAGGTAGGGTCTTGAGATGGGTGCTGGGTCTCAGTGGCCCCCTGAAGCTCACCCCTTTCTGTTGTGTACCAACTGGGAACTCAGGTCAGGCAATGGATGTGATGTGCTATTGCAGCTTGCAGAGTCTTGGGTTCCAGCAGGTCTTCCTAGTGATGTTGTTGGGGTTTAGAGGACCAAAGACAGGAGGATAGAGCAGCAGATCTCCTGCCACTCATGTGTATCGTCAAAGGATCAGGTCTGTGGTCGTGATTTCCCCCAGGCACCTTCTTGTAAGTTGTCCCAGGGCACCTCTGTGTCTCTCGGCCCTAAGCAGTAATCCCTTGTAGTCTGAATCACTCAGGTGATGCACAAAGGCTAAGAAGGTCAAGAACTTTCTGCACCTGCACTGGTGCTGTAGATGTTAAAGACAGGGTATCTTGCTGAGAAAGGGCAAGGCAGTGCTACTTCTTTTTTTTGTTTTGTTTTTTATTTGTTTTTTTTGTTTTGTGTTTTTACAGTTTTTTTAATAATTTATTTTTTATTTCTTCAAGTTACATTTCAATCACAATCCCCTCCAGTACCACCCTCCCACCTTCTTTCTCCTCAAATTCCATCATCTTCCCTTTTTTTTTAAGTTTAAGGTATATCTTTCCCACCCCAGCAACTCCCCGTTTCAGTCCAACAAATGGTTCTTTCTCTTATAACAATAAATACAATACAATACAACAGAAATAAATAGGCCACAATTATGAGAGTTATATGGCTTACCATACATTCCCAATGTCTAGTTCATATGTATTTAGCACCTGACTTTAACATTCTACTATCTAACCATCTCCATGAGTTTAAAGTTCTATATCTAACTCAGCTTTCATACTAACTTGCATCACAATTTTAAAAACATCTTCTTAGATGTTCCAGAACATCCTCTTGATTCCTAAACAACTCAAATTTTAACTGTGAGACTCTACCTATCTATTCTTCAACCACCTCAGAGACCTGAGAGGGATATATATATCTGATTATGTAGGAAGTGCAGGCGCTGCATCATCCAAAACTAAGAAATGACATATCAGTGGCTGCCTGGACAGTTTCTGTTTTCTCTCCATACGTTACAGCATCAACCTTCAGCCATTTGGCCCCATTTCTCTGACAGACATTGGTTGTAGAGCAGGAATTATGAAGGACGTACCTACCCTGTCTTGGCAGAGCTAGGCTGTCCACTTACCTGCTTCTAAGTTTTGTCCTTTTTGGACAGCATTCTGTCTACAGTTGAAGCAAGGGGTTTTTCTTGCGAAGAGATAGGCTTGCCAATAATTCACTCATCTCCCACTGGAGATTCTTCAGTGCTCATCTTCTACTTGGAGTAGAATAGGGTGTGCTGTCAGGAGCTGACATGTCTCAATATCAAAAATCTTAAGTTAAGAAAACATCTTTGAATGCCATATTTTGCAGATCTCTTGAGGTTTTTGAAGATGCCCTATCTGTATCTTATATTTAGATAAGCAAATGTTGCTTGTCTCTTAGCAACTTGATTTCTGATTAGCTTAGAAAATAACTGTGATAGACTATCATAGTACCTAACAAAATGACAATCTTGCATGATTATTAGTTTGCATTTCTTAATTATCCTAAACATTTTAGGACAGTTAGTAGCAAAGGCCAAAACTTCACATTTCATTTTTAAGCATTACTAGGTACAATACCTTTAAAAAGTGTTACCCTTAATTTTGTATCAATATACAAAGATCAATACCATTGTGGCCAAATATAATCTTAATTTTGCATCAATATACAAAGATCAATACCGATGTAGTCCAATACAATCTTAATTTTGCATTAATATACAATGATAAATACCAATTTAGCCAAATATAATATGAAGTTTGTATCAATATACAAAGGTATAAGGGCATATTCAATAATCTGTCCTTTTTTCTTGATCTTTTCTATACTATTTCTATGTCCCATTTTTTTCTCAAGTCTATTCACTCCTACATAGAAGGGAAAGAAGAATACAGAAAAGAAAAAGAGATGAGTCCCTGGGTCTAACCTCCAAAAGCCATTTAACAAAACCATTTAACAGCTTGGAGTCTCTTCCCCTAAATAACAAGATTTTCTATTATCCATCAAATGACCAAAGGGGGAGGGAAACACCTCCCCACCTTCTGGGGATGGGACATCACTCTCTTCAAATGACTTCCTGCTGATTTGGGACATAGTAAACCTGTTTGGGGCCCAAATAAGAATGGAAAAATGGTTAAAATGTTAATAGAATCATTTGATGTTCAGTCCTTTTATGCTCAGCTATTTAAATGTCCTAAGAAGTTCGTAAACAGAAGCTGATCTTCAGGGCTTTACTGAAGTTCTGGCTGGAGCAGTCTGTGGAGCTAAACAATCTTAGCGATTTTGAGTTGTTGTGGTTGTAGACTTTTGAGGGAACAGTTATTGAGGAAGTCTGCAAGGCTTGATCATCTGGGCCACTTATCTTCTTTGGTGTCTGATCTGTTTTCTTCTGGGGTTTCCGTTATCCAGTTGTCCCTGGATTAATTGAATGGATGCTTTAAATCTCCTGGAAAGATAAGAACAGAGCCCTGCCCTAATCCTAACTCTGGAGCAATTACCTTTTTTTTTTGGGGGGGGGGGGGTCAGGTAATAGTTTTCCTGGAACAAATTTGTTTTTTTGACAATATATAAAGTATTATCTTTCAATTCAGATTAAAGAAGAAGTTATTTTGATATTTTGGAGCTAAACAAACCTTTAGTGTATATATTTTGAGATCTCAAAGGACAATTTGTTTGAATTTGAGCATGCCTTTTGTAAGTAGCTTTTTTTTACATACTTTATTTTTTTATTTCTTCAAGTTACATCTCAGTCACAATCCCTTCCCTACTCCCCCTTCCTGTCCCACCCTTCCACCCTCTTCCCCCCCAACAGCTTCCCCTTTCAGTCCAAACAAATGATTTCTTCTCTTATAACAGTAAATACTATACAAAACCACAGAAATAAATACGCCACATTTATGAGAGTTAAATGGCCCAGCATACATTCCCAATGACCAGTTCATACATATTTGGCCCCTGACTTTAACATTCTACCATCTAACCATCTCCATGAGTTTAAAGTTCTATATATGACTCAGCTTTCATACTAAGTTGTATCACAACTTTAAAAACATCTTCTTAGATCCAGAACACCCTCTTGATTCCTAAATAACTCAAAATTTAACTATGAGACTCTAGCTATCTATTCTTCAACCACCTCAGAGACCTGAGAGGGATAAATATATCTGATTATGTAGGAAGTGCAGGGGTTGCATCATCCAAAACTAGGAAATGACATATCAGTAGGTGCCTGGACATTTTCTGTTTTTTTCTCCATACATTACAGCATCAATCTTCAGCATTTTGGTCCTGTTTATCTGATAGACATTGATTGTGGAGCAGGGATTATGAAGGACTTACCTACCCTGTCTTGGCAGAGCTAGGCTGTCGACTTCCCTGCTACCAACTTTTGTCTTTTTGGACAGCAGTCTGTCTGCAGTTGAAGCAAGGGGTTTTTTTCATGCCAAGAGATAGGCTTGCCACTAATTAAACCATCTCACATTGGAGATTTTTCGATGCTTATCTTCTACTTGGAGTAGCATAGGGGGTGCTGTCAGGATCTGATATGTCATGATATCAAGAAAAAAATCTTAATTTAAGACAACATCTTTGAATGCCATATTCTGCAGATCTCTTGGGGTTTTTGAAGATGCCCTATCTATCTCTTGTATTTAGATAGGCAAATGTTGATTGTCTCTTAACAACTTGATTTCTGAGTAGTTTAGAGAATATCTGTGATAGACTGTCATAGTAACTAACGAAGTGACATGCTTGCATGACTAGGAGTTCCTATCAAAATACCAACACAATTTTTTATAGACTTGGAAAGAGCTAGACTCAATTTCATATGGAACAACAAAAAGCCCAGAATAGCTAAATCAATCCTGTACAATAAAAAAAACATCTGGAGGTATTACCATCCCAGATTTCAAGCTGTACTACAGAGAAATAGTTGTAAAAACAGCATGGTATTGGTATAGAAACAGACCAGTGGATCAATGGAATCGAATTGAAGATCCAAAAATAGACCCACACACTTATGGCCACCTAATTTTTGACAAAGAAGCCAAAACGGCACAATGGAAGAAGGACAGCATCTTCAACAAATGGTGCTGGTCCAACTGGATGTCCATTTGTAAAAGAATGAAGTTACACCCATACTTATCACCCTGTACAAAACTTAAGTCCAAGTGGATCAAAGACCTTAACATAAGGCCGGTCACACTAAATCCACTAGAAGAAAAAGTGGGAGAAACCCACGAAATGATTGGCACAGGTGACAACTTCCTGAACAGAACACCAACAGCTCAGGACTTGAGATCAACAATCAATAAGTGGGACCTCATGAAACTGAAAAGCTTCTGTAAGGCAAAGGACACTGTCATTCGAACAAAATGGCAGCCTACAGACTGGGAGAAAATCTTCACCAACCCCACATCTGACAGAGGGCTAATATCCAAAATCTACAAAGAACTCAAGAAATTAAATGCCAAGAAACCAAATAATCCAATCAAAAAATGGGGGACAGAGCTAAATAGAGAATTCACAAAGGAGGAATCCCTAATGGCTGAGAGACACTTGAAGAAATGCTCAACATCTTTAATCATCAGAGAAATGCAACTCAAGACCTCTCTGAGATTCCATCTCACACCTGTCAGAATGGCTAAGATCAAAAACTCAAATGACAGCACATGCTGGCGAGGGTGTGGAGAAAGGGGTACCCTACTCAATTGCTGGTGGGAATGCAGGAGTTTGTATTTCTTAACTATCCTAAACAGTTTAAGACGGTTGGTATGAAGAGGCCAGAGCTTCACATTTAATTTTTAAGTATCTCTAGGTACAATACCATTAGGAAGCATTACCTTTAATTTTGTATCAATATACAAAGATCTATTCCAATGTGGCCAAATATAATCTTAATTTTGTATCAATATACAAAGATCAATGCCTATGTAGCCCAATACAATCTTAATATTACGTCAATATACAAGGGTCAATACCATTGTGGCCAACTATAATCTTAATTTTGAATCAATATACAAAGATCAATACCGATGTAGTCCAATACAATCTTAATTTTGCATAATATACAATGGTCAATACCACTTTAGCCAAATATAATACTTTTTTGTATCAATATACAAAGGTATAAGGGCATATTCAATAATCTGTTCCTTCTTCTTGGTCCTTCCCATACTATGTCTATGTCCCATTTTTCTCAAGTCCGTGCACTCCTACATAGGAGAGAAAGAAGGATACAGAAAAGGAAAAGAAGGACGTCCCTGGGTCTAACCTCCAAAACCCATTTAACAAGACCATTTAACAGCTTGTAGTCTCTTCTCCTAAATAACAAAGTTTTCTGTTATCCTTCAAATAACCAAAAGGGGGGCAGAGAAACACCCTCCCCACCCTCTGGGCATGGGACGTCACTCTCTTAAAATGACTTCCTGCTGATTTGGGTCATAATAAACCTGTTTGGGGCCCGAACCAGAATGGAAAAATTGTTAAAAATGTTAGTACAGTCCTTTTATGTTCAGTCCTTTTGTGCTCAGTTGTTTTGATGTCCTAAGAAGTTGTAGGCAGAAGCTGATATTCCAGGCTTTACTGAAGTTCTGGCTGGAGCAGTGTGTAGAGCTGAACAATCTTAACGATTTTGAGTTGTTGTGGATGTAGACTTTTGATGGAAACAGCTATTGAGGGAGTCTGCAAGGCTGAATCATCTGGGCCACTCGTCTTCTTTGGTGTCTGATTCTGTTTTCTGTTGAGGTTTCCGTTGTCCAGTTGTCCCTGGGTTCCTTGAATGGATGCTTTGAATCTCCTGGAAAGATAAGAACAGAGCCCTGCCTTAATCCTAACTCTGGGATAATTACCCTTTTTTTTGGGGGGGGGTCAGTTAATATTTCTCCTGAAGCAAATTTGGTTTTTTGACAATATATAAAGTATTATCTTTCAATCTGGATTAAAGAAGAAATTATTTTGTTATTTTGTAGCTAAACAAGCCTTAGTGTATATATTTTGAGATCTCAAAAGACAATTTGTTTGTATTGAGTAGGCCTTTTGTAAGTAGCTTTTAAACTTAGGTCCTTCCAAATCCTATGTGTCTGTCTCTGCATTCTAATTATTGGGATCAAAGACCTGTGGTTCCCATCTGAAGGGATTTAAGATGTGTTCCACCACTCCTGGATCGAAGTGTTTCTCTATTTAGAGTTTGTTTTGTATCAGGCTGACCTTGAGCTCTGAGATCTGCTTGTTTCTGTCTCTAATGTGCTGGGATTAAGGGTGTACTCTTCTTGAAGGATAGGATTAAGGGTGTGCACCATCACCACCCTGTTCCTTGTAACTCTAGAATTTATAAGACAACTGACTTATAGTGATCCTCCTGTCTCTGCTGGAGTTAAAGGCATGGGCTAACACCACACATTTCATATATTTTACCTTAGCTCCAAGTTTTTTCAACTCTTGGAGGTTTATAAAACCAGGCTGAACAGCAGTAACCTTTAATTTATTTACAGTATTTTAAACCTGTTACCTGCTTTTTAATGCCAAACCATGAAAATATCCTATACATCTACTAAAAAAAAAAAAAACTTTTAAGCTGCTATCAAATTTGTATAATCTATGTGGCCACCTGCAGTCTAACATTCTAATCTGAAATTAAGGCCATTTTCCTTTCATGCCAGTAAGTTTGAAAGTGCTACTTCTTTTTTTTTTGTTTGTTTGTTTGTTTGTCTGTTTTGTTTCTGGTTTTTGTTTTTTTTCGAGACAGGGTTTTTCTGTGTAGCCCTGGCTGTCCTGGGCTCACTTTGTAGACCAGGCTGGCCTCGAACTCACAGAGATCCTCCTGCCTCTGCCTCCCAAGTGCTGGGATTAAAGACATGTGCCACCACATCCGGCGAAAGTGCTACTTCTTATAGGGAACATGTAGTTATGGCTCCTGTTTTAATTTACTCTGTCTCTTTTTAAAAGTACTGTTATCTTTAATATTTAAAATAATATTCATTTAGTTGGTTTAACACAAGCCATATTTGGTTCTAATTATATAATTACTTTTCTTTTTTTACATTTTTCGCATCTTTTCTACCTTTTTTATTAAACATATTATGTTATTCTATTTTGTCTCATTTATTTGTATAGCAACATCATTTGTTTCAGATTCTCAGTTTATACTCTACATTTACATTCAATTCAACTTTCAACTCATACTCTACCACTCTTCAAGTACTGCAACTAACTTAAAAGAGCAAGGTCTTTTCAATCCCCCTGCCTAGTTTCATTGATTTTCCTCTTCCCACTTACTCATAAACCACACACAATCATTTCATTGTTGCTATTATTGATAACAATTCAGATTTGTTAAAGATAAAACAGTTTATCTTTGCTGGTTCATCTTCCAGTGCCCTTCCTTCTTATGTCCATTAAAGTTTCTGGTTTTCCTTCTCTGTTAAAAACAAAACTGATTTTAATATTTTTTTATAAAAACGTCTTACTAACAACTATAATTTCTGCATTTATTTTTCTTAGAACTCCTTGTTTACTTTTCCACTTTTCAATAATGATAATATTGAAATATTTTCTATTAATAATTTTCTAGATTAAAGTGGTTTTTGTTTGTTTTTTAAAGCACTTTAGAGTTTATCATTTTGCTCTCTCATCACTGACATGCCTCTGGGAAGTCAGATATAATATTTCTGCTTGTTTCTTGATTATTAATGTGCCCATTCATCTCTCTTTTAGCTTCTTTTCAGACATTTATTATTTTTTCCTAAACTTGGCGTGGTATAATTCTGTAGCCCTTGTACATGGGAGTTTGGAAGGTTACTGAGAGTTCAAAGCCAACTTGGGCCACATATTAAATTCCAAGCCAGCCTGTGATATAGAAGAATACCTATCTCAAAAGAAAAAAAAAGAAGTATTTTTTTATGTTTTATTTTTCTGAATTTTATATATTATAGGTCTGGATTTTTGTTGTTAGGTTTTTATAACTATTGTATGTTTCACAATTATTCTGCTTGAAGTTCTCCCTGATTCTTGGAGCTGTAGTTTGATTTAGGAGAAATTTTCAATCATTGTTTCTTCAAATGTTGCTTCTCTACCTTTTTTGTTATTGTTGTTTCTTCCTCTAGAGTAATTATTATGTTTATTGTATGTCTTTTGCTTTTTGCACTGTAATTTCCTCCATTGTCCTCCAGTTTTGGATTCTGATTTGCCCTGTCCTCTGTCTAATCTGAGATTACTTTTTGTCTAAGCCCTAATTGCTTGTGACCATTTTTCTGTAGCATGCCTGGGCTAGATTCATGGAGTCAGCTTCACCTCTAGCAGTGTATATCTGCAGATATCTGATGATGTTTCCCAGTCTCCTAGGTTGTTTGCATATCAGCTTGGCCCTGAGATTATATTTCAAGTCCTTGAGCCAGTGGGACTACCATCTCCCACCAGGGGAATCAGCTAAGTATGGATGGATGTGTTCAAGTACAAACAGTTCACCTTCTCCTGGAGGACATTCTCTGACAAGTCCTCTCATGTCTTCTGTAGGTACGTGCAGGGTCTCACACTGAGTCAGGCTTGCTGTGGTAAGGAGAACCTTCTATCTCCTGTCTGGTAGAGAAATTTTGCACATGCTTCCAGCCTTTTAGTGGGATAGAGATGTGTAAACACTTTCAAGAACTGCATGACTCCCTAATTCCCCAAATCCCCCTGTTAAACTTATATTCAGTTTGGATAGTCTGTTGATTCCACCAGCCATTATTATCACCTTAGGCCACTTCAATTTTCTCTTCCCTTGATTGTTTGTCACTGACTGGAATTACTATTGTTTCCAGCAGCTGAGCAGGAGGTTTTTTCTGTGTTCATCAAATGAAGATAGCCCCCTCTGGCAGCTGATGCACTCACTGTTTTTTCTAACCTTTTAGACACCCTGTACCTCCAGAACATTTTATTAAAATGTGGGGGTAGCTTCAGAGGGAGCTGTGCATAGGCACACCCACGGCTAGAACACAGCAGATTTCCACTGTTGTTAACTGAGGCAGAATGGTGTCTCTGGAGTCTTTTGTATTTGATCAGATTGTTGTATTTCTTTGGTCAGTTTTCAGTGTATAGAAATGGCTATATATTTTTGACAATGCTATCCAGTTTTTGTGTTTCTCTTTTGGTAGAGGCTTTGCCAAGCTAACTATTCATCTATTAATCTGAAACAATGAATACTATAATAATGAAACTTACTATGTGCCCAGCTATTGTTCCGAGTACTTTATTAATTCATCTAACTTATACCAATTCATGAACTTATTGGGTCTTTATAACTCTGTGAGATCATCATTTGCAGATGCAGAAAGGGGGCAAATGTTTCATGTGTGTGTGAATGAGCTTATATGAATGAGTGTGTATAAAAGCATCATGGAAGATTATTCTGAAGAAATAAATAAAATGTATATATACAAACAAGGACATTTAAAGTAGAGGATCATTAAGAAAAATCATAAAAACATGATTTCCTTGCTCACTTCTCACTACCCTACTGCCTGCCTTTGATCCTTGTTATTTGTACAGAAGATTTATGTCTAATTAACTTAGTACCCACCTACCCATGCTTATATATTTATATATTATATAAATAATATATATATAATATATATAATAATTTATATATTATATAAATTTATATAATATATTTATCATAATGTAACTAAGAATTTTGGTGGAATGAGAATGGGGCGGGTGGGCCACAATGATGTGTGATTAATCATACATCTTTTGGAGTTCACACTATCACCTTCCTAGGAAGCATAGTCAATGAATAGTTACAAATTCACAGTGAGGACTGGACTGCCAACTGTCTAGAGATAGAGATGTTAACTGCATCCATTACATGGGCTAGACTAACTCCTTTACCTAGTCATTGTCACAGCCACACCTTTATTATGTCTGATTCCTCCCCTACACCACAATTCAGTCTGAGAAGAACTGATATAGGTGTAAAACTTTGAACTTTTTAGTTTTTTTTTCTTTTGAAGTAGTACATTACTTATACTTTGGACACTATTCATTCTTATATTATCCAGGTTAACTGACTATATAACAGTGCAAGATAAGAAAAATCAAATCTGCTGTAAAAATTTTAAATACAATACAATATAGCAAGGTGATTCCTTTAAAGTTTTCTAAAAACATTTTTGCACAGTTGTATCGTTGAAGACTTAGGCAAAGCAGTGAGATAGGACAATTTTGTAAATAAGGAATAAGGACCTAGAGAGGTTAAATAATTCCCAAAGGTTATATCCAGAGAATGGGAGAATCAGACTATACACCAAAGCAACCTGACTCCTGAATCCCAGCTCCTAATTACCATACTAGATTATTATATCCTCAGATGGAACCACATGAAATTTCCATTGTGTATTTAAAAGATAGTTAGACATCAGAAATTTATTATGATTTCATCAAAGATTATCTCTCTTTAAGTGATAAGCTATATGGGCAGCCCAGCTTTGTAAACAAGCTCAAACTATCCTAGACTCATACTGAGGCACTTGTGTTTACTAGCTGAACATATTTAAGCAAATCTTTACTGTTTGAGCACTTTACTCACCTATAAATAGTGACATCTACCAATGTAAGACTATTGTGGGAAGCAAGTGCAACAATGTATTGAAAGCACTATGTAAATTAATGATGGTACCGTTGGTGTCCTATGAAATAGGTTGCATGGAAACAAGGTGGAATCTTGCAGTTTCTGTATTTTGCCATGCTGGAGGACAGGGATTGGGGACAGAAAGACACCAGTAATAAGTGCCTGTCATTCTCCTAAAGAACTTTAAGAGGAGTGAAATAAAGCAGAAGGATGCTTTCCCCACAGCATAGCATCTGAACCAAAAATATTCCTATAGCTTTTTTGTGTAACAAGCATTCCCAAGCATTTGTTTTTCTAGAGCAACACAAATTCTGATGGACTTGCAGGGAGATAAAGCCCTGTAGCTCTTTTGAAAGAATATGAAGACAATGATGGGCTTTTAAACAGGAAAAAGTAGCTTCTGTGAACTAGTAAACAATAGAAGGGCGGTCACTCAATCCACATGTGTTAATTGATGGGTTGATCCTGGAAACTGCTAAAAGTGTGACCATATTCAGATAAAAAGGGAGGTAGCTTATTGTTCCAAAAACTTTATGAGAAATTTTTGAGGAGAAATTAAGGCAGTTCATATCTTTGGAAACTGACAATGATCAGCAGGACTTTAGATATGAAGGTTTGAAGATTATAGCAAATGGAAATCCTATAGCAAAAAATCCAGTTGTCATTGTGTTAGGTACTAGGGTAGTCTATCACAGATGTTTTCTAAGTTAATCAGAAATCAAGTTGCTAAGAGACAGGCATCATTTGCTTACCCAAATATACAGATATCGATAGATGGTCTTCAAAAACCTCAAGAGATCTGTAGAATATGGCATTCAAAGATGTTTTCTTACCTTAAGATTCTTTGATATTGAGAAAAATCAGCTCCTGACAGCAACCCTATTCTACTCCAAGTAGATGATGAACATCAAAGAATCTCCACTTGGAGATGGTTGTATTAGTAGCAAGCTTGTCACTAGGCAAAAAAAAAAAAAAAAAAAAAAAAAAAATCCCTTGCTTCAACTGTAGACAGAATGCTGTCTGAAAAGGATAGAACTTGGAAGCAGGTAAGTGGACAGCCTAGCTCTGCCAAGACAGGGTAGGCAAGTCCTTCATAATTCCTGTTTTACAATTAATGTCTGTCAGAGATATTGGGCCAGGAGGCTGAAGATAGATGCTCTAATGTATGGAGAGAAATTGGGAACTGTCCCAGCAGCCAATTGTCTGTCATAACTTAGTTTTGGAAGCTGCTGTCCCTGCACTTCCTGTATAATCAGATATATTTATCCTTCTCAGGTCTCTGATGTGGTTGAAGGCTAGATAGTTATAGTCTCATAGTTAAATTTTGAGTTGTTCAGGAATTAAGAGGGTGTTCTGGAGCTAAGAAGATGTTTTTAAGTTGGTAGTGCAAGTTAAGATAGAAACTGAGTTAGATATAGAACTTTAAACTCATGGAGATAGATGCATAGTAGAATGTTAAAGTCAGTTGCCAAATATGTATGGACTGGACATTGGGAATGTATGTTATGCCTTATAATTTTCATAATTGTGACCTAATGTTGTTTTGTATTGTATTTGTTAGACTGAATGGGGGAGCCATTGAGGGGAAAAGATATACCTTAGACTTTAAAAAAAAAAAAAAAAGAAAGCAGATGGGGGGATGTGAAAGGGAAGAGGGTGGGAGGGTGGGACCAGAGGGTGAAGTAGAGAGGGGATTGTGATTGAGATGTAACTTGAAGAAATAAATTTTTAAAAAATTTTAAAAAGATCCAGTTGATGTATGCATTTACTATTTATAATGTGGCTACTATGGGGGTGGATGGTTATAATTACTGCAGCAGAAAAATCAAGAATTTACCATTGGGTGCTTCTTTAACCACCAGTGAATATAAACTAAGGAGCTGAACTGCGATGAACACTCTAAGTGTAGTCAGTAGTTCTGTGATAGGTGTAGCCAGAAAGAACACAGGAGAGACAGTTGCTGCTTTGTTATCAGACACAAGATATCTCTGTCCTTTCATTCCCTACTATACACACTGATTTATGAATTTTCTTAAAAGAGAATAGATGTTGAGCTTGTATTTCCCATGATGAAATTATGAGAATAATGAACAAGATAATTCTGATTTTGTGTTGTTTATGGCTATGTAACTTGGGAGAAAATGAAATTTAACATCTTAAACAGGAAAATTAGCATTCACACTTGATGCTCTGAGGAATACTATGATAATTAGATTAATTTCAGGAATTACCTGGCCCATAAGGCAGACATTATAGAGCACAATAGTAATGTTAGTGGTAGGACTTGTGGCAGAGGTAGTAGATGTGGCAGTGGTGTGGGGCTACAGCTGTGGTGGGCATTACAGCAGTGGTGGGGTCTGTGGCAGAAGTAGGAGTAATATTATTTGTTGTGTTGGTATTGCTGTGATTGTAGTGGTGATCATTTTTGTTATTACCAATTTTCTTACAATTTAGACAATAGAAAAATGATTTTTCAGGGCATTTATCAGGAGAATACTTATAGAAGAGATAGTCTTTGACTAATATGATAGGAAAGTGCCTATACTTTCAATACAATTCAAATCCGTGAAGACAAAGGCTTGTGCTGTTTACTACTGTGATAGTAAGACTTCATCTAACAAATGGAAAACTCTAGACTTAACATTACCTTTTTACGAAGTGTAATAACACACATTGAGTTAAAATATTTAGGACAGACTCAAGACATTAGTAAGGATACCCAAAGAAGATACTTGACATAAGTCCAGCACAATTGCTTAGTAAGAAAAAAGATTGAAAATAGGAAATAGTGTATAAATCATGGATCACTTAAATTGAGGCAGTTGATGGATGTCCCAGGATGTTCATTAGGGAAAAAGGAAAAATATCTGAACTGACTTGAGCATCAAAATTACATGATGAAAATATCAAAACAAATGAAGAACAAATGAAGACTTTAAAAATGAAGTAGGAAAAGGTATTTTAACAGATTGTATCAGTACCCTTAAAAAGGTGGTAATTTGTATATAAGATAGGATATTAACTATTGATGTGGAATGTGAAGGGTATAGTTGCAAAAGAATATTTCCTGAAGAGAGGCATAGAGCACTTGAAGAAAATCATGGGACTATTTAATATAGATTATCAGTTCTGTTTTCAGTTTATTGTGACTGGATTGATATTAGGGCATTTACTTTAAAAAAAAAAAACAAAGAAACAAAAAGGAAAACCTCAGGTAGATTCTAGAATAGCAAGCCACAGAGCTTGGTGAACATGTGCATCTAATATGGAGAAAAAAAAAAGAAACATACAGAAGCACTGTCCACAGAACAATAGGGATGAGACCAGCAAAAACAGACAAAGGAAAAGAAATGCCGAGGAGACTGTCATTCTTTGGAAGTAAACCACAGTGGACAAAGACTGGGGAAAGGAAACTGTATCCACATATGGAGAGAACTGCTCTGATCCCTTAGCCCTTATATACTGATAGCACACAAGCCAGATGACAGGAGATTAATAAAAATAAAACTGTTGTGGATAGGGAAGACAAAGAGCAGAGGGGTCAGCAAGAGTAACAGAGGCAAGTATGATCAAGGCACATTATATGCATGGGTGGAAATGTCACAATGAAACATCTTCCTTTTTAAAATTAGTATGTGTCAATGGTTTCACATGAATTATTAATGGACGAAAGAAGGGAGAGTGATGAGGAAACGGAGGACAAGTGTGACCTGCCAAATATTATATTAATCTTACACTTGAATAAAAGGAAAATGCTCTTTTGATTTCAGTTTACAACAAATTTGAAGTGTCTCTTAGGAGTCAACAATCAAACTTTATGTTTTTGTTTTGTTCTGTTTTGTTTTGTTTTTTGGGGTGTTTTTAGTGGTTTTGTTTGTTCGTTTGTTTGTTTTTTTTATTATTCTGGACATGTAATTGCCCAAGTGATTTAGACAGGGGGATGGTAAGGGAAGGAAGGGATTGTTGCAACGAGAACCTTGTGTGTCGTGATGCCTTTACAAGTGCTGATCAATTGTGTTCTTTACAACCCTTTGTTCTCAAAGAGCATATTCAAATTGATGAAATATTTAACCCTCCCCAAAAAAACCAAACAGCCTGCACCAGGCTGGAGCCAAATGAATACATTAAAACCACCTGTTCTCCCCCCATCTGCACATTGTACAGAGCTAGAAGCAAAGACAGGGTAGGCGAGAACCATTTGTGAATCAGAGGCAAATCCAGCTTTGGTCACAGTAAGAGACTATATTGCCCCTTCAGTGTGGAAGCCTTTAATCAAGAAGATTACCAATATACAATGACTTATTTTATCACACATGTAAGAATCCTAAACTATTTTTCTTAACTTCACTTTACAAAAATACTGACAATATTGTATCACATTCTATAGTAACCAAACTATACTTAATTTAAAATGCTGTAATTTTTTCATTAAAACCATAAAGCATAGTAATTATTATGTTTATGATCAGTTCTTTATATGAAAGTTCTATTTTTATGGAAACTTAAATAACAGAGGTTGAAAAAGGAAAGAATTGTTCAGGAATGAAATACTATAGAATAGCGTTAAATTTTTTTCTTTATATGGTTGAGAGTGTAATTTAGCAGTTCATTGAGTTCAGAAATTTGTTTAAATACGATTAGGATTTTTAATTTAAAGTCTGATAGAAGTTGGCTGATAAAAGACATTCAGGTAAGGAATAGAAACCACTCCTACCACAATTAGAATTTCAGCTAAGAATATTAATAACCAAGACTTGAGAGATAGCTCAGTTAGTAGCATGGTGGTCTTCCAATCATGAAGACCTAAGTTCTAAACCATGAACACACTTTTAAAATCAAGGCATGGTGGCATGCATGTATGATCCCTGCAAAAGAGCCCAGATGAAGCTCCCTGGGCCTGGATGGGTACTCAGTCTAGACTTTTTGTGCATTCCATGCTGGTGAGAGGTCACATCACTAAAGAAGTGGTTGGCAACACCTAAGTTCCACAGGGATGCTTGAAATAAAAGTAAGATTTAAAGATGGTGAAAAGAGACATTAGAGTTCTTTGATTGTTCTTTTTTTTTTATAGAGGTGGAATAAACAGGGTTTTCTATCTATCAGCCTGTCTGTCTATTTGTCTATGTATTTGTCTACGTGTGTGTGTGTGTGTCTGTCTGTCTGTCTGTCTGTGTACTTTGTCTTCAAAGAGTAAAAGAAGCTACCTTTAATTTCTGTCAGAAACCTGAGCTCTCTGGTGCAGAAATAAGTAAGACACTAATAAACTTGGTTGGAGGACAGGGTTCCTGGGGAACCCTATAGAGCAAGGAGAAGGGACAAGGCTGAGGGTACTCCCAGGTTAGAGAATTACCACCTGGTAAGATCATACGTTTCCAGGTTAGGGTCTTTGGGGTAGTGAGCACAAGGAAAATGCTAATATAGAACAGTGAAGTAAGTAGACAGGGGAGGACCCTTATGGAAGAAGATCAAAGCTTCAGGGAGAAATCTCACAACTGATCAATATGCATGAGAAAACAGCCTTATTCTTACCCATCAGGGTTACCTACCTACCATGAGAACTGCAGAATCAGTAGAAATTTCCTGATTACAAGGCCAGGATTCTGACTGCACAGGACTCAGAAGAACACCTGCCTATATACACATTTAGTTCTGCTCACCATCAAGCACCATTCCTGACACCTGTGGTTAAACTCACCCGCTACTTCCCCTCAAGCCATGCTTTGTAAGAAAGGACAACAGTTAACAATGATTGCCCACATAAGAATGAATAAGATTTAAGAGCAACTGAGGTGACTTCATTCCAAACTATTTTGAAGATTACTATGAAAAAGATTTAATACCTAATGCTGCAAATGGAGAAAACTTGTAAAGTATTGCAATCCTAGAGTTTGTGAAGATAGAGGTATGGAGAAGTCCTTGTGAACAGTTTCAGGAAAGTGAGTATTAAATATTAAAAGCAAAACACATGAATGAGTAGACAGAGATTGGGGAAGGTTTACATGAGCTCATGCTCTGAATGTAGATCCCATTGACTTGATTTGGGTAAGAAAGTTAAGACAATCATGCCCACCACGAGGGGCATTTTGCAATCAAGAAAGAGATGTTTGGAATATGAAAGGTTTTTAATGATTTTGTAGTAGCAAGCAAATTAGTTGGCTTGTTAAAATGGCATTCTGTATTAGGGGAAGTTAGCAAACATCTACTATTTGAACAAGTAAACCTCATGGCCTTCATAGTCTTGCTATCAGTGCTATCAGGAATTAATAGTAAAAGTTTTGATTCTTAAAGACTCACTATGTGCTAGGCAATTGTTGTATATAGTCTTTTATTCTTCCCAAAAATTTTACGACTTAGGTTCTGAAAAAATAATGTTTTGTAATTTTGGCTAAAATTCTCAAATTTTTATGTGTGTTGTATAGTTCTCTTGCACTGTGTAGTCAAATTATCCTAAAAACCACAAAATATCATCGCTTTCATGAAAAACCAATTTTAATATATTATAGATTTTTTTTTCTCATGCACAAATGTCATAAATGTTGGAAAAGAAAATTCTTTTTTTTTTTCTCTGTGACCCACAGTCTCACCAAACATCAAAGAGTAAACATAAGTTCAGGTATAAACATAGCAATGTTTTAGGACATGTCTGCTAACAGAGATCTCACAACAGAAGAAAAGGACCAATATTGGCAAAGACTGAGGAAAAGAAATGCAGAGAAGGGACAACTGTGTGATGAGTGCTTGCGTGTATGTGTGTGTGTGCAGCTCTGAAGTGTTTGACAATGGTGGAACCCAGTCCAATCAGAGCTCCTGGAAAGACTAGACAACAGATACATGGATAGAGAAATCATAAATCACAAGAAGACGGAACCCAGGGAGAAAGGCCATCATGATCTAGATCGTTTTTGAGAACATCTTATTTGCCCACTCAAAACATTCCACCACTGCTTTGATTCATCTAGTTCTCATTGCTGCATTCACAGTGCAGCTATAGGAACAGGTCTGGGACTGCATGGTATAGCGGCAAATGAAGGAAAGTATCACTGCTTTGTTTGCCCCTGGAAGAGACCAAAGGGGTAGTAAGTGGAGCTTTCAGTTTTCATAAGCATCACATGCTAAACAAGAGTCCAATGAGAGTATTATATTCTGAAACAATATTAATCAAAGAAATATCAAATTACTTCTTATTAATTACTTACAATAAGTTTCAGGGTTAGGATAGTATGTGTTATTTTTTGACAATGTGTCCAGCACAGTGACATAAAATGCCTAATGAAGGAAAGGTTTATTGTGGTTCACTGTTTCAGAGTGTTTACATCACTGTTCTCCACCATATGTGATGAGAGAGAAAATCATAATGATGAGAACATGCGCAGAGGTTGTTCTTCACTTTTGGCAAACAGAGGTGAGAGAAGGAAGGACATACAAAGGAACTTAAATGGAATATAGACCCAAGGACAACCCCATAACATCCTCTTAGGCCCCATCTCCTACTTTTTAACCACTTGCTAACAATACCAATATATAATAAATCTATCAAGGATTACCCTGTCAGCCAGGACTCCATGCTTATGATTTGACTGATTATGGAAACACATCTGGATGTGCTTTAATAATCCCTAAGCATTTCTTTTGTGTGTATATGTGTATACATATGTGAACAGATGTGTTTTCCTGTGTGAGCACATGTGAAATCTAGAGGTTGACACTAGACTTTCTCAGTCCTTTCTCCATGTTTTCTGAGACAGACTCTACCACTGAACTTAGAGTCCCCTGCTCAGACTAGACTGGCTTGTCAGAAAACTTCAGGGACCCAACCTTCTTTGTCCCCTCCAAGGAGTCAGTGTAGTCTAGTTCTGTCATGTGTATTTTGTGTGTGCATTACTTAGTACAAAGAAACTGCTAGTCAAAATTAAGCAATTATTGATATAATTCTATTGCATTCTGTTTGGTGAAGGAACTGAATCTGTATATAGAACAAATACTAAAGAGGTTTTCAACAACCTTGTACTTGGTAAATGGTGGGGTAGTGGCCTTCACATGGCTCTATATTTTATATATTGCCTGTCACACTTCTATAAGGTCTTAAAATGTGCGCATATTAGTTCTCAACCAAGGATTGCTTCGTGAGAATACATGTATATCTTATATTTTGGGTTGTGAGCCTAGCCTTTAATGGCAGAGACATCTCTCCAGCCTGACATGTATATCATAAAGTCTATTTTCTCAGTATCTGTCACTATACCTGGTACTTTGTGAATATCTAACAATTGTTCTTTGGGTAGAATTGTATTTAGTCTTGTGAGGCTTGTGCTTCGATGGTTCTGTTTCACTTGTTAAGCTATGTGGTATGGGAACATGTTAGAATATGTTCTTTCTGGAGTTCAGTGTATTCTTAGCTTCAGGGATATAATCAAGGAAATCATTAAGATTCCAATTAAAAAGATTAAGCCATGAAATACTTCACCTGTGCTATTCATTAAAAAACTACCTTTTCAGGAGATAAAAATAAATCTTGAAATCAAATTATGTCATCATCCATGCAGGTGGTTACTATAGCAGTGAAGGGGAAAAAAGAATAAAACTGACTAGAGATTTACAGAAGCAGAAAAAAATATATAGAAAGTATATATCAACTTTATAAGATGATAACACTAAATGCCAAGTTGGACTGTGATTGGGCTGTGGGTCTTGCCTTCTCTTCACTTAAGTGCCATATGAGGCCAGGAAGGCTTCCTGCCCAGAAAAGTGCTGGACAATGTGTGGCATCAAATTGGTTTTTTGGCCACCCAAGAAACCAGAGCCATCAAATTTTATAAAAATAAATTGATTTTTATTATTTAATTATAAAATAATTATAAATTTATTTTTTTTTTGGTTTTTCGAGACAGGGTTTCTCTGTGTATCCTTGGCTGTCCTGGACTCACTTTGTAGACCAGGCTGGCCTCGAACTCACAAAGATCCGCCTGCCTCTGCCTCCCAAGTGCTGGGATTAAAGGCGTGCGCCACCACCGCCCGGCTATAAATTTATTTTTATATAAATAAAAATTAGCTATCTAAATAAAAATATTCTTAATCTTTGAGAATTCCATACATATGTATATGAAAATGTAATCATATCCATATCCTATTTCACCCTCCAACTCTCCACATAGCCCTCTAACACATTTCCTTCCAATTTACATTCTCTCTCTCTCTCTCTCTCTCTCTCTCTCTCTTTCCTCTGCCCAATTAGTACTGCCCATGTTTACACAGAGATAGGGCATTCCGTTGGAGAATTAGAAACCCACCAATGGTCCCACCCACAAACAAGAGCCATTTTCTCTCCCCAGCAATTATCAATTGTGAGTAGCTCCTCAGTAAGGGGAGGATGTAATAGCACCTCCCCCATCAGTGCTGGTATTTTGTCTGGCTTGGTCTGGCGCAAATAACCAAAGATGTTGTGAGTTCATGGGTGCAACAGCCATGCTGTGTCAGGGAGACAGCATTTCATTGCATTCCTTCCCATTCTCCAGCTCTTTTACTCTTCCAATGTTTCCTAAGCCTTGGGGCAGAGGCTTGCTGAGGAACATGTCCCACATAGGGATGTGGACTTTTAGTCTGTTACTCTTAACAGAATCTACATTGACTTCTGACAACTGAAAAAAAGGTTAGCCAAGGTTGAGAGAAGCCCAGGTCTATGAGTATAAATATAATTATTTAGAAGGCAACTTGATAACATTAGCATTTAGCAAACAATAGCAGGTTATACCTTAGAACTCATTAGCTCTTAGCCAGGGAGGGGCCTTCGACCAGATTAATAGACCAGACATGAAATCTGCTCCTGTGGATCAGGCCTTAAATCCAACCAGAAAGGTGTTAGTTACCCTATAACAGTCATGTGTACCAGTAGCCACATGTTGCCTGGCTGGTAGATAGTACAACATACTGTGTCCCACCTGGATAATACCACTGATGTCTTTTTATTGCCACCAGAAGCCTGCATACCACCTTACAGTGCTACAGAAGGATGAAGTTTCCCACTTGGTTTGAGAATGATTTTTTTTAATGCCCTGCAGCCAAACTGTGCTGTGTTTTCAGCAAAAGAATCTAGTCATGTAGCTGTGGTGGGTGACAAAGGGAAAAGGAAATAGCCTGTTTCACTAAAACTATATTTTTTAAAACTGGGAAATTCTGTATAACTTATTGATTTTCCAAAATGCCAGTCCCTTGATTCGCTACTTTTAAAGATGAATAACAGACTATAGAGTGATGAGCAAGGCCAAAGCTGGAGTAACAGGGACCTCAACCATGCAACTTTCTGTACCCTATACTATCAGAAACACAATACATTATTAAGATGCTTAAATGTCACAGGAAATATGACTGGTCAAGGAAAATATATTTGGTAGAATTCTTCTCTGAAAGAATACTTCATGAGTAGAAAGTTTCAGATCAGAAGAGTTGGGGAGATGGCTTTGTAAATAAAGCACTTGGTGTAGGAATGTGAGGACCTGAGTTCAAATCCCTCAAACTTACATAAAATTAGCACAGGTCTGTAACCACCACACTCCTAGGTCAAGAAAGAAGGCAGAGTCAGGAAAATTTTCCAAAAGCTCATGGGTCTGCTAGCCTACCCTATTCAACAAAGACATCTTGTTTCAAACACGGTAGAAGATTGGGACCAAAACTTGAATTTGTCCTCTGATTTCACACATATACTGTGATTTATATACCCCTCAACATTCACACATAAATCATACAAACACATACACAGAAGCATACACACACACACTCACACACACACACACACACACACACACACACACACACACACACACAC
>CAJQZJ010013817.1:733263-754834 GCA_907164525.1 Lophiomys imhausi | reverse complement strand
ACACACACACACACACACACACACACACACACACACACACACACACAAATAAAATTAGAAAGTTGCATGTTGAGGAACTGATATAGATTGAACTGAAACCTTGAGGGGAAGATCACACACAGAGGGGTGTCTGTAAACCCCATTGCCAGGAGAGAATGGGAGCCATATTGTAGCCACTCCTTCATTCATAACCACTCAGTAAATTACCACACTCTTAATAAATGTGGAAACTATTGAAGGAATATTTCCCTGGTCCAATTAATTGAAAAGGCTCTAAACATCCACAAAATCACAGCCAAGGCTTAGGAACTTCTTATTAAAATACAGATATTCTTAGCTCTTGTGTTTTGTTCTTTAGAAAACAAAAACCAAAAAGACCTCTGCCAATAGAGATTGTAGCTTATTTGTTTTCCCTTAGAGCTCATCAAGGGAACATAGCCATCATTCTTCCTCTAATGAGAGAATAGACATTAGAGCCTCTAAAATAACTCATTCCTTAATTCACACCCTAGATTTATGATTCCATATTTTAAAATGTTTATCAGTTAAGGGTAAAATGTTGGTTTACCTGTGGTTAAAGCATTCTATCTTCTTTAGTTTTGATAGATCCTGCCACAGACATGGTATTCTTTCTTTTAAAGCAAGGTTACATCCTGGATGCCACTGTCTATCCTTAAGAAGAGAGTCTGGATATTGTCAAATTAGGCAAATAACATTACATTCTTTAGTTGAAAACTAAAGCTCTTTGGAGTACAAAGAAGCCAACTGACAAGGCTTATATGACCTGTTTATGAAGCTGACTAGGGACCTTCAGAATAATAATTATAATGTGCATATAGAATGAATCTAGGATATAATATTCAGCACGCACAATCTTAGAATTGCTAAGCAAAATTATATATGCTGCTATATATACTCTGTTATGCAAACCAGTAAAACTTTCTTGTCTTCTAAATGCCTTTCACTGTGAATCTTTTGATATTTTCTATCAGAAGCTTATTTTCCTCTCTTTGAAGCGTATTCCCCCTCCCCAGTTTGCAGCACTTTAATAACATGAAGGGCTTCACGCTAGAGAACCAGTGAAGCAAAGGAAAGCTTCATGGAGCCATACTGAGCGAATGGAAACATACCACAGAAATTCAGCCTCCTCCTGACACCCTCCTTCTACCAACTACAGAAAGTTAAAAGATAAAAGTTCAGACAGAAGCATTCATGTACAGGGACTTTTGAGGGTTTTGTTGTTGTTGTTTGGTTTGGTTTGGTTTTATTTTGTTTTACTTTTTCTTTTACACGTATGCTCAACCAAAATGTTCCTAAAGTCTCTGAAGCTTTCTGACATCACAAAGTTCTTTTCTGTGAGTCATTAAATTGCTGAAGCCCAGAAAATCAAATTTGGTTTAGGTCTGTTTGATAATGTAATAACATAGCAAAATGTGATTCACCAATTAGCTCGTGTAATTGAATAATCAAAAACATGCTCCGAACGATTCGCCGAGGCGTAGCGCGTCACTCCTGGGGCTCTGTAGCTTTACTGATTACAACTGCAGGTACATCTTCAGTCAATGCTATTCCCTCCGTGTTTCTTATGAGAGAGAATCTACAAACGTCTGTGGTTGTAAATCAATGAAATACTTAGTTTCATTACTCATTGATTTCTCTTTTCTCCTTCATCAGTTCCCTCTTGACCAAGTTCTCCCCTGGGTAAAGGACTGGATAGCTAGTTCTCGCCTCCATAGTGTTCTCAGCCTCCCTATACTTTATCCACATCCCATAAAAATGGAAAAACAAACTGACATTAGTACCTTAAAGAAATCACACTTTTGTGGTTGAAAAGCTGTTTCCCTGAATGATTCCTAAATTCTGATGATGCTGTTGAGATATATACTTTAAGGAGGAAAAAGTAACAGACAATTTGGGGGATTTTTTTTTCTCAGAAATTTTAATTGGGTAAGAAGGAATCTGTGGTAGATAAAAATAGGAATTGAATGTTTCTTAGATCGTTTCACAGCATTTCCTCATAATTTTCTATGCACATCTGTTGAAGCATAGGTGCCTGGCTGTATTCAAAATGTATTTCTCTTTCTAAATTCAGAGTGGTTTAGATGGTTGAAACAATTTCTAATGAGGAATTTCAAATTTGTTCTTCTATATTCATGTGTTACTTCTGCAGTATTTGAGCATGCTTTCATGGTCCAGGGCTTCCCAACAAGCAAAATAAAGAGTAATTGGAATATTATCTGAAGTTGAGTCAATAAAAACATGGAATTTCTTAGCTGACTCAGTCATTCTTAATGTGGTTTTGCTCCCCAGGAGAAAGATGATGAGCAGGAAGAAAGGGAGGAGGAAAAAGAGGAAGAGAGTAGAGGAGCAGGAAAGAGGAGGAATCACATATAGTTTTTCACTGCCGTTTTAAAGGTCATATTTTGGCTTTTAGCCATAAGATTTAAACAGATATTAGCAAGCAATTTCCTTTGTAATTATTTCATCACCCTTCAATGGTTTGTTTGTTCATAAACTCACAGTGCTTATTTTGTATTGTCCCCTCACATAAAAATCAAATAACAACGTTCTGAAGGGATGAAATCATTAATTGTTTTGTACACCTCATTTTATTTGGGGAATAAACAATCAAAAGCTTAGCATGAAGGAAATGTTCTGGAATGACAGGTGTGTGCCACCACACACGGTAAACCATCAGCAGTTTTTTTAAGTGTGGAATCTCACACCCAACATGCATTAATAATTCGCTCCTTTTTCTCTCCCTATTAATAGGTGAATGGAACAGAAATTGAATATGAATTTGAAGAAATTACATTGGAGAGGGTAAGAAAAATTTAAAATCCTTAATTTTGCATTTTACCGCCTATGTATTAATTTGTTGTGAAATTGCAAAAAAAAAAAATTGTGTTTCTTAACTGAAAGCACCCCCACAAGATTTACAGTAAGAATATTAATGAAATACTTGCAGTAGAGAGTATTGAGATAGAAGAATGAATGACCAGAATGTTTAATTTGTAAATTTTGTTGACAGGATGGAGAAACAAATGGGAAAGGCAGAAATGGCCCAAGACCCTGTGAAGCTCTTTATTTCATATGTTTTGTTCTTAATGATTTGGCTGTGTGTTTCTAAGACATATTACAAGATGTTCTCAATTGTGTGCTATTGATATTGCAATCTGACCCACACCCACTATGCATCTTCTATTTCATTAACAAGAAGAGTAATAAACTTAAAACCCACCCCCAAAGGTAGATGCAGACCAGCCCTGCAGAGCTCTGAAAACATGCTAGGAAGACTTCGGCAGTGACTTCTGACAAATAAATGAAACTCTCCCCAAACAGCCCAATGTTTTTAGCTATTTCACAAAACAGCAAAAGAAATGTCTAAGACCATCTATAAGAAACAATGTCAGAAAGCAGTAATAGGACATTCATCATTCCACAAGGTTAACAGAACTGCTAACTTACCAACAATAGGAATGAAGACGAGGATCATGAACAGTTTAGTATCTAATTGACAAATATTTCAAAGGAGTCTTAATATCCAGTGAGAATGATCAGTACTGGAAATAAGTTAATTTGGAAATAAGGATTAAAAACCTTGAAAAAAGCATAGTATTAGAGACACAATTACATTTATATGAATGGACAAATTTCACAACTGCTCATATTGTACTTTTTATAACAATAAAAGCTCAAAAATAAGGCCAGGTGTAGTGGCACATGCCTTTAATGCCAGCACTCGTGAGGCAGAAGCAGATGGATCTGTGAGTTCAAGGCCAGTCTGGTCTAGAGAGTGAGTTCCAGGACAGCCAGGGCTGTAACACAAAGAAACCCCATCTGGAAACACCCCCCCCCAAAAAAAGGCTCAAAAATATAATTACTACTTCATTATATAGCTATATAATATTAACCACAGTAAATTTAAATACAATGAAATATTCAATTCTATTTCAATATCATATTAGAATACTACATAATGTCAAGAATGCAAAGTATCTCTCAATTGTGTTAATCAATTTTAAAGTACTTTTAAAAATATAAGAAGGTATAAATTGAATCAAATTGAACAAAACTCTTTAAGTTTACATTTCCAAAAGTTTTAGTAAAAGTTAAAAAAGGTTTAAAATGTTCTTTTATTTGAAAAGAAGAGAGGGAAAATTAAACATCAGGAGAAAGTGGAGACCCCCATAGTCTGGTTGAAGTGTCTCACCAACTGAGAATCAACTACTCCAGCACAATTTATAATACTGTCTCTGAGGGTTACTGACAGATATTAGCAAGAAATACACTTTTTAAAATATTTATTTATTACTTCAGGTTACATCTCCATCACAGTGTCCTCTTTCCACCCCTCCCAGTCCCACCCTCCCACACTCTACCCCCTTTCCCTTCCATTCCATTCCTCTGGAGTGGAGTGTCCCTACATAACAGTCCCCTGTCCCAGTTCAGCATTCATATAAGGGCCAAGAGCCTCCTCATACACTGGGGACCTACAAGGCAGCACCATTAGGGCAAAGTGTCTCATTGACAGGAAACGAAGTCTATGTTCATGTTTCCTTTGGTACATTGGTTGTAGTATATTTATCCTGTACTATATGGCTAAAATCCGATTATAAGTAAATAGATGCCATGTGCATCCTTCTGAGTCTGGGTTAGCTCACTCAGGATGAGCTTCTCTACTTCCATCCATCTGGCTGAAAATTGCATGATTTCGTTATTTCTGATGGCTGAGTAGTATTCCATTGTGTAGATGTAGCACAGTTTTGTTTGTTTTGCTTTGTTTTTATCCAATCTTCGGTTGAGGGACATCTGGGCTGTTTCCAGATTCTACCTATTACAAATAAGGCTGCTATGAACATAAATGAGAAAACTTCCTTGTGATTTGGTGAGGAATCATTTGGATGTATACCCAGAAGTGGTATGGCTGGGTCCCGAGGCAAAGCTTTTCCAAGTTTTCTAAGATATCACCAGACTGACCTCCATGGTGGTTGCACAAGCCTGAACTCCCACCAGCAATGGAGGAATGGAGGAGAGTTTCCCTTTCTCTACAACCTTGCCAACATGTGCTGTCATTTGAGCTTTTGATCTTAGCCATTCTGACAGGTGTGAGATGGAAATTCAGAGTCTTCTTGAGTTGCATTTCTCTGATTAAGAATGCTGAGCATTTCTTCAAGTGTCTCTCAGCCATTAGGGATTCCTCCTGTGTGAATTCTCTGTTTAGCTCTGTTCCCCATTTTTTGATGAGATTATTTGCTTTCTTGGCATTTAATTTCTTGAGTTCTTTGTAAATTTTGGATATTATCTGTCAGATGTGGGGTTGGTGAAGATTTTTTCCCAATCTGTAGGTTGCTGTTTTGTTTGAATGACAATGTCTTTTGCCTTACAGAAGCTTTTCGGTTTCATGAGGTCCCATTTATTGATTGTTGGTCTTAGATCCTGAGCTGTTGGTGTTCTGTTCAGGAAGTTGTCGCCCGTGCTGATGAGTTCAAGGGTTTTCCCCACTTTCTCTTCTAATAGATTTAGTGTGTCCACCCTTATGTTAAGGTCTTTGATCCACTTGGACTTAAGTTTTGTACAAGGTGATAAGTATGGGTCTAATTTCATTCTTTATTCCACCAGAGGACTCTTACAGCTGGTAAACACCTTCAGAAAGGTGGCTGGATACAAAATTAATTCAAAAAATCAGAAGCCCTACTGTATACAAAAAATAAATGGGCTGAGATAGAAATTAGGGAAACAACACCCTTCACAATAGCCACAAATAATATAAAGTACCTGGGGGTAACTCTAACCAAGCAAGTGAACGACCTGTATGACAAGAACTTCAAGTCCTTGAAGAAAGAAATAGAAGAGGCCATCAGAAGATGGAAAGATCTCCCATGCTCATGGATAGGTAGGATCAACATAATAAAAATTGCCATCCTGACAAAAGCAATATACAAATTCAATGCAATTCCTATCAAAGTACCACCACAATTCTTTATAGACCTAGAAAAAACAATTTTCAACTTCATATGGAATAACAAAAAAACCAGAATAGCTAAATCAATCGTGTACAATAAAAACATCTGGAGGTATCACCATCCCCAGATTTCAAGCTGTACTGCAGAGCAATTGTAATAAAAACAGCATGGTACTGGTATAGAAACAGACCAGTGGATCAATGCAATCCAATTGAAGACCCAGAAATGAACTGACACACCTATGGTCATTTAATTTTTGATAAAGAATCCAAAACCATACAATGGAAAAAGGACAGCATCTTCAACAAATGGTGCTGGTCCAACTGGAAGAAATACACTTTTAAATTAGAGAATCACCCCTAGATAGTTTGCTATTTATAAACTCAAAATCCATATTTTGTATTATCCTCTTATACAAAAAGCAAATCACAACACTCTAAGGGATGGAATTATTGTTGATTATTTTTGTAGTGTCTCTTTTCGTTTTGGCAAAAGCACAATCAAAAATACAAACACAAAAGAAGTGTTCAAGAATGACAAGGTGTGTGGTGGCAATATGGTTTGTGAGATATAATACAAAATGAAAATAGTGACCCTCTGAAACCCAGAAACTATGCAACTAAACAGGTCTCACTGTGTACTTGATTCTTCTCCCCTCCCTGTGTAGTCCTTTTTATAGATAGGTGTTTTAATGAAAATAGCAATGAACCAGATTTAAGGCCTGAATGTGTATGACTTTTGTTAGGACTTCGTTCCTCTCCAAGACATCTTCTAGGAGTCTCAAAGAAAGCTATTAACTTTTGTTTGCACTGAAGCTGTCTTACCTCCCTGAATCCTTGTGACTTAAGATTTTACCTTATCAACTGCATTAGTGTCAGGTGTACCTTGAGATCCATTCTGTGATTCCATTTATATTTATTAGAGCTCTTGAGAATAATGCCCCGGGAAATTACCAAAATCCTTTAAATAACTTGTAAACTTAGTGATGTTTGACTTTCATCTGAGAAGTCCACACCCCTACTTAGCTGTGTCTAATTCTTTCACTGAATATCTATCTATTAATTCCTGTATTTAAAAATCTATGTGAAATGGTTTTATTAAATTCTAACCATGTTTTATAATATATTAAAATAAATACATCAAAGATATATATACATATATAACATACATATATGAATATATATGTGAGACCTGATAGTGTATGCATCAGTCTGTTAAAAATGCTGGCAACTTATTAAGGATTTGGGGGGATTTTAATTGTTTCTTCTTGCATATCTTCTAACCATCTTTAATAATTTTATAATATATTTATATTAAATGAAAACATAATTATTACCCTGTGAGCTCTCATTCACATATGAGTTAATACTATAGACCTTTTCAATTTTATGTTTCCTCTTTAAGCTTCCTGATACTCACTTTCAAGAGCCAACAGATTTTTCATTTTAGTCTAATTTTTATTGAGCATGAGTAGTCTTAAAGAAATTTAAATAGGAAGTTAAATGTTTGCCAGATGGAGTCTTTAAAACATCCATTATGGACTTTGATAAAATTTTAATAGGATGCTAAATAGAGAAAGTGAGATTAGGGGAAATTAGCTTAAATGAGAGAAAGAAACAAACACATTTGTAAATCACTACCCTCCTCGACAAGGCTGGCAATGTGATTAGTGAGGTACAGTGCAAGATAAAAGTGTGCAGCCCATCTGAATCCAGAGCCTATTCTACTAAGCAGGTCTCACTCTGTGCTTCATTCTTCTCCCTTCCCCTACTCAGTATACACACATCTTTATGAGATCACTGTTTTGTTAGCTTTTATTAGTGTATAGGTCAGCAGATACCTGGAGGCTAATATCAAGTTCAGAGAGAACATTCAGTTGGTGTCGTATAATTGAAGGTTCTATTCTGGATTCTCATAGCTCCTTATTTTCTACACCCAAGCATATTATGCCTTCTTGCCTCCCTTTCTTCCTTGGATTCCTAATTGTACACTGAACCTTGTCACTTCCATTAACTATAAACCTTCCAAATCCTTTGTGCCAAACATCGTCTTCTCCAGAGTTCCTCTCCCACACTTCCACCATCTCCATTGGGACTTGAGTCACTGATGTCATGGTTTCTCCCTAGTTTTTCTCCCTTGTGTCCCCCACCCACTTATGTACCAAATGTGGCCTAGTCTAGCATCCTAAATTTCCATCTCATGTATCCTTCACATCCTTTTCTCATTTATCTGATTTGTCTCGTGCATCGAAATCTCAGCTCTATTAAGTGGTGGCTAAGCCACCCCCTTTTGAGTTCCTGGCTATGCCCGAAGAAGCACTCATTTAGCCCTGCTTTAAATTCTTAACCATTGGCTTGTGACTCTCAAAATTCTCCTGATAATTCTTAAACTCTTCACTAGAAAAATCACTTTCTCTTTCTCTGAGACAACTTACACATCTTTTTTGAGCTCTTTAAGTCTCTAAAGCCTCTTTCCCTCATCTTCACCATTAACTGATAACTGCCCTCCATGTGACCTTGAGAAAAAGTAAGAAATTATTTCATTTCTACCTTATTTTTTCTGTGACCATATGGCAATGAACTTTTGCCAGGAGAGTAAAAGAATTTTTCTGTTTCCTTTCTGAGAAAACTCTTAATTTGCTTGATGTCATACCTCTTGTTCATTTAATGGCTTTGCTTCTACAGTGATCATCTGTTCTATTGCATTATCCATTCCTCTCTGTTTTCCTTGAATGACATTGACACAGATATTGTGCAATATCTCTTGTTAAAAGGAAGACATCCTATGACCAAGGATGCTCCTGCCATACTACCTATCCACTGCCACATTAGTCTATCTTGCTGGTAGGACAAATGTATAGGTTTACTTACTATACTTTATTAACCCATTTTCTTTTTCCTTTTATTTGTTGTTGTTTTGTTTGTATTTTGAGATAAAGTCTTGCTTTTCCGGCCTAGAACTTGCTTTTGTAGAGAGGATGAGCTCAAGCCTGTAGCAACCCTCGTATCTCCCAAGTGCTAGGAGAGCGGGTGTGCATTACAATGTCTAACTCTTACCCCATCTTAAGCTACTTCGGTTTTTACCCTCCACACACAGAGTTAAAGCCATCTCTACCACAGTTAGGGCAGTTTCCACTTTCTCCAATTGGAGCATCAGTTCTCAGTCCTAAAGAACATTTTGTGTAGCTGTCACTAGTTCATCAAATGAAGTCTTTTTTTTTTTTTTTTTTTTTTTGCTTCTAGAACAAAACATCTTTGTGTGCTCTCTTTACTTTGCTAGCTGTCCAGTTTTGGTTTTCTTGCTGTTGTTCCTGTAAATGTTGCATTATTCCAGACATCAAATGGGGACCCCTCCTCACCAGCATTCTTTCTTCCTATCCCACCCAGATCCATGGCTTAAACTCCCCCATCACCTCCCCTTCTGAATCTGACGCTGGGACCTTCTCCCTCAGCTATTGTGTACAGTTTTCTGTGGACATCAAGTATTTGCTTGAATGCCAACGGGTCCTTTCCCCTGAGCTCCCTCGATCTGGCCCAAAGTTTCTTCTCTTCTAACAGTCCTTGTCTGAGCTAAGTTATTCTTCTCTTTTCCTCATTTATCCAGGCAAAAGTTATCTTCAAAGTATTATTTTCCCCCTCAGGGTCCAAGAGCAGGATTGCACATACTTCCATAAAACGTGTATTTCAAAAATCAACCTGTTTTTTATTACCTATTCTCTAGAATCCTCACTCAAAGCAAGCTCATTCATGCCTGCACCACTACCACAGTTTTCCAAATAACCAGAGTAGTTTTCAAAATGTAAACCAGGCTGCACCACTTTTACTATAAAACCCTCCCAAAGGACAAGAATTGCACCCAATGTCATAATCCACAAAGCTTTACAAGCTTTAGTCTCTCCCACTCCCTTCTCTTCACACATCTTGCCCCATCTGCACTGACACTCCTGAGACTCCTCAGAAAACCTGTGCTTTCCTCACCTCAAAGCCTTGCTAAAGGCTATGCTTTCTACTAGGAGAACTCTTCCTTTAGACCCTTATCGCCTTCAGCTTTTGTTTTTGTTTTAAGTATATCTTAAATACCTTCACCCTGTAATCTCATCTGGAAAACCTTAGTACCAAATTTCATCTTCTTTATCCACCCCACAGATTAATAGTTTAACTATACTTACTAACATCGGAAACATGCTCGTCCCTTCGCTAATACCCATCACGTTCAGAATTTCTGCTCTTCCCACATACTCATGGACTTCTGTATCTCATTTGCCTAAAATAATTTGTACAAGCATAGTACATATTCAGAAAAGGTATGTGAATGGCTTGTGCCTCACTCTGGTACTGGAAGGTAGTGAAGGAGTTGCATGGAGCCTGGTTTGAATTCAGTTTTTAAACCCTAGCTGTAATAATTGCTGTTCAGATGACCTTTAACTCTATGTGTACCTTCATTGGACCTTGGTTTTCATATTAGGGAATGAACCTAAAGTGTTTACATTTATCTCAGAAGAATCAATTAATGTAAATGTTTATAATATTATGCACATATATTCTTATATCTCAGTTGAATAATATGTCAGTTATCACAAGTATACCAGTACTGTTGAGAAACCGTACTTTTAAAAGGCTCCCAGAGCAAGAGAGACTTTTTGATGTTTAGTTAAAGTGCATGCAAGACAAGCATCAGGGTGAGACCTCAGATCCCCAGGACCCACTGAAATGACAAGTGGGTCAACTATATTTCAAATTGTATTTGTATTTCAGATTTTATAAGACAGATGGGTAATCCCAGAACAAGCTTGCTGACAAGACTAGCCACATCAGTGAACTCAATCTCTCAATGGCTGAGAGAATTAGCACAATGAATAAGATAGAAAAAAATGATTAAGGATCATCCCATAAATCAACCTTGGCCTTCTACATACATATCACATACATGAATATGGAAAAAAAGACAAATAAACAGTTTCTGAGTCTTAATGGGCAATTTACAAGAGATTAACAAGTCCTGAGACTTCCCTTTTCTTTGCTGTTTTTGTTGTTAGATGCCAGTCATGCAAAGGTACCAAAATCATAGTCCTTATACATGAACTTACAGTTGGTACATTTTCTTTTTTTTTTTTTGGTTTTTCGAGACAGGGTTTCTCTGTGTATCCTTGGCTGTCCTGGACTCACTTTGTAGACCGGGCTGGCCTTGAACTCACAAAGATCCGCCTGCCTCTGCCTCCCAAGTGCTGGGATTAAAGGCGTGCGCCACCACCGCCCAGCTAGTTGGTACATTTTCATCTAATCTTTATAACATTAATTAGATGCTAAGTTTGTCATGTTTGATAATATCTTCATAAAATATATATATTGTGAACTCCATTCTTACTTGCTAAGAGTCTGGGTCTTAGAGATTAAATAATTTGTCAAAATCTTAGGAGAAAGTCACATATGAGGAGAGAGTGGATTAAGCTCAGCTGTATTGCACTGAGTTAACCTCCCTTTAAACCGGAGCTTAAATACCATCTCCTCTAAGACTCTTGGTCTGGCTTTCCCTCTTGACCAACGTTACTCTTCACAATCACAGATCTTGAATTTAGACTAAACAGTGAATAGAATCTGTCTCTCTTATTGCCCTAGGAATTGCCTCATGGAGACTGTTTTATGATAGTGTTTTTATTGACCATGTCATGAGACACGAAAAGGCAAAACCATTGGGCAATCTGAAGGCAAATTGATAATTCATTCTCTACTAAAGTGTTGTTCAATGTATTACCCATGTGCTAGACATCAGTTTGTCAAACTTCTTCTAAATGTGAACAATAGACACAGTCCATATTTCATATATTGCATGGTAGTAGAGGAGTAAATAGTAATCATGAAGAACTGAGTGTTATAAAGATCTGGCCCAGAAAGGAGTAGTTCTATGATACATTATACTTCAGCCAGCCCTTGGGTGATGAAAGGAAAGTAAGTATATGATAGGAAGAAAAAAGAGAAGGCCTCTCAGGCAGGAGCAGCACACAACTGTTCAAAGACTTTTTGGAAAGTAACATGCTCAAGTTGTTTAGCATGGATGTGGTTTTTCAAGCTATGAAGCAAGAATCAGAAGACGACCAGACTAGAGAGAGAGAACAGGTGGAGAACACGAATGCCTTGGACAACATTGCCAGTTAGTTAATTGAGGCCTGAAAATAATGGAAAAACCTATCAAGAGTTTTAGTCATAAGAGTGACGCAGTCATATCTAGGACATGAAAACACTGTTTTAGCTGTAGCGCTGGGCCTCCATTTCATGGAACTGAGAAGACAGTGCACATGTGCCACTTAAGACATGATTAGTGGGTAAATTTTACTAATAGTGAAGGAAGAGTAGATAGCTTAAATGTCTTAAAAGTTATAGAACCATTTGGGCAGTGATGGCACACCTTTAATCCCAGCACTCAGGAGACAGAGGAGGTGGGTCGCTGTGAGTTCTAGGACAGCCTGGTCTACAGAGTGAGATCTAGAACAGCCTGTCAGCCAGAGAAACCTGTCTCAGGGCATGGGGAGGAGAAAGGAATTAGAGATCTGATCTCTGGTTTTGTTTTGTTTTGTTTTTTGTTTGTTTGTTTGTTTTTTGGATGGAAGAGAGGAGTCAACGATGCCTATGGTGTATGTAATAGACCAAATTCCTGTTACTAACAAACACTCAACCAGAGGCACCTGTTATCTCTCAACCCTTACTGATGCCCAGGGTTACCTGTCATCTTAGCTGAGTGTCGTCCTAGCCTTTGAGTGATCTGTCAGTGTTCTGTGTATGAGGCTAACAGACTGTGGATTCCTGGTATGATTTACACCACAAGAAGCTAGTTCACTTGCGTGGATAATAGATTCAACATTCCTGAGAAACCTTGGCTAAAATGAATGACTGTGGTTGAACAAAGATGAGAAATACATGTCTGATACCTGCTATCACTCCCCTTTGTCCTTCCTGACAAGGTGGGGATATTCTTTGGCAACCAGAAACATAATCAAAGACGGGAGCCATTTCTTGCTTTATATTTTAGCCATAAATAAATTTATGAGGCAGAAATAAGTGACTGACTCATTGAGTCTCAAAAATTTCTTACAGATGAAGCATGTTTTGGGTACAAAGTGAGTTATATGAGAATTTTGAAAATAGTTCTTATGAAGTAACAAGTTACTCACTAAAGGTATCCAATATCCTGTCCAGCTCCACTCATGTGGCAAATTAATTAGAAAGTAATTAAATGTCTGACTCACTTAGGCCAAATTGTTTGATTCCACATTATTGATCATTGCAAAAATTCCCCAACTCAAATAGAATTAAGTATCCATTACTTCAAGTAATGTGGAGAAATGGGTTTCTGAACCTCATTTTTTTTTCTAGGCCTCTTTAGGTCTTCTCAGTTGCTAATACCAAGAATGATAACAACTCTGAGATTCCATCTCACTCCTGTCAGAATGGCTAAGATCAAAAACTCAAAAGACAGCATATGCTGGCAAGGCTGCAGAGAAAGGGGAACACTCCCATATTGCTGGTGGGAGTGCAAACTTGTACAACCACTATGGAAATCAGTCTGCAATAATGTAGAAAACTTGGAATAGCTCTACCTCAAGACTCAGACATACCACTCCTGGGCATATATCAAAAGATTCCTCACCAATCCACAGGGATATCTCCTCAACTATGTTCATAGAAGCTTTATTTGTAATAGCTAGAAACTGGAAACAACCAGATGTCCTTCAATAGAAGAATGGATTAAAAAAAACCTGTGGTACATTTACACAATGGAATACTACTCAGCTTTCAGAAATAAGGAAATCATGCAATTTTCAACCAAATGGATAGAACTAGAAAAGCTCATCATGAGTGAGCTAACTCAGACTCAGAAAGATACACATGGCATATATTCACTAAAACTGGATTTTAGCCATTATAGTATAGAATATCCATCCTACAATCAATAGACCCAAAAGAGCAGGAACAGGGACTTAGTTACCTGTCAGTGGGACACCCCAACCTAGTAGAACTGCCATGTATGCCTCCTGTGCAAGAGGACCTCACATGACTAACAAACTGAGAGGGGCTGATACATGAAGATACCCCACCCCAGAGGGATGGGATGGGTGGGAGAGGGGGTAGAGGGTGGAAGGGAGGGGGTTGCAATGGAGACATAATGAAGTAATAAATAAATGTTTGAAAAACAAGAATGATAATGAGTGCCCAAATAGCTTGCTGATGGGTTTTCAATATTATATTATATATTCAACCATAGCAAAACCTAATTCAAGTTTAATTAAGTAATTTTGGGTAATAGATCATTTCCTCAAACAAATTTCATTGTATATTCAATTATGGTGTATCTTTTCGGTATACTTGAAGCAGATGCATATATATGAACCATGTTAGCATGTTTTGGGTACAAAATAAGTTACATGGGAATTTTGAAAATAGTGCTTGTGAAATAATGAGTTACCCATTAAACATATCCAATAGCTTGTATACACATACACACATGTGTATAACAATTATATATATAATATATATGTATATATACATATTAAAGCTTTGATAAGTTAGTTAGCTTTGGATGAAAGTATCACAAGATTTGGAAATAAGAGAAAGCCACTAAAAGCAGTGTGAGAAAGAACCGTCTGGAATACCTTACGAATCAAAGATCAGCCACTTCTTTTGTGATCTTAAGCAAATTCGTCAAGCTATTACGGCTTCATGTTTCTTTTTTTTTTTTTTTTTTTGGTTTTTCAAGACAGGGTTTCTCTGTTTAACAGCTCTGGCTGTCCTGGACTCGCTTTGTAGACCAGGCTGGCCTCGAACTTAAAGATCCGCCTGCCTCTGCCTCCCAAGTGCTGGGATTAAAGGCGTGCGCCACCACCGCCCGGCGGCTTCATGTTTCTTTATTGCAGATAATTTACTGATATCTACACATATATGCATATGTGTGTGTTATTTAAAAGAATTTCTAGAACACTCAAGATGCTATTATCTGTTATTATAAAGTACACACACACACAAATACCATTTTCTAGGATCTGTATGTTTGAGATAAGCCATTCTTTTCATAGCTGTAGACATGATGCACAGGTAGATCAATTAGTAAGTTCTTTTTTTAACTGTCTTCCCTACCCCCATTCTCTCTCTCTCTCTCTCTCTCTCTCTCTCTCTCTCTCTCTCTCTCCCTTGCTCACTCTCTCTGTATGTGAGTGTATGTGTATGTGTTTCTGTGTCTGTGTGATGTGTGTGTTTGTCTTTACATCTATATTTATGGTGAATGATAAATTTCTTCTTTGCACTGTAAAACATGTCTGTCCGATCATAAATGCATTCTATGTATATGTTAATTTCATGAATACAATTGAAGACTGAATTTGCATCCTTAACTAATAGACTAATCTAGCATTGTCTGTATCTCTTTTTGTTTTGAACTCACAAAACCAGAGTTCCAGGCTTATTGTTAAAAAACAAAGTCCCAGTTGTTCTATTTTTCCAATAAAGACTCAGTAGCCAGATGCTAGGATGTAAACTTGCTAGCTCAGAGAGGCAGAGAAAGCACCCTGCCGACCTTCCTACTCCACCAACGTCCCAGAAGGAAAAAGGACTTTCTCTTTCACCACATTGTCTTAAATACCTTCCTCCTCAATGTCCCTCCTTTCTGTTTACTTCTGTTCACTTGCTCTGCCTCTTGACCTATGGTTGACTTTATTAGCTCTTGGATTAAAGGTGTGTACTAGGGTTGAACCATACCACAAGTACTTGTTTACTGTAAACAAAAAGTTCTAGGATCAAAGACTGAGCCAAAACACAATTAGAAAGAGATTTTTCCAGTTCACAATCTCGAGGTTCACAATGAGATCAAATATCCTGCAACACGGACTGGACAAGCAGTTATGCTTCTTTTCCACTCTGTAGTGCTTGAGATTCTAATGGACTATGACCTTTGCTTCAGATTTCTACGGCCCAGACTTCTGTCTTTGGCATCTGAAACAGCTTCTGTTTTGTCTGTGCATTAGAGCCAGCTTGCCCTTGGAGGACCACCTTCCTCCTCATGGTAATCATGTGACTCTGAAGAAGACTGTCAATCTCTGCACGCTGCTCACACAGTTGATTGATGTGGAGCTCTCATAGGGGCTTACCTTGATAAGCTATTGAAAAATAATTAAACATGGACCCTGCCTAAGCCAAAGGCTTATGATCCTCCAGGTAGATGAGGGAAAGCTTTTCATTTTAAAATTCTGTGTGAGAAATGGATATACAACTTAAAGACTGATGACTGTCTTAGGGTTTCATTGCTGTGAAAAGACACTATGACCAAAGCAACTCTTATGAAGGAAAATATTCAGTTGGAACAGGCTTACAGTTTCTCAGGTTTAGTCCATTATCATCATGACTGGAAACTTGGCAGCAACCAGACAGACATGGTGCTGGAGGAGCCAAAAGGTCTACATTTTGATCTACAGACAGCAAAAGGGGACTGTCTTCCACAGTCCGAAGTAGACTCTGGATCTTACAGGCCAGACTTGAGCATGTATCTGAGACCTCAAAGCCCAGCCTCCACAACGAAGCACTTTCTCCAACAAGGCCACACCTCCTAATAGTGCCACTCCCTATGGCTAAGCATTCAAACACATGACCAAATCTATTCAAACCATCACACTGGGCTAACCCAAACCCATCGAAGGTTTTCTGCATTGAAATATGGGGCAGGGAAGAATAGTATTCCAAGAAATTTAAGTATGAAATAGGAAACAGAAGAGTAGCCGCCATGTGGATTTCTTGCTGGAGATTCCTAGGATTATCTTCCAAGACAGTAGAACTTCCTGTAGAGAGAGTAAACGCCAGAAGATTCAAGGGAGACTGAAAGCATTCAATTCCCATGAGGAGCCAGTCATTGTACAATTACAACCAAGTGCTAACCCTTATTAATGACTCTTTCCTTTAATTCTTCTATCCAGATGAGTTCAAATCAGTCATTTATAACTTGCATGCAGTAACTGTATATAGATATATGCTGAAGTTGTACTTAATTTATTACTATACTGAAGCCCTAGTATTATGTGGCCACAGCCTGCTATGATTTGAACACTGGGCACCCGCCAAATGTCCACATATGAAATGCTTAACATTCATGGCAACACCAAAGGACAGTGGTAGAATCTTTTAAGGGTGTGGAAATAAATGGAAATCCCTGCAGTGTGTTCTCCAAAAGCAGTTCATAAGTAACTTCTTGATAGTTCTTGTTGTAGTCCCTTAAAGGAGTGAACCTATCCCTATTCTCTGTTCTGTCTGGGAGAGATGGGACCATTGCTGCTGTATTATAATCACTGTCCAGCACTCCTGTCCACAGTGCTCACAGAGGCCACCTACTTTGTTCAATATTGATTTTCTGACATCAAGAAAACTGTGATTTAAATAGACCTTTTCTACTTCTATGTTTGTTGTCCCAGGTATTTTATTATAGTGTCACAAAACTGACTGATACATTGCCTGACACAATCTACACTGTTTTCTAAATTATACTTACTTATACCACTTACCACTGAGGAGAGATGGTAAAACAAGGTTTTTTTTGTTTGTTTGTTTGTTTTTTTGTTTGTTTTACAGTAGAATATCCTTGACAGGCTACAAGCAACTTAATACCTTCTTCATTAAAGTAGCCCACTACTGTTTTCCTTCTCCCAATACTAAAATAGCATTTTTTTCAAAATGGCAAACAAAAAAAATGGATAGTGACAGGTCTGTGGATTTAGATGTCTGTTATCTAAACACCTCTGATTTGAGAGCCAACAGACTTTTGTTTGTGTAAAAAGCCTTTCATAGTATTTAGCCATAATACTCAGACGTCAAGGGAACATGTTAGAAATAAAGTTTCTGGTCATTTGCAGAGTCAGTAATCTAACTTTTCTTTGGATGTAAGCGTCAAAGTCTCAGAACCAAGATGTGCCTAGTAAACATACCTCAAAGGCATATTTAGATGAATTAGCACAAAATTCTTTAAGGAAAAACTCAACTGCGGACTTTAACCATTTCCTTTTTATCTAGCAACTTCCAGCTGAGTTATCTTCCTTTTCCAACCTTAACATGTTGTTACCAGATTGTTCAGTAGCATTGTTAATATTCTCTGTTAGTTCTTGGGCCTGAGCCTAAATGCCCTTGCATCGCCTATGCTGACCAACAGAGTTTCTTTTGTGAATGCCTTGTGGCATCTTTCTTTCCTATGAGTCTTGAGTTTTACCAGTTTATCCAGTGCCAGCATAACAATACTTCCTAGATGAACAACTTTTAGTAAAAGGAAATCTATATTTAGGAAATTGACTTAGTCTGTTTGCTGTTGATATAACAGAGTACCATAGATCATTAAATGTATGAAGAACAGTTTATGTGGCTCAGTTCTTGGGGCTGTAAAGTCCAAGAGAACAATGCTGAGAGCCTAAGGGCTGCTTCTTAATAGGCAGACAGGCAAGCAAATGTGCCCTATAATCACTCCTTAAATACCTGCTCCACTCCCATGAAAGCAGTGTCAATTTCCTCATGAGGATAGTGCCCTCAAAAACTGCCACTGCTTAAATGTCTTGCCTCTCAATACTGGAAAATTGCTGGTTAAATTTCAATATGAATTTTAGAGATGCTATGAAAATTATAACAAAAGATTTGCATAGAAAGGATTGGGCTTTATCATGACCAAAATGAGTATATTTATCCCTCTCAGGTCTCTGAGGTGTTTGAAGAATAGATAGTTGGATTCTCATAGTTGAATTTTGAGGTTTGAGTTGTTTAGGAATGAAGAGAGTGTTCTGGATCTAAGAAGATGTTTTTAAAATTGTGAGGCAAGTTAGTATGAAAGCTGAGTTAGATATAGAACTTTAAACTCATGGAAATGGTTAGATAGTAGAATGTTAAAGTCAGAGGCCAAATACATATGGACTGGACATTGGGAATGTATGCTAAGCCATATAACTCTCATAATTGTGGCCTATTTATTTCTGTTGTTTTGTATTGTATTTATTGTTATAAGAGAAAGAACCATTTGTTAGACTGAAAGGGGGAGCTGTTGGGGGGAAAAAGATATACCTTAAACTAAAAAAAAGGGAAGAGGATGGGGGGTTGAGGGGGAAGAGGGTGGAAGGGTGGGCCTGGAGGGTGGAGTAGGGAGGGGATTGTGATTGAGATGTAACTTGAAGAAATAAAAAATAAATTATATAAAAAAAACCTCTTGCATATTGCAATGAAAAAAAAAAGGGATTGGGCTTTATCATGTCCAAAATGAGTCTTGTAATCTGAGGGGACATTTCTCTAGGACTTGTCTCAATAAAGTATAGATGGTTTGCAAGATTGGACTGTGTGTGCCCTGAGCATTCAGGACTAACAGAAGTATTGGAACTGGAGAATCTTGGAAATATCAAAGATCCAGGGAGCTGATGGGAAAGAGGCCCAGCAGTTACACCTGGCTTACCAAATTTTAGGTCTGGAGAAATGATCAAAGCTCAGGATTTTGTCATTGTCAACTGAACAAAGCATAACAGATATGGCTACATTTTCCTCTAGCTCGACTGTCAGGCTAGCAGGAAAGATAAACTATCATTTTTGCCACAACTACCAGGCTAGCAGAAATATAACCCATAATTCTTAGTACTTTTCTTCCTAACTATTCTGACATAACCACAACTCCCTAAGTTTTATGTTATCCAGTGACTAGGAAAGCTGCATGTTGCTTGGTAGTTTCTCCTCATGAGATATCCATCTCCTTTTTCCAACTTGACCCTATTAGCCTTCCAGATTGTGCTTTAATCCTTTCCACCAGACAGACATCGGTCGCTTGTCTACCTGTTGATTTCTTCTCACCATGTTCTCAACTGTCCGTAGAGTTTGCTACAGATGGCAGACTTCCCCACTTGACCTACTTGCTTGCCTTGACATTAAGGATTGTGAACTTCAGGAGTGAGTCCTTGTTGTTCTGTTGTTAACACATCAATATGTTCCTGGACTCTATTTTGAAGGGAGTGTGAAACCCATTCCAGTATAATCAGGGAGAGTTTATAACTCTTCTTAGAATCCTGAGACAGAAGCCCATTGCCTTCCAGAAAATAAGGAAGCTGCTCTGTAAGAGAGCAGCTGGAAGCCATTTTATGACTGGAGAGGCTCCTTGCTTCCAAATGAACCCAGCATTTTAGATGACAGAGTAAATAAATGGGAGAGAAAACAGCCTTGGTTACATCTTGTGACCATGAACAGAGCAGCCCTGAAAACCTCTGTCTGAATTTTTGTTATAGGAAATAATATCCGTTTTTGTATCTTGCTGTTTGAATTGAGCCTTGTGTTATCTTTAAGGAAAACAAACTCTAAGTGATGTAGGTGATTATAAAAACCCTGAAGAATTCGCTTAGGACCCTCATAAATGTGCCTCAAAATATTCATCTCTGACAACTGTGTTCTGTCCTATCTTGTTTCATTTTATGAGTCTCTCCCCATACTTCCCACCACCTGATGGATGCCCTCCTTCACAGGTCCTTTCATCCTTTGCAGAGGACTCCTTCCCTCCTCTTCTCTGAAGATCTTTTCATTTTTTTTCTAAAGGTTTGTCTTCTGTTGCTGAGTTAGTGCTGCCTCATCCACCCCAGAAAAGAAACATCTGATTGATTGGAGAGAAAGAAAAGAGGGAGAAAAAAAATACAAGAAAAAAAGTCCTAGTCTCTAAATATGGTTCCTTTCCATATAGAGATCTGTAGAAGAAAAACCCAAAAGTTATTTTAAGTGTTAGAGAGACTGTTAGAATTTGTAGGCATAACTGTTTATGTTTTATCATTTACTTTGATGAGCTTGATGCTTTTCAATCTTTTAAATTATCCTTTGGAGAAAATGAACGTGTGTATATATTCTGATGTTATTCATAGGCATCAGAATTTTCATGTCAAATTATCTGATTCTAAAATTTAGATGTTTGATCTATAGAAATTCTACTTACATGATGAGCATGCTGTCATCCAAAGAACAGGAGTTCTTTAATTTGAGATTATCAATCACTTTTGTTGATCTTAAAATTGCTCTTCACCCCATTATTATATTTTCACCTGAACAACTTCAAAGCAATGTTCAAAACCTAGCTTGCATATTTCTTTTGAAAAGTCTGCAATCTACCATAGTTAGCCTGCCCATCCTCATTATCAGTAAGTAGTGTATCATGTCTACCTTGTGTATGCTAATAATGATGTCCATGTTTTATTTGTTTCATAGACCCAGTTCCTGAGGTATAATAGATGCCCAATATTTAAGGTGAAATTCTGTGAAGACATTAAACTAATCAACACACACCACTCACAAATTTAATGTCCTAGCACCTTAAGTTTGTACATCACAAATGTGTACCTTATTTCCATTTTAGTCCTTAAGGACAGAGGCTGGTTGTCTTACTGTGAGTTCTCCAGAGAGGCTGAATCAATGTATAGTGATTATATAAGGGAACATTTAGTAAGAAATGTCACAAGTGCTTATGAAGAGCAAGAGCTAGAGAGCCAGAAAAGTCAGAAGTATGATTCCATCTGACTCTAGGGCCAAGATCTTACACACACACACACACACACACACACACACACACACACACACACACACACA
>CAJQZJ010013817.1:723747-726226 GCA_907164525.1 Lophiomys imhausi | reverse complement strand
CACACACACACACACACACACACACACACACACACACACACACACACTAGCTCAATTAAGAGACTGTGAGTGCATAGCCATAAATGGGCCATTATATCAGCTTGCCCTAAGGCTCAGGGAACATTACAGCAGTGTAGGAGCTGAAAGACAGAGACAAAGACTATGACATGCTATCCTTTGGTTATCACATGGGGTCTCACATACTCAAACTTATAGAAGATGAGGTTAGCACACAAAATCTGTACAAGATCAATCCAGTTGGAAGTTCAAGCATGCATGGTGATGAGGGGCCCACCCCTGAAGCCCTGTCCCCTAACTGAGAAGTTCTTTGCAGTGAAGGCTTCTAGGGGAGAGAGAGTCACTTTTCTCTGGGGACTGGCCACCTCTAATAGGTTGCACATGCCCCAGTGGATGACCTAATGCTCATAGGGCAGCACTAATTAGACTTACTGAGTTAAAAAATAATATTAAAGAAAAAAAGGAACGTGTGCATTTTATATGCACATCTATGATTTAGGAGTGTTATTTTTGTTTGTTTTCAATGCCTCTCTTCTGGATTCTGCTTTATCAATGGAAACATTCTAAAACCCATGTTAACTGGAATTCCATTGATTAATTATAACTTCCAGTAGATAGTAAATATTATGTACATCATTCTATCATTTTGTTTCAGAAATAAGAAAGTCATCTGTATATATTTAGTGCATAAATAATTCATTTTTCTGAATGTTTTTGTCCAGAATTGGGGTGGATAGTAGGTGGGGAACCCATGAATAGAGAGATGATGTTTTCTGGAAATAAGAAGTTTGCTGTTAAAGTCATTCCCTTTATTACCTTTTAAATCCCCCTTACAATTTTCTGAAGTGGTTATTATCATATCCACTTTCCAAAATGAGGTAGTGAATGGTTGGATTTGAAGAGTATACACAGCTCGGAAGTGGTAGGGCAGAAATTCGAACTGAGACTGACTCAAACCAAGGTTTCCAAGAACTGACTGCTGCTATGCTTTGTTTGCCCACTGTCGGTGCCGTGGGATGCTTCATACATTGTTGTGACTTTCTCTTTGGAAAGCATGGTCCTCAAACAGCTGATATGGGGATTCTTTACTCTGGGTTCCAAGGAAATGCTTCTCAACCTGAACACAGTCTGCATTTATGCTCAATGAAGTACGCATGTAGTGGCGTTAAACACGTGTAGTGGTGTTAAACGCGTGTAATGGCGTTAAACGTGTGTAATGGCGTTAAGCGAAGGCAGCACTTGCTGGGAAACATCTTTTGCTCTTTTCTGCTCAATGTTCTCGACTAATGCATTAGTCTTAGAAAGCTATGTATCATTCTTGGAATCCCAAGCAAGGACATTAAATATTAACCCAGTTCATATTCATAATGTGCAACATATAGCCCTGTGCAGACCGGGGCATAGAGTGGAAATAGTCCTTCACTCTTTCAACCTATTTTTATAAGTGTCCACATACACAAGTTGTCTAAGTGACATGTCTTGTGTGATCAAAATAATAAAACATGTGTTGGATACTTACCTTGAGAGCAAACTGGTGCTTCCCAAACTTGTTTGAACTTTAAAAAGGTGTCTGCTGTAGTTCTGAGTATGTGATATTCAGGCAGCATTCTACACACAACCTAATCTTGTCTTGGCACTTGAAAAATATGCCCTGCAGCATATCTGAAACCTCATGTACAGAACTCAGCTTCTTACTGAATATTTAGGCTCCTTTACTTTTTCTCTTTAATGGCTGTGAGTTTTTCAGAGTACAGGAAAAGATTAAATACCCATACTTAGGTGGCTTCTTATGAAGCATATCAAAACTGCATACTTTCTAAACCTCAGGAAAAAGTTAAACCTCCTAAATAGTTATAGGCCATTTCTGGATTGCCAGTGCCCAAGCCCCCACAGATTTTTCTGACCATCGGGGAATCTGCCATGAACTATACAAGAACAGCCCGAGAATACTCTGCACCAGAAAACCAGTGATTCTCAACACAAGCTTCTTCTTGCATGTCCTGTGACCTTGGTCTGGTCAGAATGCATCTGTGGAATATTACATCATGTTTGTATTTCTGCCTGGTGGCCTTGCAATCTGGGACTGGGAGTCCCAAATGCTCAGTAGAAGTTCCACAGGACAAACACTCTCAGATATTCCCACCTCCTGCTTCAGATGAGTGAAATAGGTGGAATAGATACCAACACCTGTCAATTTTGATTCTACTGTTTTCTTGATCCTGGGTGGAAATACACTAAATTTTAGCATGTGCAGGTAACCACTTGACTGTCGGTCGCACAGTAAACTCCAGAGACTTCTTATTGACTCCACAGACAAATGAGCTTTGAGCTAACTGCAAATCTCCTGACCCAGCATTTTCTGTAAGATGTTGATTGCAAATCTCAGTTCTAGGTAGTCCTTTCCTATTCATTATTAGCCTTTTGCACATACTGTTGGGAGTGTTTTCTTGTTGTACCTCCC
>CAJQZJ010013817.1:706247-721247 GCA_907164525.1 Lophiomys imhausi | reverse complement strand
ACCACGAATTCTGTTCTTTTCTAAGCTTAATGTGTTTGCAATTAAAAAAAATTCCTTAGCTTCAGAGATCTTCGCTTCTAGTTCAGAGGATACTAAATGAACTGAATAAATCAGATGAATATTACATTAGATGTGATAAATATTATGGGAAAAACTAGAGTAAATTTAGGCTGGCTTTAGTATTCAAATGTAATTTTTAAAAGTCTTTCCTTCTGAAATGTCATTCCAACTGGTCAGTGTCCTCTACCTTTTGGCTGATATGGGATTGCTATAATAACTACCCTGCATCAGCCAGACTTGGGGAACCACTGATAAACAAGGAAGAATGACATTTGCAGGTTTTGCCTTAGGAAAGGTATCAGGGCATTCTCAAAAATAAGACATAGCTTTAAATTTTATCACAGTCAGTCCCAATCTCAGATTGGAAAAGTTACTTGGTGGGGGGGAGCTAAGGAGGATTTTCAATACAAGACTATTCTGGTAGAACTATTTATGTAGCAGGGTTTGCCCTTCAGATATGGCATGAAGAACTGAACCTTGTTCCCAGTACCTGAGTGACTGTAGATGAACAAATATGAAAAGAAAATGACTATGAACACTTGATGAGTGTAAGAAGACAAGCACTAAGTATGAATGTGCATTTGAGGTCTGTCAAAGCTTAGGATGCTGAGCTCAGCTCTCCCTGCCCTCTGAGACTCCATAGCTTCATAATTTTGACACTAGCACATCTGAAATCATACTGAATTCTTTCTTTCCTTTTCTGTGAAACGTAGAAAGCAGTACCAGTTAAACCACATGCCTGCTAGGACATGCAGTTACTAGAAGTACGTGTGCCTTCCTCCATAGGAAGATTCTGCCAGTTTTCTTGGTTGCATTGGGAAATCTTTCTAGATGCTCCCATAATAAAGAAACATGGACCACCCTATATCGTCATAGCCTGCATCATCTCCAGTCAACCTGCACCATTCCTCTGCTAAAGCTGACCTCAGTGAAGGTAGAATTCTTCACTCTGAATTTCCAGCATCAGTCAAATGCAGGCACATAGTAAAAAATACATGAAGCAAGGTATGAAAATTGGTTCCCACCATAGAAAACCCAGAAAATACTAGAACTGGAGAAGCCTGTCAGTTCAACGGTGTAATATTTACAGGTTTTGGCAGATGAGGGCAATGGAGTCTCATAGGGGTGTCAGATCCTAAATACAACACCTGATTAAGACAGATACTGTATGATCTTTCAGGAAGGACATTTCTAATTATGAAATATATTAAGAAAGGAAATCTTCCTTTGACCAAAAATAAAATAGTCACTTGCATTGTGAAGTATTTTTAACAAAAATGGGATACTTCCACTTTAGCCTTATCCATTCTCTGGCACAGTATCCATTCTCATGAGTGATTTGGACCCAATGGCAACCTAACACAGAATTCTCAAAATTAGAAATAAATATCCATTAATAAATTAACAGGTTCAATCTCCTGTAGCCAAAACTGGTCATTTTTAAGATAGACTTTCTACCGTTTTCTTTATCCTTATTGAAGGAAATCTCATGTCCTGGGGTATGCCTGCAGAGCAAAAAACATCAAAAATATTTATTTCTTCCTCTATTTGCACTATAATGTTCATTCTATTCCCTTGAAGAAATTAGGCTTCTAAGTTCTTACTTTTTGAAAACATTCTGAAAAAATATTTTAGTTCTTATGACCTCATAATATCACTGTCAGGGGGAAATATTGGAGGTAAAAAATGTCCCTTCAAGCCTTCTATATGGTTGTCTGTCGTAACTGAGCAGCATCAGATTGATTTTTTTTTTCTGTTGTACTTGCTGTTATTGTTAATTTATGTCCTTTCAAGCAATTTTCAGTATGCTTGCTGTGACATTTGTCAAGGGCAATCACATTGTAACTAGCCTCTTTAAATACAGCTCTCTGTGACTAATGTCATGATCACTTTTACTTATTTCTTTGCGTGGTGTTTAAGGTTCCTGTAAGCCTTTCATACCTTGACAATGTGAGGTTTAAAGCATACCTTGGTTTTCTTCTGAAACACACTTTTCTCTATTTTTGCTCTCTCAATCTTCCTTCCTGTCTTAATTTATCCATTATTGCTAAGACTCTCACTGGCCTTCCAGTCCAAGTAACCCTTGTTGTTTCTCTTGCTGGTAGCATTTGTAATTTTACTTCTGTTTTCTTATTTCTCCTTTTCATGTCTGCCTTGACTGTTGTATACTGAATGTTATGATATTGAACAACCAGCTTCATTTTATTTAACAGTGAATATAGAAAGTTTATCATAGTCCTTGACACATTATTAGCTTCTGAACAAATCAAGAGATTTTTTGAGAAAAATATATTGTAAGTGTTGAGTGATGGAATTTCTCTTTTATGTTATTATTTTGAGGGTCATTTTATAAGCATTTTATGGTTTGGAAATCATTGTCAACTCAAAAGGAAATAAAAATGCATACAGGCTTGTCTGACCTGCAGCCACTGGCCCTATGTATCCAAGAAAAGTTCCTTAAAACATACTGAGGTGTTTTTATTTTTTTAACCCAAATGTATGGTTCATGAACTTGGACTTTGTAGATGAAAATGTTTTATCACAATGTCAATATGTTGGATGTGCCTTCTATGGAGTTAGTTTGATTATTTATCCTGTAATATTATAAGTACTTCTGCATTGCCACCATATCACATGGCACAATCTTGTGACCATGAGATGAAAGTAACTAAGTACTGATTATCTTGCCATCAAATGAGTGCATTTGTGTTTCTCCTTTGGTTACCAAATGTGCAGCCCAGCACTGTTGAAAATAAATGTATAGAATAGGCTGGGCCAATGCTAAAGTCATTGATAGTTGTCATTTAACTGGGAGCTTTGGTGAAAGTTAAAGCCAAGACAGAAATAGTTTGTGTCCTGTTTGTGATATGCACAAAAATCTAGAATACAGACCAGACTGAAAATCTCCATCAGACACACTATAAAGAAATTAAAAGCTAGTCATGTAAGGTTAATTGCCTTCTGTCTTCTCTCCTATTTTTCACCTCCTTATTCATCCAATTACTAATCATACTTTCTGTTTTGTTTTTATGGAAGGATTATTGGGTAGAGGTTGGGAGGGCGGGAATGGGAGGGGTGGAAAGAGGACACTATGATGGAGATGTAACCTGAAGCAATAAATAAATTAAAAAATATATAGTTCATTTATTTTTAGAGCATTGATTGCTGTTTTCTCTGCATATATGTCTGTGTGAGGGTGTCAGACCCACTGGAATTGGAATTGCAGACAGTTGTAAACTGCCATGAGGACGCTGGGAATTGAACCCAGGTCTTCAGTGCTCTTAGCTACTGAGCCAACTCTCCTGCCCCTTCCTTCCTACTTTCACCCATCAAGCCCATTGGAACCCAGCCTGTGTCACCTCATCACATGCCTTCCTCAAGACCCCAGAACCTCAGACAAGTTATGGTAAATTTGGAAGTAAATATATGTGCCATTGTTCTCTAGTACTTGATCAAAAATGTTTGTTTGTTGTTTATTTATTCATTTATTTATTTTCAAATAATGAATGAGTGAAACTGTGTAAGTTCCAAGACATTGCACACCTACACTTCAGGAAAGTGGTTCAGACCTTTGTTTGCTGAGTCATGCTCTGGAGTTGCTGTCTTGAAAGAATCACAGGCTTCAGTGATAAAAGCTCACTTCCTTCTCACCTACAGCTCTCTGCTCTGCTCTCTCAGCTTTGGACAGCTATTCCTTATCTGCATTTCTGAAGTTGTCTTCGTCTCCCTTTATGAACTCCATCCTTTTCTCTCTATCCAACTTAACAAGTTATCTTTCCCATGATGACCTTCTAGCTTATGTCAAAGAAAACTGTGAGAGTGATAAGTGGCATTATGCTCTTCGTATAATTGTCTGCTTACAAAATACATGTGTTTGTTTGAGTTTCTAACATAAGCCTCTGGATTGAATCACAGGACCCGGGAATTGAACCTGGGTTAATATATTCAATAGAATATATATATTATCTATTCTATAAGATGTTTCTCTTTTAATAATGACATCACCTTAGTTTGTGTGTTCTGTCTAGGTGCATTTCAAAACAGGGAGCTGAAGCTCATCTTTCATGTATGTTACCCTGCATTTGGGTTTTTAGTATATTTTAGAGATGTGTTCATGTCTTTGGGAGTTTGGGTATTAGGGCCTAAGTAGGGCCCAAATGATGAACTAAAGAAGAGATGGCATTTTGCCTGTTTTATGCTAGGAGTTAATTAACAATAATCAGTCTTATGTATACACATGTTAAAATTCACGTATGTTTAATAAGTTTGTATGAAGAGACACAGGCTTTCTGTATATCCATTTGACCTATATCTTTGTATGTTTTACAATGCCTGAAATTAATTTTGTGCATTTTAGACCCTGAAAACAGTGTGGTTTTACTTTTTCTTATAAGGGAATTAACTGGTCTCCCTGTATAGAATCATCATGTTGGAATTTTTTCAAATTTTTATATTTATTTATTTTTACTTTATGTGCATTTGTGTTTTGCCTGCATGTATGTCTATGCGTGAGGATGTTGGATCTTGGAGTTACATTCATGTGTGAGCTACTATGTCAGTACTGGGAATTGAACCCAGCTCCTCTAGAAGAGCAGTCAGTGCTCTTAATGACTGAGCCATCTCTCCAGCACAGATCCTTTTAAAAGAATATTATAAATTGACTTATTCAAAACATCTTTTTAGTTTTTATTTTATATGCAGAAAATTACTTCAGACTCATACCTCCCTTTCTGAAATTATAGTAAGTCAATATAGGCCTACCATCTTGTGTATCTTAGAATATATTAACTATGAGCTATTTTAAGAATATGTTTTATTTAATTCATAAAGCTGGAAATGCTTTATGAATTTTAAGTTTTATGAGTCTACCAAGAGCATACTTTAGCACTAAATACATTATTACATTTTATTAGTGTTTGTAAATGTATTAAATATTTAATATAAAACTAAATACTATATTATCATATGCTAATAATCTTATAAAAATTCTAAACTTAGGAATGAAAATGGCTAGGTTTCTGGAGCTATAATCACTTACTTTGGGGAATATTATTTATAGATCACTACTCACTTTTAAGAAAAAAATTGCAGAGCAAAGAAAATGCATTTACACTTTGATTTAAGACTGTTGTCAACACTGTTGATCTTACCTAGTAGAAGCTTTAGGATTTTCGTTAGGATCATCTTCTTAGTCTTCCTCTTGTAGAATGTAAAAAATGCTACCAATACTTTAGAAAGAAAAGCCAGCTGTAAATTCTTCCCTATGTGTGCCTCCTTCTGCATAGCTTTTCTGACACAGGATGGCAGGCTGTCTCCAAGCACACACACAGTCTTTGGGTTGTCGTTTGACAGTACAATTGTGTTTGAGAAGCACTGAGATGGGTAGCATGAAGCTTAAAACTTTGGAGACATTTGGACAGTTTTGTAATTGATTAGTGTGCATAACCCAAGTTGGAATTATCCTGGACAATTCAGATGACAGAATCAGATCGCTCCCAGTGAGTACTGGGCTCCAAACTGTCTTCTAGCTGCCATGTCTTAGAGCTTCTGCCCAAGAACTTTAGAGACATCCCTAGAGTTTGGGGCTTTGTCTCACCTCCCTATAAAGATATAGCGGCTTAATAAATGACTTCTTGTACTCCTCAAAGTAGGCTTTCTCTTCTGGGTTTAAAGGGATGGACTTGTTTTATTCCATCTAAATGCTGTATCTCCAGTCTTCAGGGATGGGCAGAGGAGAGTGGGGAGGATGGAATGAAACCCAGTCAGATCCTTGAAATGCTTTAGCTCTGATCTGCTTGGTGCAGTGTTTCTCCTTATTTTTATCTCACAAGACTGAATGGCTTTCACTGAATTTAGGGTTATTAACTTAAAGTAAAAGGCTGCTCTTAAGAGCATTAGTTGACCTCTTTGAACTTTCTGGAAGAAGATGTCAGAATGTGGTGATTTACTTTGTGAATTCAGTGTTGCCTTCTGAAGTTGGGGGAGGCACTTTTAAAGTCACACACATTTGTTCCACTTAAACTGCTACTGCTTGTGATTTGCCCCTACAGTTCCTTCTCCACCAAATGCAAAGCCTCCATGGATTACATTAGCCAAGTGTGTCTCACAACCTAAATGCTTGCTTGATCCAATTAGTCTAAAACCGAGACTTTGTACAACATGGTGTGACTACAGGGGATATATATATATGTGTGTGTATGTATATGTATTTCAGTGCAGACTGACAAGATTAAGAAGCAGTCTAAGAAGAAAGATTAAAATAACAAGCTAGACTTACCCAGTCATATTATCCATATTAGTACCAGGATGAATAGTTTTTTATAATAAGCAAGATCCCAAAGAGCTATTTTAAGAATATCTAGGTAAACTAAAAGTATAGATAGTAAAATATTGTGAGTGATTCCACCAGAGTTTATGTCTTAAAGACTTGGCTTCCACTTTCTCAGTATTATGAGGTGGGGGTACTTTTAAGATGTGGGATTTGGTAGGAAGTATTTGTGTCACTGGTGCCACATTCTCAAAAGACATTGTATACGAAATCAACTGTATAAATACTTGACACTTTTTAAATGCTAAAATGTAAAGAATTAGCATGACAAGCATTTCGATGTAATTTTAATTGGCAACATTTTTACAAAATAAATTATAGTTCTTGAAATTCATGTCTACTTATTTAACAGCAACTATGTGTGGATTTATTTATTTATTTACTTATTTATTTATTTGTATAAGTATTTTGTTTGCATGTATGTCTGTGTACCAAATGTGTATCTAACACTGGGTTCTGGCTGAAGCCAGAGGAAGGCATTGGATTCCCTGGCACTGGAGTTATAGATGGTCATAAACAGGCATGTGGGTGCAAAGAATTGCATCTGGATCTTTTGGAAAAGCATCCAGTGCTCTTAATATCTGGACCATCTCTCCTGCCCCATGTTGGCACATTTTTATAGCCACTAAATAACAATGAATACAAAAAAATATTCTCCCTCCTGAGCCAATATTCTAAAGCAGAAAGAAGTGATGTTTCTTAAAAAGCACACAAGTGTTTTTGAATCTATTAGAAAGTGTTAAAGTTTGCCAAAGTTCATATTTTGCTGCCCTTGGGAAATGGTGAGGCTCTAATCCCTACATCCTCCCTATAACTGTGACTTTATATGAAAATAATATTTTTGTAGTTAGGAAGGGGTTTCCATACAGGAGTACACCCCAGTGGGACTGATACCTTTACAAAGGTAGGTGTTAGAAACAAAGACAGGCATGAAAACAAGGAGAACAATGTGGGGAGAGAAGACAGACATCAGAGGGCACAACTGTCATGGAAACACCCACCCAAAATTGCCAATAACCACAGAATGTAGGATAGAGGCATGGGGCAGCTTCTCTTTTCAACACTTACAAGGAATCAAACCTGCCTGTACCAAATAGAAAGGTTGTTATTTATAGCACCACAAGACAGCAACAGCCTTTGGCCAAAGCTAGATTGCAAAGCTTCATTCAGAATTAAATATGGAAAATATGGCAGTTGTATTTTTGTTGCTGTAACTAAACACCTGACATGTGCTAGCTTTATAAGAGAGCTTTTAGGTTACAGTTTTTGAGGTCGGATGTCCTTGGCACAGAACAGGCTTCAGTAAGGGACTCAGGGCAGACAGGAGAGCAAGAGTAAAGGGAATTGAAGCATCTTTCTCTGGGAAGCAGAGAAGGGACCAAGCTTGTTCTAGCTAAATCATCCCTTCCTAAGAACTAAGAGGCCACTGAGAACCAAGTGGCCCCAGTGACCCAAATACTTCCCTGCAAGCCCCACCTCTTAAAGGTACCCTGGCTTCCTAATACTGCCAAAGTGGGAGTCAGGTCTTTAACATGTAAACTCTGGGGGAAGCACTCACACTATCTCCAAACCAAAAAAAAAAAAAAAAAAAAAAAAATGTAGCCTTGTAACTGAGGAGCGTTGGAATGTTTTCAGGGCCAGGTACCCTGCTACACTCAGTCCGGGTGTTAAACACCAGGCTTTGCCACTTGAAATTCCTATGAAAACCATCAGTATGCAGGTTTCAGATATTCTCCGGAGTCAGGCTGTCTGTGTTCAAATTCCAAAGCATCCACTCATCAGCTCTATGCCTCAGGCCACTTCTTAGAGCTGTTATGAAAAACTATGAGAACCCAAAGCTATTCACAGGAGCCTGGTGCCTTCCCACAGAGGCTCGAGAAAAACTACGATACCCTTAGGAGATTTTTTAGTGTTTTCCATCACTCCCATTTCCCTGCCAGCTCTCCATGCTTAGTGGCCCATGAGCTTAGAATACATTGACTACTGCCCATATTTGGGCCTTATGTTGGCAGGTGCTTAGACAAAAGCACATTCAGGGGTATCTGTCATTACAATGCCTTCAAAAAATCTTCAAAGAAGGGTGTGTGAGTACTACAGTCAAATCCATAGTGTACACACTTTTAATTTGTTCCACTGTCTTCCAGAACCCTTTATATGTTTTGTCTTTGTTGTCACATTTATATCTAGGCAAAGGATGGCAGAACAAGCTGAGCTAGCCCCATTGCTCTCATAAATCACACAAAAGTGGATGGTGTGGAAAAAAGCCACATTAGGATTAAAGGAGTTTTTGACAAGTTCAACTGCATGTCCCTTGGTGACAAAGGACAGTCTAAAAGCAACATTCCCTAGCCCTTCTTTTAAATGCTGTTGCCTCTTAAATAGCATGATCAGTGTTGAGCTCAATCTCACACACATTATCTTGTGCATAGGCATTGGGGACTTGTTTGAGGGAAGACTGAAAACAAATAAAATAGGTATATTTTTCCTTTTTGTCTTCTGGAAAGGGAACCTCTAAAGAAAGTGGATTGGTTATAATGAAACTAACACAAATGAGTTGCCACAAAACCAAAATTACTCTACCGAGTTATAAGGCCATAATGTAATTCTTAGAATGTAACTGGATTCTATAGTTAATATGAAATCATTAGGATTCATATTAACACATATGATATGTGCCCTACCTCCTTACAGTGGAGATTCTAATCTGTTTTGGCACAAAATATGCTCTTAGTTATAGAAACTATTGGAAAATTATTTCAAAAAACAAATAATTATTTAAAAACTATAAGCAAAATACAGGCATAGCATTATAAACATTTTAAATTTTATATGAACAAATGTTTTGAAACATTAAAATTGAGGTCAGAAAATTATCGGTTTTCTTTCCTCCAAACACAGTAGGAAGAAATTTCAATTTTCATTAGTTTGAATGATCCTGAGAAGAACTCTGAAGCTATTTCAAAAATATCATTTCATGTTCTTGTGGAAAATTTACAAGACAGTGAAAACAAAGCAAACAAACAAAACCTCACATAATTGCATTGACAAGTTGAGAAATAATTTCTATTAATAATATATGTAAATTTTTAGTTACTTCATTTTTTAGTTTCTTTTATAAACCTTTAGTTATACACAGTATCATCTTAAAAATGGATTTATTCAATTAAAAATATACCTTTTGTATGCATATTATACGTGTATATATATTATGCATATATATGTTCAGGTACATATATGCACATGCATGTAGACATCACAGGTCAATATCAGATGTCTTTCTCTGTAACAGGAACAAAATCTTGCTTATGTCATGGTATATGGGAGCCAGAAAGAAAATGCTCCTTTCGAAGGCAGGTTCCCCAGTGGACTGATTCCTCAAACCAGACCCGATTTTCTAATCACTCTTTCATCTCTGGACTCTTTGGTGAGGTGAAATTAGTGACCTGAGATCTGCACCTCTTAAGTCCCACCAGCTAGGGACTAAGCTTTCAATTGTGAACTGTGCAGGGGACATTTGATATGTTAACCAGAACACTGCTACATGGTGAGAAAAGCGTTGGACAACAAGCATTGGTCCTCCTTCACAAATAGCTGACATGGCAAAATAATGAGAGTGCATCTGTCACTGTTCTCAAGGCTCCTGTCTCAAGGGCACAAAGGATGATCCACGGGGACAATAGGTATTAGTAAAGTTTTTATTAAGCAAAAGAGATGGAAGTTCCCAGCTAGAAGGTAGAAGGCCTGAGCAGGCTTTGTAGCACCAGGGCTATCAGTGCTTTGAGGTAGCTAAGTATGGACTGGATGGGCTATCATCACTAAAGAGGTGAAAATTTAGCCTCATCCATGGGATACTGGAGTCCAGCCAGTGTCCAAGAGGCCTGTTAGGAACTGGGGTTTGGAATACCAATTCCCTGTGGGATTGGTGAATTTGAGTGCAACCGTTTAGGTTGGTCTAAGTGGCAGCATTTCGGGCGTACATAATCCTGCTTCTTAAGATGTGGCTTCAATCCACCTGAAGGCAAAGCTGTACCCTGTATACTGTTAGGATCTGTCGGTCTCCTGTTTCACACTGACCCTGAATCCCAGGACCTTATATTAACGAGTGTTTTGTAGCATTTTTTTTTCTTGGCAGTAACATATTGAAGGACTTTCTTTAACCTGCTCTGTTCCTCTGTCAGGGAGAGATGGCAGCTAACAAAAAGCTTAGTAAAAAAAAAAAAAAAAAAAAAAAAAAACCAGAGATGTATTTCATGTCACCTTCTTAGACCACCATTGAAGCTTTTCTGGTTAAACATAAAGTCATACCATTTGTTGGGAGTGGTCAGTTTATGTGGAAGGTGCAGGCTTGAATAAATTTACCAGTAAAGGCTTTCTGTAGGACACCCTGGATCTCCTTAAATTAGTGGCAAAATATCCTTTACCATGATGAGGGTGGGGGCCGTGGGTGGAAGGGGCTTCTTAAATGACAGCAATGTTGTGTAATGGTTCTAAAACATTTCTATATTCATGCATCAGAAACTTTTATGCTGGCAGTATCTTGCTTTTTATTGAGTAGAATATATATTCACAGTTATCTTGTGAAATATATTTTCATACTAATCAGAGCATAGCATATGCCTCGATCAGAAAATACTTCATGCCTATTGATGTAAAAACTTGCATGTAGAAGGCTAACAGTAACAGCCAGTATAGATATACCAAGATACAGAGGAGTAATTTATCCACTTATGTTGTAGGGAGCCTCTATCTCAGCTAAGAGATTCATTACAAAACTAGAACCCTGACTTGCTTTTGTTTCTTGTGAAGAGAAGGAGAAAGGGAGAGAGGGAGAGAGGAAGGAAGGGAAGAAGGGTAGGGAAGGAGTGGAGAGAGACCAGAATTCACACTGGAACCCCTCAACAGCAATCTACCTTAAAATTTGGTTGAGCGTAAGCACAGTCCACACCACCACTCAAGAAGGAGCTTAGAGACAATATTCACTGAAAAGACTAGACTTTATATGTCCTCTTCTGTAAGAAAAAGTATAGCATGTTCCCAAGGTCCCACTGTATAGGGCTGAGGAGAAATTATATGTAATACAGGATGTGATTGCAGGTTAGAACAGATAAAGTTTCCAATGTCATTTTGCCCTAGTGCTTTATGGGAAGAGACTATGACCTTGTACCATAATCCCTGTAACTCATGGAAACGTTCATTCCCTGACTTAGGAAATTATTCGTACCAAATGGGAATAATATATTGCATATACACCATGAAATATCTGCTCAATACATACTTTATATATTTAGTTACTTTTGATCCTCACAATCCACAAGTACAGTGGCATTCTTTTAGAGGGCTGGGCAATGACTCACTGTGTTCAGTGATTACCCTGCAAACATGAAGTCTTGACTTCACATACCTAGGATGTAAAGCCATGCATGGTAGCACATGTCTAAAACTTTAGTGCCCCTGTGGTGAGACATGCTGAAGACAGGAGAATTCCTAGTGGATCATGGGCCAGCTACACTGGTACATGCAGTAAGGAACAGACGTGTTCTTCTGCCATGTGGGCCTGTATATACACACACACATACATACACATATATACTCATCATATACTCATATCATACATATCAAAAAATAAGAGAGGAGATTTTAGAGGTATTTCTCCTTGGAAAAGTGCTTGCCTGGTATATACAAAGCCTTTGATTCAACCAACAAGACTACAAAAAAGTATAAAAATTAAAATTAATTAAAAACAAATAAAATGATAATAAGCAAAAAAGTAAGGAACTTGAAAAATATTAGTTATAACATCAGCTGTAGTGGAGGAACTTTTTCTAAAAGTAGCTGCTATATAATGTGCACCCATTGTTTCAGTGATCTGTACAGTTACTTGTTGACCTTCCAGTGGACAAAGAGTGCCTGCCACATGTCATGTAACTAGGATATGCTGCTGAGAACAAGGCAGAAGGATAGTAAGGATGTTACCAATCTGGTTTTATAGAAGACAAAGCTGCTATTTTAAATATCTGTGAATTCTTTGTTTTTTAATTCACTTATTTTTTTAATTAGTTAGTATATGTTTTTGAGCCTGAGTGAGTTCATGTGCACCATGTGCATGCTGAGGCCGATGGAGACAAGAGGGCATTGTGTCCCCTGAAGCTGGAATTACAGATGCCTATGAGTCACCATGTAGATGCTGGGAAACAAAGCCATGCCCTCTGCAAGAATGCTCAGCATCTTTAGTGCTATACCCTCTCTAGCCCCTGTGAATCCTTTTTGGTGTGTAAAATCCTGTGGCTCATTAGAGCTTCCTGAAGTCAGGGTTCCGTGTGTTCTTAGATCTTTATTTTTTTAACCCTGTGTTTCCTGCATGCTGTCCACTGCACAGTGACTCTTAAGCTAATGAGTGAGTCAATGCACGGGTGAGTGCAAGTTGTGTGGAGTGGTAGAAAAAGAGAAGAAAGCCATAGTAGCTTTTATGACTTCAAATCCATTGCTTGTATATTTATCTATACAGAGTCTCTAGCTGACCAGCAACCATACACACTTAGTGATGGACTATAGGACTCTAGTTATCCAGAAGGTAGCTAACTGCCATATGCTAACATTAGGCCATTATACTCATGAATGCTTCTGGACACTGCTCAAAATTTTTTCATTATTATTTACACAAGATGAAGACCTTAGCTTCTTATGTCTTGTGCTCTCCCTTCTGTTTTAATGAGAGCAATGATAACAGAAATTGCTGAGTGTGTCCAAACTGCTAAGCTGTAGAGACTACTCAGCCTGGATTGTTTGATTAATGTTTAATGAAGGAAACATATCTTTATAGCTCAAATGGTTTACGTCTGATCCAGTGCCATTAGCTACTGCAATGGAAAAATATGATGCAAGGCAGTCTGGACCACCAGTTAATTTATCTGGGATCCTGGTTTTTTTTTTTTTGCCTTATCTTTAATTTAAAGATAGGGTTGCAGACTCTCTCAGAAGCATTTTGTGGACCTGCTTTAAAATAATGAGTGTTACATTGATACCTGCATGTTCTTACTCATATGTTTCCTAACTTTTATCACTTTAAATATTCTTGGGGTTAAAATAGGTGAATGTGATAGAGAAAATGAGCAGCTTTCCTGAATGATCAACTCACTAAACTTTATTATATAAAAGTCTACTCAATTTATTAATTTCCAGATTCCATACTGATAGATGAAAATCTTTTAACATATTACAGTATCCAAGCAATTAGACTTATAGATGGGAGATAAGTTATCAAATGAGTCTGAAGATATTGGACACATTTAAGAATAATTTGCTTTTCAAAGAATATCAAAATATTCATACCTTTCTGCAAAACTAGAATTCTCCTCATCTTCTTTGGATGGATTGAAGTTATTTGGCACCTAGGCTGTTATCTTCTCAGGGTCTCCTAACCTCCATCTCCACCAGCAGGTACACATTATATTGCCGGTGCCATGCTCATACATGGAAACAAATGTTCCAGTGTAGAGTTGGTAGGATATATTTCATAACTGATGAACTATTTTTCTTTTATTAGATTATATTTGTCCATAAACACATCGGCCATGGAATGGTAATTCTTCTTTAATTTATAAATAAGATAATTATATGTGACCTCATTAGAATGGTGTAGGATGCCAAGTATATCAAGTTTTGAAGACTACTTTTAAACAAATACCTTTTTAAGACATAAAAGACAAAGGTCAGAGACAGCACTTATAACTAAAAATTCTTGTCTAGTATGTACAAGGCCCTGATTTTTATTCCTAACAACACACACACACACACACACACACACACACACACACCTTAAGTAAACTTTAAAAATGAAAATGTCAGGTGTGTGGTATATGCATCATGCAGTGCCAGTATTTTGAGAGGTGGATTAGGAGGATATCAAGTGTTAGGTCAAACTGGGCAGGAGTAACTCACAGACCACCTTAGCTTCTGCTGCCTTGAGATACTTTGCTGAAAGAAAAGTAGGGAGGATATAGGAGCTTATTGCACTCGGCAAAGGGACTTGTGTGAGCTAGGTAAAAAATTAGATTTTCCTTAATAATATCTTTAAGGTCTGTCATTTTCATTCTAGATGTGAATATCAAAGGAATATGATCCTGATTCATAGTATAAGTGCAGTATCTTCAAATAAGTATATCACTGAATAAATGGAAGAATGGATGGATGCAGGCATACAGATTTCAAAATTTTTTTCTCCAGGTAGATGCAATCTGAACATTTTAGCAACAAGGCCTGTAACCCTAGCACTCAGGAAGGTAAGCCATTAAAACCAGGAGTTTGAGGCCATCGTGGGCTACTCAGTGATTTTTTTTTTTTCAGACTACTCTGGGCAAAAAAAAAAAAAAAAAAAAAACTGTGCCAATCAAATGGACAGTTTCAAGCCTACTCTGAAATATGTTACTGAAATTTTTACCCTAGTTAATGTAAATAGGAAATATTTCAGCTGTGTAGAATTCTATTAATGTCTTTTAGAAATGTGCTTCTAAGTCATCCTTAAGTAGCAGAGCAAGGTATTAACCTTACATATGTATTTGTAAGAATTTTTACATCACTATGGTATTGATATATATATATATATATATATATAT